>OW152832.1:9442654-9815391 GCA_933534255.1 Iphiclides podalirius
AAAATTGATTTAGCTGCACGCTTTCACAGTTTATTAATATCGTAAATACTCGAAATAACTATGGGCACATAGTGAATACTAGTTTCGTATCCCGACACATCCGGCGCCGTGGCTTAGTTGGTTAAAGCGCCTGTCTAGTAAACAGGAGATCGCGAGTTCGAATCTCGCCGGGGCCTGTCACAGTTGAATACTTTTTGTGCGTTATTATTAACTTTTTACATTTTAATATAATATTATTGTGTAATATAATTACAATATCATTGTCAATTCGTACTTAACCAGCCGACAACTATTTTTTGGGGGGTTTCAGTTAAAAGATTTATTAAAAAGAAGGCTCCGATTTCGATTAAATAAATTTAGCGACTAATTGACGTCTCTAAGTGCGGTCGTCATTGTAAATAGTTCTTGATCTCAGTTTAATAACTTATGCATTTCGTGAAATATTTAAATGTTACATTAGACTGCACATTTTTTTATTCCTTTTTTTTATGTGAGAAGGAGGCGTACCAGCTGGCGGTTCACCCGATTTTAATTTATAACCACTGCTAGCGTTCTTGGCACCTTGGCCTTGGAATAGGTTTGTTTGATAACATGTAAATTAGTTGATATTTAAAGTTGTAAATATTTTTTTTTTAATTATTAAACATTTATTCCATAAAAATAAAAATAAAAAATAAAAACTTACAGTCATAACTTTTCAATGACTGCATGATAAGGTAACAGACACAAAAGCTCAATAATATGCTAAATTAATTAACCATTAATAGTTGTGATTTACTAACAAAGTTTTAGTTAAGCAGTATATTTATATACGCGTTGGATAAAATATTTTTGAATTTCCTATACCAAAAACTTTAACTAAGATCGCAACGCATACAAAACTTCATTTCGCAGCTCAATGAAGCGAACACTTTTGTGGAGCCTTATAGGATTAAATTCTTTTTCAAACTTCATCTAAAACATGATTTCGATGGGTTATGGTAAATCGTAGGGCCAACTGCTAAGACCCGTAAAGACTATGAACGCTTTGTTCATCATTTATATAAGGATTATGAAATATTGTCAAATCAAGAAATATCATATAGTAAGATACTCTACTGAGAAGTACTAAAAGAGATTAATGAAATATTAAAACTAATTTAACATTTGTACTACAGAAAATGCTGTTAAAGTCAATGGATTAAAGTAAAGGCACTAAATTAGTAAAAGACAACTTTATTTGGAGATAACGTCATGTATTTTCAAACATATTTACTCAGTAAGAAATTTGCACACGATTGATGGAGTCGCCGAAAGAACGTAAAACGATGGACAATAGGTCAGTCTTATCGCTTTCTAAGCGATTATTCGATAATTAAAGTACAAATTAGTCTCAGTATATATACATACGTCCCAAAGCTAGACAAATGCCTCCTCTATACAGGGCATAGTCCACCACACGTCCTCACTGCGGATTTTTTTTTTACTTCACATAGTAAGTCGTAAGTGTCGATATTTCCAAAGGTACATACATACACATTGATTCTTTCTTAAGTCCACAAGCTACTCTGCCGTAATTTGTCGCTAAACAGTAAAGTATCCCACGAGTCCGTGCTGTGGCATACCGATCATAGTTAATGGAGGGCTTGGGCGCTCGGATTGCGACGCTCTATATTTGGTCCACTGGCCAAATATTTCGTGCCCAAGTAACTTTTTGAAAAGAAAAAATCAAAAAGAACGATTTTATTTAGATTGTCATTAAGGGGAATCTAGAGGTAAAGAAGGTTAATAATAAAATAAAGTAAATAGCACATAACGAGTTCATAGGATATGAAGCATACAACTAATGAAGCAAATAACATAAATGAAGCATCATTTTCATGAGTATGGTAGACCTAAAAAAATTAAATAAATTTAAAGATTAGCCGCGGAGAGGAAAAAGTCATTTCGTCATGAGATTATTTTGTAACCAGACACAGAACTGGGATAATCAAGAATAACTTGTCAAAATTCAAAAGTTTTCATTCTGTGATAGAACTTGACTCAAATTGTAATACTAAAAACTTGCACACTACTACTGCTAATGTTTGTAATACTAAAATAAAATTACAAAAAGACAGAAATCTTGTCTGTGGCCCATGAGGGGATCGAACCCGCGACCTTCGCGTTATTAGCACGACGCTCTAACCAACTGAGCTAATGGGCCGATGCAAACTGTAATGAAAAATCGTATAACATTCTAACTTATATGTGATTATTAAGAAAATAGTGTCGTGAAATCTATCAACTCTATTTCAACACATCTTTCACATATGTTAAAAAGAAATTATTAAAAATTGCAAAACGTTAACCAGATGACCAACGTTAAACGTTAATTATTGTCTTGATAAGAATTTAATTGTGACATGATCAGACCATTAACCGTGGTTTTACATGAAAAGATATGTCAATTTTCTGTTTCTTTTTACGAAATTTTGATAAACTCACAATAATTTGTTCATTGCAAGGCCTCGTTACTCTTTTTTATTGCACGGCAGTTTTGCACTCAGATTCAAATTGATCTCGTTAACGAAATAGCCCCCCGGGCTTTTAAATCCGCCACGTTTGACAACAAAGTGTTAGTTATTGCACATCGTTTCGTAATAAACAGTTTTAGCTAACTTTTCCATCGTTATTTTTTAAAAATGAAACAGTTACCTACTAGAAAAAATTAAGCACACTGTAACTAGAAAAAAAGATGTTCAGTGTAGTTAATCGACCTAATATTTGCTTTTTTATTGTTGGTGTTAATAAGGTAACACGTCTTTTGTGATATATTATGCAGAAAATTGCCATTTTCACAGTCTTGTACTTGTACCGTACACATTTGTACTTTAATTAGAAACTTTGCACCTACTGTTGACTGTTTATGATGATAATTCCAAATTGTTATGCTTGATTCTGTGACGAATAAAAAAACTTAACAACAAGCCTTTACTGAAAGTATCTTGAGATTTACATGCCCTTTATTAAATTTCAAACACAAACACAAATTACAACCACAAAGTCATTGTCGATGACACGTAGATTTAAACCCATATAATGAAAATACATTATGTGGACAGATTTTACTTTTTACTTAATATAATAAATCGAGAGCTGTTACGGCTCAGTGTCCAGGCGCTCGCTTTTAATTCAATGTCCTCGAGGAACCTCACTTCAAATCCCTGTGCCGGCATGAATGAAATAGTACTTACTTACTTATCACGAGCTCGGCGATGAAGGAAAACATCGTGAGGAAACCTGCAGAATTGCTAACTAACGAAAAGACTAGTTAAGAAAATATGTGAAGCCCGCTAATCCGCAGTGTGGTCGCGTACTGGTCTATTACCTCATACCCTCTGTACAGAAGAGGCCTTTGCCCAGCAATTGAACATTTACAGGTTGTTCCTTTACAATTCCTTATAGTAAAATATGTACGCTGCCTAATATAAGGACAAAACCCAATCGCGGACATTGCTACTTTAAAATTAAAGTTTAGGTACCGGAAATACCTTTGAATTGACGGTCTAATTTTAGCTTGAAATAAAGACTGTAAAGTTCAGTAAGAGTGTGTAAAATACTACAGGATATAATGGGAGTAATAAAATCCTGACTGCCTGTGATTGAGAGCATCTTTGACTAAACCTTAATCTCCTTTTTCTACTGTTATTTGTTGATGGCGATTATAATTGTTTGAATAGTAGAACCTAAAACTGGCTTCTATTAAAAATTATAATAGTAAATAGCTATAAAATAATAATACCCAATTGTTTTTTCTTATGTTAAAAGTTATCAGACATTAGTAAGCGAGCAGAGGTTCATGATGTTAAGTATTTACCGCATCCCGTGAAGTCAACAACACTTGACGGGTTGCAGATGCGTTGCCAACATTAAAAAAGTGGGCCACGGTTACCTTACTTACCCGATGAAACGCGAATCTACGTAAATAAAATTCTCGTGATGCAATGTTAGTTTGCCATACTCCTTCCGTAACGGCTTTATTGTTTCTTATGAAATTTTATTTGGTAGGTCTGAGAATCGGTCGAAATCTATTTTTCAAACCCCTAAGTGAGAAGGGTGGTCCACCCCAAACATTTTTACCCTAGAAATTCCCTAGAAATCCTTACTAATATTATAAATGCGAAACTTTTTATGTATGGATGGATGTTTCTTACTCTTTCACGCAAATACTAATGGATTTTTATGAAACTTTACAATAATATAGCTTATAAATTAGAATAAGACATAGGCTATAATTTATATGCATATTTTATGTATATCTGTCTTTGTGTCTGAATTTTAGCCTTCAGCCTAAACAGACGTAGTCGCGGGCAGCAGCTAGTAATTTATATGACAAAACAAAGTTTGCCGGGTAATAAATAATATACGAGTGGTCGCTCAGCGGTCGATATTCGAACATAATTAAAAATACACGGTAGCGTGTGTAATGTTTTTTTAATTGATTCTCATAATTAAAACAAAATTTTAGCATTCTGCACTCCTCTATATAAAGTACTAGCGACCCGCCCCGGCTTCGCACGGGTGTAATGCTGAATTATTGTTTTCGACATCGCAATCGAATCCGCGCGGCGCCTTAAGAGAATTTAAACACGAACCACACCGAGAAAATTTAATCAGCACTTAAAAATTATTTAACTGCGCATTTTAATTTTAACACTGAATAAAACAAGACTAGAGTTAGCACGTCATAACCGCGAAGGCGCATCGAAGGAACGCTGACACCATTAGTTTTAGTTCATAAGTTTTTGTAATTATAAATCAGTCCATTCCAAATTGTCATACAGTTAACACCTTGTAATTAATTAAATAAATCTTTTTTTATTGGAATACCGATCGCCGATTACTTAACTGGCGCAGTCGGTAGGATCAGCACTCTCGTATTGAATCAAATGTTCTATTACGATTGTGTCACGGTTCTCAAATCGTACCTTGAGCGATCCTAAAGAACCTCAATCGCGCGATCGGGCAAGGACTCGTCAGGAGATGCAGAACATCCTGGGGTAAGTACTCTACTTATCCAAGTGTTCCTGCTCTATTTCCTGTCTTAATTTAGGTATTTTTTTTTATTGAGTGTGTATGTATGTCTATAAGCTTTAATCGCAACAGACATTTCCCAATCTATTAGTATATTTATAATAATAAGATCAACAATAAATTCTTTAAATAAGAAGTTAAAATAAATACAACAAATTAAAACACATAATAAAATCAATAACTTTGTTTTAAAATTATCATCAGTTCGTTTGTCCGTTAGCTACAATCGCACGAGACATTCGATACTGTGAACGAACGCGAGCGTCATTCCATTGTTCATTAAACTCCTTAGAATCAGGAATTTACTGTGTAATACGTATCGCTATTGTTTTATGTTAACAGGAATCGTAAGTTAGTGAGTAATAATGCTTTTAAAAGATTTCAATACGCATTTTAAGTTGATAGTGGATTTAATGCCTCGATATGATGGGAATCCTAAACTATTAAGTCACTATATTCGCGAAGTCGAAAATATATTGAATTTATTGCTAGACGAACATGCTCGGACACACCCGTTAGTAAGTTGTCTTATTAATAGTAGGCTTAGCGACAACGCTGTAGAAGCCTTAGCCTATGAGGAATATTTAGATACGTGGGAATCCATTAAAAATGCTCTTATTAGAGGACTCCGTCAACCGCGAAATGAGTTTCAGGTGATGCAAGAACTTACACATACTCGCCGTTCTAGACAGGAGATGCCGAGAACTTTGGAAAACGGCTTAGAGAATTACTAGACACCTTACTCTTGATAGGCAGTCATAGCAACAAAAACTTCTATGAGAACATGTCATAGAACAATATATTGATCTAGACTTCCATGTCTCATTCGGAGTAAGAATCGCTAAATCCGATACGTTAGAGCTGGCTATAATAGCGGCTAAACAGGAAGAGGCTAGGCTTGAATATAATAAAGACACTCATTTTAATACACTGTCAACATTTCAAGCTAAGGCGAAGGAGTTATTTAAAATGAACCAAATTACCCATATCAAAATTATGGTAACCCGTATATGGCGCCTACTTATTTAGCCATATGCCACAACCCCTTTTTAGCCACAATAATAGAGCAGCCCCTGAACAACGGCAGCAGTGGGTGCAGCCAATACAACCCTGGATACCACAACCAACTTCAGGTAACTTTAGAACAGGTGGCTCAGGCAACTTCAGAAGCAGCAATTTCAGGGACCAGCCAAACATAACTAAACGACAGGTAACCCCTCAAAAGCCTTCTGACGTGATTATGAGGTCTGTAAACAAGACTCCGAGACCGCAGTTCACCACCGAGGAGATCTTTTACACTCCCAGTCAGATGACTAAAACCATACGCAATTATACTCCAACGAAGGTGAGTATCAAAATAGTATTCAACCGGTCGACAGCGATGACTTCGATACTGATGTTTACTTTAACAAGCAAGACTCCAACCAGGTTTCTCCTTTGGAGGAGACAGGACGACCAGAGCTGGTAGAGATCAACTTCCAAGATAAAGACCACCACCCCTTCATCAAGCTACCTGAATTTCAAGGTAAATTTTTAGTAGATACAGGAACAAGTCACTCTACTATTTCACCCGATGTTATTCGTGATTCTAGCTTTGAACAGTGTGTAGATTATGAACCCTTTGAAATATCAACGGCACATACTGTTTCGCGTCATGATCATGTGGTCTATTTGCCCTTACCACCCGCGTTTAATAGCAATATTACGCATAAATTTTTAATTTTTGATTTCGATCCAAAATACAAAGGTCTAATCGGATTTGACTTGTTGCGAAAATTAAAAAGTAACATTGATTTCAATAATAACTCGTTACACACCTCAACAGCGGATATACCGATATATTTTAACTACCCATACCAAAAGCTTAAAGAAGAACCTAGATGCGAAAAGTTAATGACATTCAAGACCCATTACATAGAAGGAGAGTACTTATATCACGATTTCTATTGGTCTGATGGCTTAAAATCACCCGCGGCGATAGTTAACGTTAAGAACGGGACGTTTAGAACATCTGGTATTAACTTAAAAGCTGATAAAAAATATATTTCAAACAAAGCCCCTATTAGATTAGATATTTACTCTGAAAATTTAAATAGAAATAGTAGTTGTGAATTAAATTATATACAAAAAATAACTAACAAAGACAACCCCATTCAACATATTATGAAGTACGTGATCATAGGATACAATAACGCGATACATTTCGTAACAGACTATAAACCACATGAACTGCTATTTGATCACACAGAATCTCGAAATACCTTAGAAATGTTTAACCCGAAGGAATTCTACCAGGATTATGTACTCAATCACCGAATAAAAGTAAAAGCGATACAGGAGTGTATTGCAGCTTACATGTCCGGTAACATAGAACAGGTTATCGCGAGAAGAAGCCGAGATGCTGAAGAAGTATCTTTCAAGGTAAGTGAAATAGTATATAAGCAGGTGGCAAAGACAGCGCGGAATGACAGGACAAAGCCTGTCTTCAAAGGACCCTATAAGGTAATCCATCTACACCCCAATAGTATCGCAGAGATTTTATTTTTTTTTATTTTATTTTTTATTTTCATTTTTAAAAGGCCTATCAACAACTGTTTACACTATATCTTAATAATAAAAAAGGAAAGAAACAATAAGTACTTGTATAAGTGTAACAATAACTTAAAGATAAGCACAGAAAGTACAGTTAAACATCATAACAATAAATATAAAATTAAAAATATAAATAATGAAATAGTAAAAAATAAAAATGTAGCTTAAAATAAACAGCTGTAAAATAAATTAAATTAAATTATGGTATGTTTATTACATAAGGTAAAATGTATATATTAGAATTTTAGAAAGTGAGGTATACATTATTTAAGAGACTTTGGCTATTGAGTCAACTTGAAAATCTATTTGATCGCTAAAAAGATTAATTGTTTTGCAAAATTTAATATAAGGAGAATTACTTCCCAGCACTGTTCTTCTTAGTGGTGGACAAAGTGGTGTAATAGGTTTGCGAGGGATTCTTATAGGTACTCGAAATTTAAGCAAATTCAATAGTTGTGGGTTATCAATTTTGTTATTTAATAGTTTACTCACAAACTTAGCATCAAGCACTTCTCTTCTATGAGATAAAGAGTTTACCTTGAAATAATTAAGTCTTTCTTCATAAGATCGTAGTTCTCTTGACTTACCCTCAGAAAACGCCAAATGCCACATAAACCATTTTTGAACTCTTTCTATACGTAATGAGTGCGTAGCGTAATGCGGCAGCCAGACTACACTACAGTATTCAAGGATACTTCGGACTAGGCTATTGTAAAGCCATAATTTAGTTTTGAAATTACGAAAGGAATGACAATTTCTTACGATAAATCCTAACATTTTAGATGCTTTTTTTTGTTATATTTTCTAAATGTGCATTAAACGTTAACTTACTATCATAAATTACTCCAAGATCACGTACAGTGTCTACTTCTTTGATTGCTGTATTGATTATGCGGTATATATGCGGAGATAATAGGTAGTCACCCAAATTCAAAGTCTATAAGAGTTCACTTCAAGTTACTACGTAGGCCTCATCTTGTTCCAAGATCCTCGTCGCAGGAACCATCAACCGCAAAAGTGACCCTGGATCCCATTAGTAATGATAACGGCGTACTATTACTCAAATAGGGACAGTTACTTAGACAGACCGAGTACTTTAGCCTAGCTTGTGTGTATAACATAACAAACAAAGTTAGCAACAATTAAATTAATTAAATTTAATGGCATTATATGCAAGCACTAAAGATGTTGAAAATACCTTAACATCTAATTATAGATATAACTACGAGGATCTAATATTATATAGTATAAGTTTAATAAATAAGAAGTTAGCATATTTGATTCCCCCAGTTAGAGTAAAACGCGGAATAATAAACGGATTAGGTACAATCGTAAAAACAATAACCGGCAACTTAGATAATGACGATGCCGTTAAATTCGAGAAAGAAATTTCAGATATAAGTAACAAGGTTAATAGAGTTCAAAATTCACAAAAGAAATCTTTAATATTAGCAAAAAGTATGATCAATGAATTCGGCAGTCAAATAAGTAAATTAGAGGAAAATCAGAAATATGTAGTTAAGATATTGCAAAATATAACGCAAAACTCTAATGGAATTAGGGACAGTTTTCATTTATTAGATATATATTTACAAATAGACTTAAGTTTTACAAATAATTTTAGAAAAGTTAATGACTTTGGAAGATGCCGTCACGTTCGCTCAATTAGGAACTATGCATCCAAGCGTTATTGGTCCACAAAATCTTATTAAAGAATTAGTAATTTTGCGTAATTATTATTCAATGAATCCAGTAGATGAGATAAATATTATAAATATACATAAGATAGAGAAATCTATAAAGGTTAAAGCATATAGTACACCACACTCAATAAACTTTATCCTGGAAATCCCCTCTGTTGATTCAAAAATATACGATTTTATTCACCTATACTCCATTCCTGACCGCAACAACCTTACTATAATCCCAAAGTCCAAATACCTTGCACTTGGTAGCGATGAGTACGCCCACATCGAGGAAGAAGACTGCCAACCAATCACCAATGACACTCATCTCTGCAAATCCCTGGAAGTAAGAAGAATGAAAAACACACAAGATTGCATAGCGTCGCTGGTTCAACATCAGAAAGCCAATTGCACGTATGCCAAGCTGCACCTGACCAAAGGAAAAATCCAGAAAATCCGGGATAACAGCTGGATACTGATCCTGCAAGATGATGAAATTATCAAAATCCATTGTGGCACCAAGATAGACTACAAAAAGACGAAAGGAACGTTCATAGTCACACTGACTGAAGATTGTCGGATACATGTCCTGAATAGCACACTACACACTACCTGAGGACAGTCTTCAACGACGAAAACATCCCCCTTCCTGAGGCACAGCAAATAACGCAAGAACACATCAAGTTTGAATCAAGAGGATATCTCATTAGACAGCATCCACAAACTCATCAACAAGATAGATGACATAATCCCACAAGATGAATCCAACTGGACAACCCTGATGGCAACCCCCAGCTGGACAACTTTAATACTATACGGGCTGCTGAGTGTAGCGGCCATCTGGAAGCTGTACAAGTGGAAAAGCAATAGACTACCACAGGATAGCAACAGCAGCGAGGACGCTGCTAGAAGCTCCAACTCTCGCTTCGATCTTAAGGAGGGAGGAGTTAGCACGTCATAACCGCGATTACTGCAGACTCAGCACGGCGAAGGCGCATCGAAGGAACGCTGACACCATTAGTTTTAGTTCATAAGTTTTTGTAATTATAAATCAGTCCATTCCAAATTGTCATACAGTTAACACCTTGTAATTAATTAAATAAATCTTTTTTTATTGGAATACCGATCGCCGATTACTTAACTCTAGATAAATGAAAAAAATAATTCCCGATGTAGCCTAATTAAAGTTTCTTTAATTATGTTCTCACTTTACAAGTTCTTTCCAATATATACTTCATTTAATACTTTGACGTAATGATTTTAAGCTTGAAAGTACTGCCTTAAAATCATTTTTAGTTAAATTAGTAAACATTATGATAATCAAACCTCCTGTTAAAATTTATCATATTTTTCCTACAAGATTTCTTATCAGTCCAGTGCCGAATGTAAATAAATATTAACTGTAATAAAAAAGGATATACATGTTAACCCGTATATTGAGTGTAAGCAAATATTTATTTTTATCAGTTACATACACGTTTTCAGAGAGTCTTATCGCACTCCAAGCGAATATTTGAGTCGTTACGTTACGTGCCTTGAATTTCATCACGTTGCTTACTGCTTCGTTTTTTTTTCTTTTAAGCAATAACAGTACTGTAACGTCTCCTTCCCCCTGGCCTTATTCCCCCTTGGAAGGATCGGCATAACATGTGATATGTTTTGTTAATGGTATGTTGTTAATGGCCAAGTTTTTATGACCGTCCGCTTGCCTGACTTCAAGCCGCCTCACGAACAAATACCCAGGTCATTAAACATTAACTGTAGGTCACAAAAAGCTTGTCCCATGTGAGAATCGAACCCACGACCCTCGGCGCTGAAGCCATCGGCTTAGCCACGACACCGTCAAGTCAATATATATGTGGTACTTTTCCTCAAGAAGTCGTCACAAAGGTTTTTTCAAAAATTACAAATTAAACTATCCATATGACAATTACGGTGAGCTGGGAGAGTATTCACCTTTATTCACTTATGTATCTTGTTTCCCTTGCTGATTTTAGGCTTAACCTGGACAGCACGATGTGAACAGGAAAACTCCCTCCAACTACAGAAGTCTTTCGAAACGTAGCGCAACATGGAACTTGAACTGAAAAAAATGTTCTGGCAACTAGATCTGGATACTAAAACTGGAGACTTGAATTGGAGTCTAGAACCTCTAAGTCTAGATCCGCGAAAAATAATATGCAGTCTGTATCTCCATAGTGTCTACCACAACACACTAGAGTGAACATAGCTTGGGCTGAGTAGCGACCTTATAATTATGAAATTGTGAGAGTAACCTTGCGTTGTCACACTATATAATACATTTTACTGAATATACTTTAAAATATATTCAATATCCATTATCCTGGAGTTGATTATGTATGTTTAAAACCAATCATGAAAAATTTCCTATCGTTGTGCTGTTGTGTTTGTTTATGTTTTCTTTCACTGAAATGAAATTATGTTGCAAATGGAATCGGTTTTGCGACTTGGACTCCCTTACAGTCACAGGCAGTTAGGTTTTATTATTCCCGTTACCTCCGGGAGAATCTTAGAGCACTCACTCTTTATTTGCTAGTAAAAACAAGCTGTAAATCCTTTGCAATTAATATACGTCGGGGATATAAACACGCCGATTAATACGAGCTGGCCACTCTTTTCTAACACCACATTAAACATAGTCATTTCATATCTAATAGTAAACAAGTAAATTGGGCCAGCGGTACTTGAAATGAACAGACAGATTTTTAAAATGTCCATATACTTTAATAGTTTAATTGAAACTGGAATGCGCGTGTTAGATTTATGATTAATTGAGGGTATTATAATTAATTTTCTAATTGGAAACAGAACAGAATTGGAACAGAACTGAATCTAATTGGAAATGATATCTCATTAACTTAAACTTTTCTTTAAGTGGTGATTATAAATAGTCTTATAATTGTCAGGATACCCAATTATTTTAATGTTTAAGTAATATTGTGGTAAATAAGCCAAATAAATGTAACATAATTAATTTATTTTAAGCTTCTTTATAATTAGAAAGATTTCTAATTATTTTAAGCTTCTTTATAATTAGGAAGATCTCTAATAATTTTAACTCCTTAATGATATTAGGGTTGATGTTATTACTCCTTAATGGCTGCCTTTAACATCCCTAGCGACCAATGGCAGGACCTGGCCGAGGATCGTCTCGAGTGGCGTCGCCTTCTCCAGGAGGGCCAGTCCAAACACGACGGCACCTGGTTCCAGGTTTTAAAAGAAAAACGCATGAGGCGCCACGAGCAGGTCTCCCAGCCTCGCCCACCTGGGAGAGCATACACTTGTCGTGAGTGCGGTCGGGGGATACTCTCTCGCATAGGCCTGTACAGCCATGGACGCAGGTGTCGTCACCGTTATGCTGCTTAAAGCATCTGACACAGATGAAAGGGCCTGTATATATACTTATCTATCACGTGCATCAATGGGCTAATAATTATAGAGCCAATTAGGATTTGAAGGTTGTTACAAAACTCGCGGGAAATCATTAAATTCAAAATCTACATATATAGAAAATATTAAGTTACAATATTATAATAGCAAAAATGACAATTCATGTTCCTCACACGGAGCAGGCACTTTTTACACTAAAATTACACTAAACATGATATAGGAAACTTATGGGTGGGTGGTTTCAACTTACATCTTCATATGTTCAGTTAGTCTTGCAGTTGTAAGATAGTCCTCGCTAGTTTAAACCATGGATCATCAAGTCACAGCTTTCTTCGTTTGTTTTGTTTTTCTTTATTGTATGCAAAAATGTAATACAGACAGTTGGAAAAAATGACAAAAACACGTATAAAGGCAGCCCCAACTCTAGAGTTCTCTTCCAGCAGGCCCTTAAAAAACGACACAATAATGATATATAACACTTATTTATAAAGCAGAAAATATGTTTTTTATTTCTTTTATTTTTGTTAAATTTATTTCTTTTTATTTTTTGTCGTGTGCGTCCTTTTTTGGTAAATAAATGTATTTCCTTTCTTTCTTTCTTATATATACATACATACATCTGTATATATAAAATAATACATAGAAATACATACATACAATAAAAACACATATTAACATTTGATGTCAATTTTAAGTAGATTAATAGTGTCTTCTAACTCTATTACGAAAAATGTCAAGGGAAGAGCTGGCCTGGCATGTTTGTCATGTGGTAGTGAATTCCATAACTTGACCGCTTTTACAATAAATGACGCATCGTACCTTTTAGTAAAGTGAGTAGGTGTATTAAGAAGTAGGGATTTCGTAGTCCGGCACTCAGTTCCGCGCGGTACCTAACATTCAAACCGCTGCTGGCTGGAGATATGAAGGAGTTAAATATTATATTACTATAGCTTTATTTATTATAAAACTATCTTAGCTTAAGGATTATATATTCTTACTAGAAATAAAGGAAGGATAGAACATGTAAGTCTCTCGCTCTTACGGCTAGCAACATTTTGCAACGTATTAGATTTATATTATACAAAAACATTAAAATAGAAGGCAGTCCCATAGGGTCCGACAAAATTTGTCGATTCATTGAGCCGCAAAATGGAGTTGTGCTTGTGTTATTCGACTTTTTGCATTAATAAAATCTGAATACAGCGAATTTTTGGCACATTATTTTGAAATTGAAACAACTGACTATTAACTGAGCATTAATTATTGTCTGGGTCTGGATTCGGTCAATTTAACCCCGAGTTAACATAACGAAACCTTTTTATTTCATTAAGAAAACAGGTTTACCTACTTCGTCACTGTCGTGAGTTATTCTACCCACGCCGTGAAGTGAGCGCTATTTTTCTTCTCTCAAGTAACTGGCGCCGTGGCTTAGTTGGTTAAAGCGCCTGTCTAGTAAACAGGAGATCGCGAGTTCGAATCTCACCGGGGCCTAAAGTGCTTTTTTTCTAAACATATTTATTGTAACTTACTTTTTGTGGTTTTACTATAAAATTTAATTACACCTACTGAGTCTGACTTAATTTTTTGTTTTTCAGTTTTAGCTAGTACTGGCCATCGCAGTTGAACGACCTCCCACTAGATGGAGTGACGACCTGTGCAAATGTGCGGGAAGTCGATGGTTGCAGGTGGCTCAGGATCGTACTTCGTGGCAGTCTATGAGGGAGGCCTATGTTCAGCGGTGGACTCAAACAGGCTGAAATGATGGTGATGATGCTATATTAAGTGATATCATAGTTAAAAAATTATACAACTTAGAGTTGTTGTGTTAGTATTGTATTGTGCGTTATAAGCGACTGGAAAATGTAGGATATTCGGTGCTGCTAATAACATTATTAATTGATAGAGACAATAATTAGTACCTGTGAAAATATAGAATGCAATTCTCTAGTTTCAGAGTTGTCCTATTCTACCACGAAGTACAAAAGTACGGTTTAAACGAATCATTAAATTTACCATCGAATTTTAATTTACTGTCTCGGTTTTTCTTTTAATTTAATGGCGTTAAAATAAAAAAAATACATCTAAAGTAGGAATTTTTTTAAAACCACTTTCACCATGCAGGAAAAATAATCAGCAAAGCACAAGAAGGTTTTTCTGTATGAAAACATCAATATAATAAAATATTAGTCCATAAAATAATAGAACAGGTCAGTAAATATAATCATAGAAAAATCGACTTTGAACACTCATACAACAGAATTTAGGCGAGGTTGGATATTCATTACACGTTTATAGCTCGCAATTACGGTAATTAACTATTCCGTTTTATTAGATTTATGTCATAAAAAAAAAATTGCCTGCCTAAATTTTTACGAGCGTCTACGCGATTTGGTTTTAACAATACTTTCTCTCTGAGGAAACTGCTTAATTTGAGTTTATTCATTTTTGCATTGAAAAGAGTACCAGACCTAAATTTCTTTATCTTAACAAGTTTAAGTTTAAAATGTATAGATAATCGCAAAAATAATTATCGCTATTTACTATATATTTCAATTTTTTTAATGTATTTCTTGTCATCATTTAAAATTTTATTACTCTTGCATCTTTTGCTGCACCTAAGTTCTCATTACATACTCGGTTGACTGGTAGAGGTTGCCTTTGGGCATTAACAATTTAATTAACCTTACATAACATAGGGCGGACCCTTTTGAGGCTGTGGTATTTTCCCGGACAAGCCTGACCATCTACAACAGTAGAGTCTGTTGCGTTAGCACTACCACACTGTAGTTGGAATGGATGTAGCCAATATTAGTAGCTCACCATATTATGTACACGAAATGCCTGCTCGTATGGCTAAGGAACACTTGTCATGCTCGTAGTAAACGGTATACTATTTTCCATTTACCATGAGCTTCCATATCGAATCTACGCCCTCCATGCTGTGCACTAACGAATTTGAACACATATTAAAGAACACTTTTTTATTTTCAAATCCATTTTTTTTACATTTTGTGCTTTTGAACTGCAAAAGCTATATCAGTGTTTCCAATTAAGCCATACTGATTTATTTTGAAACAGGTTAGTAAAGGAATTAAATTTACCGAGAAAATTAACGGGCTAACTTAATTTTAAGGAAAATAATAGGAAGGAATAAGAAGTTTTAAAGGAGAACAATAAAAGGTTGTTTAGACTTAAGACCAAATGATTGTAACTTTTAATTGAATGAAAAGTGACTTATTTCTTTTAAAAAATTCGCTTAAAAATATCATGAATGAACAGATTATTTTGAAAGCTTCGATGTATTTAAAACTGTTTTGAACTCCTTATAAATCATTATGGTTAATAAGAAGATCATTCTGGTCAATTCAGACAGTTTAACCATCTTTTTGGCAACTAAAATGAAATTTGCCATAATCAAACTAAAATGAAAGCCATTTGAAAGGTGATTACTTGACATCTACGATGATCAGTGTTTCAGTAACCGGGCGTCAGTTTAATTAACAATTTTGGGGCTTTGCGTGGGTAACGGACGTGTAAACGATTGCCTATAAATAAACTATTAGTAATATGATACGTAAGTTATATGCAGCATATTTCTCTGTAAATTTATTTAGCATTCTTCATTTTCTTCCAAGATTTTTGAAATCAAGAGTTCCTAATGTCAGCGCCCATAATAACTCGCGTTTATGCAAAAACGCGAGTTACTATTTATTTTTCCCCGTTAGCTTTAAATGAACTGCTAGAATTGTAATACGTGTGCCTAGATATAGAACCAGAAAGCTAGAGCAATGCGATTATACATTACCGGTACTACCTCCAAATAACTACGTTTTGTTTATTCAACAAATATTAATTATCTGGATCCAGATTAAGAAAACAGATTTACCCATTTTTTAACCGTCTCGAGTTAATAGAGTGAACAAAGTGAACAGTAATTTTCTTCTATCACGTAACCGGCGCCGTGGCTTAGTTGGTTAAAGCGCCTGTCTAGTAAACAGGAGATCGCGAGTTCGAATCTCGCCGGGGCCTTGTACGTTTTTTTAAATTTATATTCAATAATGATAGTTGTACATATTGTTAAGATGTATTTCAACATATTCTTAAAGTTGTTGATTTCTGTTCTTTTGTATACATTTTATTACAGTTTTTAACTTTTTTTTATTTTATAATGTACAGTGTTAATATAATAAAACTTTAATGAAATCTACTATTGGACTTCTGATAATTGTCGATTTCACATCATAATTTTTCGTAGGGAATTTTAAGTTGAAGTTAAGTTATGCAAATAATGTCGACTACAAGACAATGGAGGTCAACAGTAACTAAGTGTTTAGTAGTCTGAGAGGATAAGGATGAAGACCAAAGTCCTTTAGGCAGTCCAAAGACCAAAGTCCGTTAGTCCTTAGAGGCAAATTTGTATAAAGATCGAAAAAATATTCTTAACTCAACTTTTGTTTGTCTCCAGTAAACGTCTGGTTAAAAGATTGTCTTTGTCTTCTCTGACAGAGCTTTGTTCTTTAAAAAACAAAAAAATTACAGTAATATTTTAGAAATCACCTTAATGTTTTCAATGAAAAAAGTCCGAAATAAAAAGACTAGCCTAAACGCTTGAAACAAGTCAGTAATATGCCTCAGCATAGTCGTAGCAAATCCACATCATAGGCTATAACAACGGAGATTATTACACCTTATAACTCGCAATTTTTTTGTGGGTCACACAAATAGTTGTCCCGTATGGGAATCGTACCCGACCCCTGACAAGCCAATACCTTGGCAACTGCGCCACGGAGTCATCAAATTAGGTCAAGTAATTTATATTTACGACCTGACGAAAACTCGTTGGCGCAGTTGATACGCTATGGCTATGGCTCCGTGGTCGTGGGTTCAATTTAAGCACATTTAAATATGTGTGACCCACAGGAATTGTTCTGGATGTTGGATCCCAAGGAGGGTTGTCAAGCAGTCAGGCAGGCGGCCAATCGTAAAACTTTGGTAGGTCCATTTTTTTTAATGTGAAAAGTTGCCAAACGAGCAGACGGTTCACCTGATGTTAAGTGAATACCGCCGCCCATGGACATCTGCTACACCCGAGGGTATGTAGATGAGTTGACAACTTTTTGGAAATTGGGCTCCGGCTATCTCACTCACCAGACGAAACGCGAATGTATTATACTTCCAGTTTACGACGGCCTTCTGTGAGATCGTGGTACTTACTGAGCTGACAGCCGAGGCTGCTGCGTGGCCCTACCACCGTTAACACAGTGTTCACTGTTGCACTAATGGGCAGGTCCGTCCGGGTAAGTACCACGACCTCAACGAAGACCGGCGTAGAAGTGTTACACTTCTGCGTTTCGTCTGGTGAGGTAGCTGGGGCCTACTTCATTTTAAGGTGGCAACGCATTTGCAGCCCTACGGGTGTTGCAAATGTCCATGGACAGCGGTTATCACTTAACATCAGGTGAACCGCAAGCTTGTTTGCCACTTTGTCACATAAAAAAAGCAAACTGGCCACGACTACAGTATGTTATAATTCGTTGACATTAATTGTTAATTTATGTTCACACTGAATAAATGACTACATTGTTATGTGGTAAGCCAATTGTTTCAAATATAATGTTCAAGCTAAATTTTGTACTTCTGCGATGTTTTATGCCTATCTTCCGCGTCTCAATCCTCTGTACACGTAGGTATATATTTGATGTATCTTTCGTATGCTGGCACAGCTTAATGTTTAAATTAATATAAGAAGCGGTCTATTTCAGTAAGACGTCCCACGACATAAATAAGTTGCTTCTACAGTAATCAACGATAACTTATGACGTACGTACTTACGAGGTACGTTATAACACAACTCTATTATTAGCTAAGAGTGATATAAGATACTCTGAAGACGCTTATAACAGGCAAAATTAATGTCTACGAACAGCCATAGTCGGTTCACTCAGAAATTTACATACTTTGTTATTGTGCATAGACGTACTTTGAAATAGTTTCACATTTATATCAGAGAACCGCTGAATTTACTCTCCGACCGTTTAGATATTATGACGTTGACATCTTACCGGTACTAATCGTTTCGACGTGTAAATATATATTCTTGCATAAAGGAGACCTCGGCAAATTTATTAACTCACCTCGGTACCACACGGATAGGCAAGATCTGCCATTACATAAAAAATAAGAAAGATAAATATCTGACTGTAAAGATAAGTAATTGAAATGTTTTATTATAATATCTGTATTATAGTCTGTCCCGCTTAAAGGGAAAATGCCAAAAAATAAAAAAAGTTGCAAACTAAGATAAATTTTGGTACTTACAAGTTTTCGCGAAAATCTAAATTTGAATATCTTTTTATCATGTTGACTTAGGACCTTGCTTCACTATTCGGACCTCAGTATCTGGTATAAATTTCAACTTGCTATATCCACCCTTTTCTGAGGAGATCGGTGGTGACCCACGGACAGACAGACGGACAAGAGAGTGATCTTTTAAGGGTTTATTTTTTTACCTTTTAACGTACGGAACCATAATTACTAAAGATAAATATCTAATATAAATTTGAACGTAAAAATAAGTAATTAATTTTTTTTTATTATATAATTAACTGTATTACATCGTGGCGCTACTAACGACCATAAATCAACAAACATGTAGAGGATAACTGCTTAAAATTGTATTGAACATTTAGTTTCTTTAAATATCAATATTTACTGAGTTATACATGTTTCCAAAACAAATATTTTAGAACACCCTTACATATAAAACTGTAACGTAAAGTTAATTTTAAGGGTCACAAAACATATGACTTGGTTGAAGGAATTTAAAACAACTAAAACATGCTCTTAGGAGGAGAATGCGACGTTGTGTCAACGAAAGAAAAAGTCTCTGAATGTATGAATAAGTCAGTAGTAGTTATATAGGATGTTACAAATTTTGATTCAGAAGGTTCACCTGATGTTAAGTTTATCTGCCACACCTGAGGGTTACAGAATTACCTTTTGAAAATTGGGCTCCGGCTTTGACGAAAGTATTTGTCATACTTTTACGCTGGTTTTTTGTGGTACTTACCCGGAGATTTTGTTTACCGTTTTATTTTTATTATTGTTTGATTCTTTTTTATTTAATTAGTATGTTAGACAATTATTTTTTTGTAAATTATAGATTTTGTTTACCGTTTATATTTTTTTGATTACTTTCCCGCTGAAAGGGAACCAGAAATCAGGAATTTAAAACCAAAATGAATCGCATAAAAGCCGTAAAAAAGTTCCATTTAACAATTATTATTATACCGCTAGGCAAACTTTACCATGTAACGGACTAAAACTTTTTGTAATTCAAATTAAAGAAGTCTGTATTAAGCAGTATTATACAGTAAGCAAGTAGTTAGTGTAAGTAGTGTGCAAGTGATCGTGTTTCGTGGCTGTCTGTGGGGGAGGCCTAGCAGTGGACTCAAACAGGCTGAAATGATGATGATGATGAAGTAGTCTAAAATGTAAGAAAAATCTAACCAATAACATTAGCATTAACGTGTCGATAGCAGAAAGAAATACGTTATTAGGTGGGATAGGAGAAAGAAATACTTCATTCTCAATATCGTATTAAATTGTTAAGATAAGTTAAACTCTCATTTATCTTAATAATAGTCATCAGTTGGGAAGTAATATGTATCTTGGCGAATATTTACGAGTAATACCTGTGATATGAAACACTTTATATTAAACGGAATATTTCATGAAGCAATTCAATTTGTAAAGGCGCGAGAAATTTTCCTGCCAAGATAATATTTGTTTGCAAGTGCAATTTTTGTTAGTCGTGTATACTTCTCAATCTGGGTGGAAATTTTTGAAACAAATATTAATGTTTATTTGATGAATCACTCAAACCGTGATAGCTCGTTGTGCCGGCACTCGCCTTTAGTTCAATATACTATAGCGACCCGAGTTCAATCCGCAGTGCCGTGTAACTAAACCGCAAATATTGTGAAATTTATTATCTAACTTAATTTCAGCTCAAAATGAATTATGAAAAATTATAAAACGAAATCAAGAACTTTAAGAAGTTGATTACCTCTTCTTCTTCTTCTCTCTTCTGCTTAGGTGGGTCGGCACAACGTGTCCACCATTTTTTTTTTTGAAATATGGTTCTATTTAAGTAGTTGGCTTTATTTTTATGACCGGCCACCTGCCTGACGTCAACCCTTCTTAGGAATTCTATCGAATTTATATATAACCTGTAAGTTGTAATTGCATTTTAATTATTTTAATAATGTTTTGAATTATTAAACTAGTCAAAAATAAAAATTTGTTTTAAATATTAATTACAAATATTGTAACAAGGTCCCGGCGAGATTCGAACTCGCGATCTCCTGTTTACTAGACAGGCGCTTTAACCAACTAAGCCACGGCGCCGGTTACGTGATAGAAGAAAATTACTGTTCACTTTATGGCTTGTGATAACTCGCCACAGTTACAAAATGAGTAAGCCTGTTCTCTTAACCTTGCTCCAGATAATTAATTTTGCTGATTAAACGTAACAAAATTATTTCAAGGTGGTGTGGGTAAAATTAAATCGTATTATTCGTTATTTTAATCTTCCAATTCAATATCTAGTTGGGTGTTTTACTATGATACATGATGATTTTCATTATTTACTCTCATTGTACGCAGCTAATAATTATTAAATTATTATATGGGATTATTTTGTAAACTAATCTTTACTCCTCATGTTTTTGTGATTTATTTCTTTCTTCTTTGATAAATAAATTAATTAATTTTAGAAAAATGATTATAAGAACCTAATGGAAATGTTTTACGCGAAGAAAGGGAATAAATTAACAAAAGCTTGAATGAAAAAACGCGAATAATTTAACGCGTGAGATTTAGGATCGCAATAAACGCCGCTGACATTAGAAGCCATTTAATGTAAATGCTGAAAAACAAAAGTTTTGATTGTTTGCGCTAGTTATGTTAACATATTTTTAGGAATTTTAAAACAGTAAACTCATGTATTAGATACATAAAAACAATTTCTATGAAGGCAATTGTTTGTGTTAACCTTTTATGTTGGCCCCAAACTTGTTTTAAACGTTGGGGATCTCAAACAGTTTGCGGCGCCATATACTAAGCTAAAGGTGATGATGAAATTAAGGGTATAATTTGTAGAGTATTTTTTTAATTTCCGCACTTAAGATTGTAACAAAGTTATAACTAAAGCTGCCGTTAAATTTAAGCCACATGAGCTTACTCTTCTTCTCTTCTTTTTTTTCGGTGTTACTGGTGTTCATGAGCGACGGTGATCACTTACCGTCAGGTGAGCCTCCTGCCTGTTTGCACCTTTTTTTCTATAAAAAAAGCCAAATATAAGTATAATATGATAAATTACACACTAAACTTGATAATAAAAGAGCTTATCGCTTTACGGACTACTGTATTAGTGTCTCGTCGGATTAGGACTTTGGTATACAATAATAAATCTATTTTCATTACGGAAAGTTTCATAAACGGCTTAAATTTCTGATATTATATATCATTACGGAGGAATCAATTGGCTGTATTAGAAAAATATACAAGTTTACTTTCATCTGTTTGTTGTTTACGTTAGTGACTGTAGGTGATGCACATGTCACTCCGGCATGATCAGCATCATGAAGAGATTACATGATCCAGTTCAATCGCTTACAATAAATGTTTTGCTGTAGCAGAGCAACAACATCTCGTGCAAAGGCTAATGTGTGAATATTTGTTCTATTGAGAAAACAAGATGACTTCGCAGAAGAATAGCTTACATAACAGTATTATTTGGTCCGCTTGGTCAATTTGCAAACCTGGTTTGAGAGCTGGTTTAGGCTTCTAATATAGAATAAAACGCCCAGACTTGATTAGAAAAGTAGATTCAATACTCAGTACTTAGTTCTTAGTAGATTCAATACTTAGTTAGGTGATGACCACGATGAATAAAATTTTATATCGAAAGACCGGAGATGAGATTAAAGTCCGAGGAATTAAAAATAAAATTTAAGTTGATCGTCGATAACTGTAAAGATTTACTAAAAGATAGAAAAAAATTATGCACATTTTTAGACCGCAAAGCACAGCGTATCTTTGGTAAGTCAATTTGTTTTTCAGCATTTCCAACCAATCACATCAATCTACTAACTGGTTTAAATATCCTTCATTAAACATTTGCGTACAGCTTTCTCTGAATCCCATTTACTTCGCCTTTCGTTAATGTTGTTCCTAAACGGCCCTTAAAGAATTAGCGCCGTCTCATAAAAGCAGCGATAATTACTATACCCACTCTTAAGGCCCATTTACACGGTGCAAGTTTCTTGCCTGTTGTATACAATTAAATTGAAGCAATAAATGAGTTGCATGGTCTAAACAACAAATGGTCTAAACAATTATTGCGCGCAATTTATTGCATTCAATTATTGCTCTTGTATGTACAAGAAAATGGCATCGTGTAAATGGGCCTTTACTCTTACTAAGTAGAACTCAATGCTGTTATTATTATTCGCCATTACGTAACAAGTTTCGATGTATACCTAATTGATGTAACTTAGTAGATACGTGCCACGCAGGGGACTATACTGTGGCATAAGTGGGCAGGCGTACGAGGACAAGTAACGGAAAGCCGTTGTTAGTTTCTTCTGCGTTTCGTCCAATGAGTGAGGTATCCGGGGTCCTCTTTTTTAAAACGTGACACCGCATCTGCCGGCCTAACGGTGTACCAGGTGCCTTATTATATATATTTGCAGCGGTCGATCGATCACTTAAAACCGATAAAGTTTGACGACTCAGCGGCGCAATTGCCAAGGCATTGGGCTCGGCGCCGCGTGTCGTGGGTTCGATTACGACACGGGACAACAATTTTTGTTACCCACAGATAATTGTACAATGCAATAAATTGCAAATCTATTTCAATAACAGTAAGCCCGTCTCTTGCTATATTACAATATGTATTTATTTACAAAAGAAAATAATTATATTTATCAATTACCTAGTATACAAGCTTTTCTTAAAGTTAGACTTAGCTACGAAAAGTAATTTCTTGAAAATAAATGTCTTTTATGGTTCTTATATAGATACCACGTACCACTCGTGTTACATAATTAGGTACACATCCTGGAACTCGCCTACACCGCAACCACCCAGCTACGACATTCCATTCTCAAGGGATTGCTTATTCCGTACTACGTGCCGTCGCCCGTAATCCCACGGATACGAAGTGGTTGCGCAACACAGGTGTTGGACACCGGGACCGTCCGAAGCATCGCAGCGAGCGTCACTCTTGTCTCACACTTCGAGCAACCGTCACCTCACTTAGAAATGTAGTTAACTTGTAACTTTCATATAATAAAATAAGTAGTTTTAAGTTTAACTTTGCATTTTTTTGCATCCTCCGGCCGCAGCCTTCGTAATTGGCGCAGTCGGTAGGATAGACAATTAGAGTCAGTGAATCGATCACGGGCGTTGGCTATCCGAACCTACAAGAGCTGCTGCCGGGAGGAGTTTCCAGACATCGAAACGAGCAGAGAAGTGCAAATGTATCGGTGAGTACCTAGATCTTACTAGAGTTGCTTTCCTTTTTGTTTCCTTTACGTATCCAAGATTTTTCATTCAAGAAATTTCACGGACCCTTAGGTTAGGTAGCACACCTAGAAGTTTGCAGCTAGATAGTAGTAGAAATTTAAATATAATTATAGAAAATAGCGATTTGCTATATTGCGATTACGAAACATTAGCATCAGACTCTGTCAAAATGAGCGATGCACTTTTACTTTATCGTTTATTGGTGCTTCGAGCACTATATATTCGTTAGTTAGTTTATATCAAATTTAAAAAATTATACATAAGTGAAAAGTTTTATATTCAAAAGATGAGATCTTTGAAATGGACTATAGATTTTTTATAAAATAACTAAGTAGAGCTAAGTAGCTAAGCAGGTTGAGATACTTATAAAGGTCCCGATTATTATTCCTATAACCTACGACCTCTATAAATTAGATATTTTCCTAACAGAAATCACGACGTCCTTATCCCCTCCTCACCTTTCATAGCAATCTCTAGCACGGACTCTAGGTACATAGAGACAGAATGTCCGAGAGTAAAAGCTTTGTATATCTGCGAATCGAAGCCTCAATACAGTGGTCAAGAAAATCCTGACTGCATTCAGTATGTAATAATCAATCAGGAACTCCAATATAACTGTAAACTGACTCAAGTCACTTGGGGAAAGAAGCTTTCGAAGCACTGGACGATTATCACGCCGAATTTGAAAGATCTTCATGCGCTAAGCACTAAAATAGCCCTTGAAGCTCCTACTCGCTTGAAGAAAATCACCGATTCAAGTATATACCACACCACTATTCCAATTTTCCTAATGCTGTTAAGTGTACCATCACTTGGTGCTGCATTTATGTATCGCCGATCCCGAGTAAGACACCTACAAAAAGAGACTCCGAGCAAGACACCTACAAAAAGAAAATCGAGCTATGGAAGCCCCCAATGAATAGTAGAGGCGACTCCAGCGCTGAGGCGAATCAACCCTAGTGAAATAAGGGTTGATCATAAGAATATTTCAGCAACCCTCTCGAAAAAGTTTCTCGATTAGTTGCTGATCTACGGGGGGAGATGTTACATAATTAGGTACACATCCTGGAACTCGCCTACACTGCAACCACCCAGCTACGACATTCCATTCTCAAGGGATTGCTTATTCCGTACTACGTGCCGTCGCCCGTAATCCCACGGATACGAAGTGGTTGCGCAACACAGGTGTTGGACACCGGGACCGTCCGAAGCATCGCAGCGAGCGTCACTCTTGTCTCACACTTCGAGCAACCGTCACCTCACTTAGAAATAGTTAGCTTGTAATTTTTATGTAATAAATAAGTATTTTTAAATTTAAATTTGCATTTTTTTGCATCCTCCGGCCGTAGCCTTCGTAATTCTCGTGCAAACAAATTTAACAATATAATACGTGATATTATCACAATACCATCAAGTTTAAGTATGTGCGGAAATATTTATTATTATTGATTTTAATAACGAAAAAACAACGCCCCGACTATATTATATTATTAGTCACTGCTCACTTAGTTCTATCAATTAATTTCATAATTGCAGATGAGAACTGCCGGTGGACTTTTTCTCTGACGAGTATTTATTTAAATTTCACATGACTTGGTTGAAGGAATTTAAAACAACATAAAACAACAATCAAATTCATTATAATTTATCAACGTCGCTTTCTTATCTGCGACACGGCAACCAACGGTTTTTTTTTAATTAACTTTTCATCAAGAGAGCGCCGTGAATTTTTTGGAGAGTATAAAGTTTTAAATTAATAGTGTTAACGTTTTCGGATTCATGATGCAATTTATAATGGCCATATTGATTTTATTCAACTGTGATTGTCAATCAGCAACTGTATTTATAAATTACTTTGCTAGTTAGTATTCGTGCCAATGCTCAAATTAGATTAGCAAAATAACTTCAGTGACTTAGTTTAGAAGGAATCCTCTCCATAATAAGTTACTATGTACATCTTACTCTACAGAAGTACCATTTGTAATATAATTATAAACACCAAAGAAAGCAATTTTTCTCATTTAGAAGTATCCATATACTTTAGTCTAATTACTTTGCTTATATTTTCAGTTAATTATAAACTCATGACTTGAGGTTCAGCGCTTATTTAGGCTTATGTATTTTATCACAGGTGTGCTTTTAACGAAACATTTTACATCCATTACATGCTACACCACTTTAATTATATGTAATTTGGACGATGGCCTAGAAGTTTGGAGTTAACATATGGTATCAAGGCGTGAGTTTTACGCCCCATAAGTACGTACCTCCGTGCCTGTAGTTAGATTCTGTGACCTTCTCTCAAGGATCGTAGACGAAAATATTATTCGATAAGGGTGTGAATCAGTTCACAGTTTCGAGGTTAAGAATGTAATAGTGCCACTCTAGTAGTGCACCGCGTAAATTTCAAAAAACGTCCTGCCACTTTGAGGAACTACCGTGTTAGGGCTGTGCAACAGCTCAGACTCGCGATCTACAAATCTGAAAGCCCTATAGTGTAGTCACTTAACACGAGATAGAGACCCTGTACGCTTTTTATATGAAAAAAATCCTCCAACGTCGGTATTCTTACTATACACGCGTAGGAAACAATGTTATTTGGTAAATGCCTCTTTAGGAGTAGTAACATATCTCTATCCAATTGATTCAACAGCACGGCTTTATATTCAAACGGTAAACAGTAGAACAAAGTAAATGTGTAAAAGAAACTTAACAACGATAAGAAATATAACGGTGCGAAATGAATGATATCCATTATCGAATAATAAAAATAGGCAAGAGCGCATGATTCCTCAACTGCCTTAAATAAATATTTCTTTCTTCTATTGTTCAGAGGCGTACCTCGGGGCCGTTTAGTAGCTATTCAGACATAGAAAACGTTCAATCATCCGGTTCGTAACAAAAACAGACGTCGGAAACCAGGCCTTTTCATCTGGAAAATCATTCCTTTATATTTTTCTATATAAATGTGATGTTTTTTTTTTATTACATGTTTCAACGCGCTTTGCTTGGTTAAAGCTATTGGATTATATCATGTTAATGAATTTTTGATAAGAGATCCGCGTGATAATTATGTTATGTAAAACGGAATGAACAAATGAAATATCACAATCTTGAACCAATCAAAACTGTATGAAAATTTGAATTTAATCAAAAACGTGGTAAATTATAAATCGAAATTCAATGATTTGTTGTAGTTATCTCAAGTAAGAAATATCACAAAAAATTTTTACATTGAATTTCATTCCAAGAGAAAACCGTTAGAAGCAACTACTACGTACAAATCTGGATCAGAAATAAAATTTTGGTCTTGGCCTATTTCAGCAGCGATTGTGTAATCCAATAAAAAAATAAATAAAATTGGAATCAATTTGTGTTTCTATAACAAAAATATAATTCGACAGCTTTATTTTCATTTTTTTATGAATTTTAACGTAAGTTACCGTAAGTGTTCTACAAAGTTTTAACTAAAATTAAGTTGTAAGTTAGACATCTTACAACATAATTTGCCTAAAAATAATGAGCTTAGGTAACAGTAACTCTGTGTTTTTAAATCCCACTGGATAGTATATGAAATTTAAATACACGAAACTTCTCCGCTGACAGTAGACATATAAGCACACTTAAAACACAAGCTTTGCTTTATTACTAATTATCAAATTTTTGCTATTCTTTTTTCAATATGTCTGAATAAGATCTTAGATCTTAGGCCCTAAGGCCGTATATATCTTTGCTATTTTTAAAGATGGTCTATGAATAAGAATTTATTAATGTAATTGTACGGTTAGATAAAATTTTTTGTGCGTCAATTTCTCCTTGGATACCTGTAGGTTTATGATGTTTGTGTTTTATATTCGATAATTCAAACATAATCGTGATTACTTAGTTATAATAACAAGAATAGCGTATCACCGCATAAACGGTAAAATAAAATTATTTTTGTAGAGGAATTTTATCTAGAAGAATCTTTGAAACGCTTCAACTTAAGATCTGCACCATCCGTAATACGTCCCCTTTGGCACGGAGCGAAGCACGTTCCAGACTTTTTTTTTATACTTTTATACATACAATGTTCTTAAGCCGTACGTGATCGCGACTTATCGAGTCCCGATGCTTTTTCTGGTAAAAATATACCACCGAGTCTACTTACAGCAGTAGTTTTATTAAATGTACGCACTTTAACAATATTTTTTTTATCAAAAATTAAGAATCTAAATTACGCTAATTATTTTCTGCTCCTCTTAAGAAGGCATTGACTAAAATAAAAAAAACTGTTTTTAGGGTTCCGTATCTTAAAACGTAAAAAAAAAAGGAACCCTTATGAGATCACACTCTTGTCCGCCTATCTGTCCGTGTATCACCACTGATATTCTCAGGAACGGGTGGACTTAGCAATTTGTAATTTTAGCACAAACTGAGGTCTATTTATACACCTAATAGGGACAATTATATAGGTGTATACAAATCAATAACCTGAGTCAACACGATAAAAAAGGTATGGACAAATTTAGATTTTCGCGAAAACTTCTTTCGAAATATCTTTTAAATATACTATAATTTACAACTTTTTTTATTTTTCGGAATTTTCCTTTAACTTGTGTTTTAAGCATTTTGCTTTTTGCATTTCATTTCGTGATTCTAGGTCAACGGGAACTACCATATTGGTTTTCTACCCAATTGACAACCAAAATTAACAATTTTAGGTCAACCGGAAATACCCTATAGGTTTTAGGTAGACGTAATAGGGCTATAGATCGCAGTATCTGGTATAAATATCAACTTGCTCCGTCCATGCATTCCTGAGAAAATCGGTAATGATTATTTACCAATTTTATTATGCGGTAATTTTATTATGTTATTTTATTATATTATGCGGTATAATGAGTAGGTACGGAGCCCCCGGGATACGAGTTCGACTCGCACTTGACCGGTTGTTGTTTTATTTTGTATTGTGGAATAGCGCCTACATCTTTCAAATTTATTTTACCAGCAACGAATTTGCCTGAATCATATTTTAAGGACTTTGACAGGAAGCAGTAGCTATCTCTGACCCCCACTAAAGTTTATGACTGCGGGGCTTGTTCCATGATTAAAATTCTCGAGGCTTCCGTCTTATTTTCAATACGCCATTTGATATTAAATTTAATTGCTCGATGTTGTGCTACCTCGTAACTATAGCAACAGCAAAAAGTAACGCGGTGACGTGCTTGACAAAGTCTAACGATATGTTTCAATTTTAGGGCCAATTTCGCCATACTCTGTTATCCAACGCCCTGTTAAATATTTATCGGGCAAATGATTGATCACAATGCGCTACTGGATCACCAAATTCCAAAAAAAAAAAATGAATAATTTCCGAATTAAATGGAAGCACTGCTAAAGTGCTAAAAAGTTGTTAAAATGCTGCGGATCTTATGATTTTATCGCATTGCTCGATTTATAGGACCTGGTGAGACTATTCATTAAACAAACAAATAAATATCACAAACTTATGTCTGAAAATTTTAACAGATTTTTTCAATAAATAGTTTAAACAGACGAGAGGAAAATTCCTTCAGGTATCGATTTTTCAACTCATAATATTACCAATTATTGAACACTCGAATGATATCGTATCGTGAATAGAATCGTAGTTTATACTTTCAGGCAAAAACTGAATAAGGGAACGGACAAAGAGGTTCTCTCAAGTACCTCATTAGTAGCCTCTCCAAAAGATCAAGCTCGAATCTCAAGTATTTTGAGAGTCATCATATACATGTACACTTTATAAAACATATTTATACCGATTCTGCTTCAAAATGCAGCTTGAGACAGGTGTTTCTTTCTAATTTGCTAATTATCACTTACATAAGTACTTTGATTCAGATTCACTATTCTAACGTTGACGTTAGAAAAAGGTTCGAAGAGAATAGTAATATCATATCTTGACTGAAACGGATTGGACACAGATAAAGCACTTAAGAATAACTTTTTTTTTGCGTACACCATATGGATTCAAACGCGGAATTTTAAGAACAAAGGCTATCGTTGAAATTTATCCGTAGGAATGATAATTTTTTTTGGGACGGTGTTATTTTTTCCAGCTTGGAATGGAAGAATAAATAGGAACATGATTAAGTCATCTGAACATGTTACTGGCTAGTAATAAAATTGCCGTGGAGTTTTAACTTACATACGGCTTATATTTTTATAAAGACCCGACGTTACGAATGCCTTACAGCATTCATCGTCACGGGCCGGACTAATATCTACGAATGTATGAATCACTATTACGTTTTGGGCAGGAATAAATTCTCTGGATCGTAACGAGTTTCACCGAAAACGGCACACGCCGTTACATAACGAAATTTCTACTTCAACTGGCAACCTGCATTATATTATTAGCGGATCTTGTTGAAAGCTTAACTCTAATAGATCACGTTGCTCGCGCACACCGGTCTGGCAGTATGGTAGCGCAAATGTTAGAGTACGGAAATTCATTTGGATTTGTACATTTGTAGTCTATCAATCCCATAAACTCAGTAGAAGTCTTCAATCTAGGGCATGTCTGGGGCGTTCTGATGCGACGGCCGTCAGTGTAGCCTGCTCGCAGAAAGAGCTAAAGAATGTTATTATCGTTACAATATTATTCACTGGGAACGTATTCCGGAAGAAACTATAAGGTAAACTATAATGCACGGTGACAAGTTCGAGACGATCATAATATACACTTCTATTAGTATTTCACTATTACACTTCTATTATTATTATTTATTCTTATAATACATATATAATTATTATTATTATTATTTTATAATTGATTTTTAGGAGTTCCCTATGTATCTCCGGAGCCCAAGATTCTATACTAATGAAATTAATATGGGACCAGATGGGAAGCATCAGCTTTCAAATAAATAAATAATCGTCAAAATTGATTCACTCAGTCGCAAGTAGAAATGACGTAACAGACATAAAAAATGAATAAAAAATAAATAAAAAATTCCAGTCGAATTGAGAACCTCCCCCTGTTTTGACGTCGGTTGAAGATCGGAAAGGGGACAGAACTGATTATATATAACCATTAATATACAAATTAAATTCAATTGTGAAATTATATACATCGCATCTGTTTCAATACATTGAACTGAACTGACCGAATTGAATATATATACTGAATTTGACCAATAGGAAATACTTGCTTACAGTTAAAATGTTATAATATTCCAACTGGGCTATTAACACACACAGGCGTACGCTTGTTATAATTATGTTTATTTTTCATTTTTACATCATCAACTATACTATTTAATAAAGAAGGTGACGATTTGAAATAAGAATAAAATTTGGCACGTTTCTACTATAGGAAAAATTTCAAAACAACAAAACTTCAAATTATCTATAAAACTATTTAACGAACATTGCACAAAAACATAAAGAAGTCAGAATACATGCGCGTGGCTAGCCTATTGAAAGAAATAAATGCCCCTTCCCTCTCCTCCTCACCGCGTTACTAGGTACTCGTATCCGAGAGCGCGTGGATGCGGGGAATAGCCGGGAATTACCGATCGCGGTTCCGTGCTGTTCATGATCATGCCTGACGAGCGTGGTTTTAAAATTTCGCGCAGTTTCGGAAAACGGGACAATTTTGCGCCCCGAAGATTTGTTCGGGGACAACGGGACAGCTGTCCCAGAAAAGGGACAGTCCCGTTCAAAACGGGACGTATGGTCAGTTTAGCTATACGTCTTATTTTATGTCGAGTCATAAAATAATGAAATAAATTAAACAGGCTAACCAGCAATAAAAAGAGTTATATATATCACACTGTCATTGGATATTTTCATATACATTTGTGATATTTTGAGAAGGTCACGAAGTATTTAAAGAAAGTCGTGATGATCCTATCAACAATGGCCCTGCATAAGTTATGCTCCACAGTAGTGGGTTTATTGACTGTCGATATTGTGGAGTTTTGGCCTCCACGAGCACTCGATATCCGTATATCGAATGCTCGCCTTTTGGTCTAACTTGAACAGAATGGCTTCCTCTGCGATCATAAGTAATGGTTTTATTGTAAACTAGCTGTGCCCGCGACTTCGTCTTCGTGGAATTTAAAATAAGTAAAATTTCTACAAAAATGGCCCCAAATTAAGTAAATTAAGTTACTCCTTATTACATCAGCTATGAGCTATCTGCCAGAGAAAGTCCTGTCAAAATCAGTCAACCCGTTTTAGAAATTAGCCAGAACAAACAGACAGACGAAAATTTTAAAAATAACAATTTTACAATATACATATACATCCATATCCATTTAATAAAAAGCGGTTATTTTAATATTATAAACAGATAGTCCAATATATCTGTATAGATAACAACGGATAAATGTTAATCACATACAGAGTGCTTTTTGAAATAAAAAGGTATAACGAGAGAGAGAAAAAGACATAGTAAAACGAAAATCACTATTTCGATGACAGTTCTTATTTTAATGTAATCATGGTATAGTCTTGATCTACTTCTGATGGGCATCAGAAATTATATTATGGTTCAAAAGTAACGCTCATAAAACTGTAATAAATTTACAAACAACTTTATTATGTGCACATAAAATAGAATTGCTTTAAAAGATATAAAAAATAAATAAACGTAATGAAATTAAAGGTAGAAAATCACCTATACTTCTTTATCTTAACAAAACATAAATAACTAAATATTTTTATCCCCTTTACCAGTACACTTTGTTTGTGAAAATGACATTAAATTCAATTTATACATAACGGATTTTGATATTTAATTTGATCGTGATATGAACCACGGCCGTCTGTTTTGGGGCCGCCCGATTACCGACCGAGCTATTATAACATTTTATTTTGTTGCGAAATTTACTTTTTAATTATTCATTATATATATATATATATATACAGCGTGTCGTTACCATCGCGACAATAAATGAACACACGTCTATCGCTACTTGCCAATAATCATAAAAAAATATTAACGTTAAACAAAATCCATAATTAAAAAAAATATTTTTCAAACAAACTAATTAAGTAAAAAAGAAACTCGCGCACAGCGTCGCATTACAAGTCTCTCCTTCTAACAGTATGTTTTGTCTCTTTTAAATTCATTCAACCCATTCATATGTTTTGTGACCTTTACAAATGAACTTTACGTTATAGTTTTATACGTAAGGGTGTTCTAAAATTGTTTGTTTTGGAAAATTGAATAACTCGGTAAATATTGATGTTTAAAGAATGTAGATGTTTAATACAATTTTAAAAAGATATCCTCTATATGTGTGTTCATTTATTGTCGCGGTGGTAACGACACGCTGTATATACAAGAATTGCTCGTTTAAAGGATAAGATAACAAGGAATTATTGGAAGGTAAATGTCAATAGTTGTTACTGCTTGTCGTAGTAATGCCGTGGAGTTGGCCGCTTTGCAACCAACTTCGTCATGTCGCTTTTTGTCTGTTACTGGCAAAAGAATAACCAGGCCTGTCGGAAACATGTTGAAACTTAAGACTACGAACTATATTTAAAAGTCAAAACTTCATAAACAATTCCACATAGCCGTCATAAACACATAAACCGCCTTCGACTGATAAAATAAAACACAACGTTAAGTGAAAGTCAAATAGCATCAACAAACTGACAACAATCAAAAGTAAAGATGACCTGGCAAATATCACTACTGTAAATATTCGACTATGTGGCTGTAGCTATAACATCGATCCAATAATGAATAACTCCATACCGTTGTCTCGTAATATCTAATAAAGTACGCGTTCCGAACTAACACAGGCGAAGGGATATAAATAATTAAACGGTAGGAATATGACCGGGTGTTCAGCCGATGGTGCACATCTGCTAAGTCTCACATTCACCATACCTACCTTATTGGGGTGTGTGACTTTGAAATTGATACACGTCAGTGTGAAACTTGGTCGAATAAAAATCGATCATCACTCACTGGACTTAGAAGGATACCTTTGATACTGTTTAAGGCATATTAGTGTTGATTAATTTCTTAGTTCTAAATTTAAATTTACCAAAATTCTGTCGAAAGAAGAAAATAAAATTAAATCACCATCTTCAGGCAAGGAAACTAAAAGAAATCAAGGTATATAGCATCGTGATGTTTAAAAATTTATTTTATTGAAGTGTCGGATTTAAACGTTCCATTGGGCTTTGCAGATGATGACCAAAACGAAGTCGCAGGGCCTTGTGTCCGATTTGATGCCAAATATCAAGTTGATGCAAATGGCTGGACATTTCTTGTTCAATTATTACCCAGGTATTTTTTTACATTTTTACATAACGTATGTAATATGTTCGCTATCGTTAATTATGAAAGCGAAGTTCATCAAAACAAATGTTATAATGTCGCTCCTCCTCAATATGTACTTTAATTTGCAGATAATGCTGGGATGTCAGTACTTCTTAGAAAGATCTACGCCTGCGTACACGCAATTTTTATAATAGTGCACTTCTTATGCATGGTCGCTAATATGGCCCAATACTCTGACGAAGTTAATGAGCTCACCGCTAATACTATAACAGTGCTATTTTTCGCTCACTCAGTTATTAAACTGGTATTCTTTGCTGTCAATTCTAAGAGCTTTTACAGGTAAGTTAAGAAACTTAAAATGAGTTTAAAAATAAATGAAATAAAATATATTTGGCTAATCAAAACGACCTGTACACAAACATTTAATTAATGATAAAAAGAGACAATTACTATACTTATAGTCAAATAAATCGAATTGACAATTTAAATTTGTAATACAATATAAATTGTCAAAGCTTGTATGAAAAAAACATTTCACATAAAATTGTAGACATGTTTTCAAATATCTTTTGTTCATTCTTTATCTACGAAATGAGAAAAACGTTACCTACTTATTCAAAATGTAGTACTTTCTTAATTATTAATAATTGCTTGAAATTTCAAGCACTTTAAAAACATCTCAAGTTTGACTGACAAATAATAATCATTGCAAAGCCTAAAGTTGTTTTCTTTATGATATTGACATTTAAAACAATTTATTTTATTCTTAATGCGACAGAATATAATTAATTAACCAATATGAGTCACTTTGTTCAGATTATTTATTTTTGCCATTTGCTGTTGAAACTTTGGGCTCGTGGGGTCCCCGTACATGAAAATTTTTGAAAGGTTTACATCCTAGGCTTTCCGCCGGGGCTGGTGACAAGAGAGCTGAGTCTTTTCTCGCTCAAAGGTTAATCATAACTATTCAGCGAGGAAATACAGGGTTCTTGGCACCATGCCGCGTGGATAAGATTTATTAGATAATATATAATTTAGATAGATTTAATATTTTAAATGTTAGATAAATTAATTGTATATATATATATATATATACATATTAATGAACTAAATCCCTGTAGAATTTGTAATTATTAATAAACCAATTTCTTGATCCAGGACCTTGGCAATGTGGAATCAGTCAAATAGTCATCCACTTTTTACGGAATCTGACGCGAGGTATCACCAACTGGCGCTCACTAAGATGAGAAGATTACTATACTTTATTTGCGCCATGACTGTACTCTCTGTTATCAGTAAGGAACAATTTTGTAATTTTTTTTCTTATTACGTCAGTGTCCAATCTCAAATGAGCTGTAGATGCTTCTTTTACTGTTATTTATTATATATTTAAGATTTTTAGATTAGTATTTCTGTACTCGGAAAAGGTTCTATCAAAATTAACATAAACATTTGGATTGTACAGGTTGGGTAACAATAACTTTCTTTGGAGAATCAGTGCGTTTGATTACTAACAAGGAAACTAACGAAACTCTTACTGAACCAGCACCAAGGCTGCCTGTAAAGGCCTGGTATCCATTCGATGTGATGAGCGGTACTATGTATGTTGCGGTGTTCATATTTCAGGTACATTTTTATATTCTAAAGATTTGAGGTTATTTAAATTTACGATTTAATTTTTAACTGTGCAAAAGCTGATAAATAATGTAACTTAAAAATTTATTCAGGTTTACTGGCTTCTTTTCTCTATGGCTGTTGCCAACCTGCTTGACGTAATGTTCTGCAGTTGGTTGATTTTCGCGTGTGAGCAATTGCAACATCTAAAAGCTATTATGAAACCTCTCATGGAACTGAGTGCTTCTCTGGATACCTACAGGCCGAATACTGCCGAGCTATTTAGAGTTACTTCCACAGGCATGTTAAATTTATTTTAAAAAAAATTTAATTTATAAATTTTTCAAAACTAGTTAACTTCTAGATACTATTATACTGGAGAAGAGCGAAGTACCCTATCATGAGCTAGCTAAAGGCATTAGGCTTTTTAATTTATTTATGCAGGAGTAACTGGATCATAAATATTGGAAAAGGAAGTCAAAGATTCAAGTCTGTGGTATAGGGCTCCTTATATGGTAGATTTATTTATGAAAAAAAAACAGCCTATACATGTCCCACTGCTGGGAAAAGGCCTCCTCTATATAGAGGGTATCAGGGCATAGTCCACAACGCGGCCCAACTGCGGATTGGCGGTCTTCACATATCTTCGAATTTTTTTTTTGTTATTAATTCGAAAATATGCAGGTTTTCATCACGATGTTTTCCTTCATCGCGGAACACGTGATAAGTCAGCACTTAAAGTTAAAAACTTCATTGGTGTCGGCACCGGGGACCGAACTCAGGTTGCTCGAGTATATTGAATTAAAGGCGAGCGCCCGGACACTGGACTATCACGGCTCAGTGTCCGGGATTTATATATGATATTATGATGTATATTATAGTCATAAAAACGAAAATTTACGTAATAAAATGAGAGATGTTGCAAATTGTTTAAAAGATAAGTTTTCTTGTCAAAGGCAGAAAGAATTTATTAGTAGCCTGCACCTAAAACACAATTCTTTAAGAAATTATAAATCGTCATAAAAATCGAAAAATGGGAATGAAAAAACCGCCCTGTAAGACACTAGTATTCGAAACAGTCCACAAAAGTTCCGTTCTTCTTGCCGCACATTAATTTGCTGCTGTTGTTCCCCTAATCAAGTAGCATTGCTCAGTAACTTTTTCAGCATCATACGTGTGTAGCAGTAAAATTGTTACATTTATCTGGTTAGTAAAAAAATATATAGTCTACTTCAATTATAGCACACTCTGCGTTATTAGCATTTTCAACTACCGTCTGCTTAAAAAGTTATATAAATAAATAAATGATTTAATATGTCCTGCTCGCTTTGATTTTACTTTACTCAAGTAACCTGAGCTAGTCCTGGTGCTGGCATACATAAAAATATTAATAAATTGATATCACTGTGGACTTATCTCTCTGGTTAAGCGGTGGAACCTGAATATTTTCAAATTATTATCAGAAAAGAAAAATATTTTGAAGATTTCTGCAGTCTGCCTATACGCAATGGGGTCGCCTGGTGGACTATGTTCTACCTCTGCAATACCCTCTGTACAAAGGAAGCCTTTGCCCAGTTGCATGGCATCATTTTATAAACTGTTACTTTTTTATTTTAAATCTTTTTTTTAATGCGGATAATAATTTCAGCATGTTATTTACAAAATATTACAATACAATAAAATATTATATTCAAACTTAACAAAATGCGTACAGTATAAAAAGGAATATATAAACTAATAGCTAGGCCTAGGCCAAATATTTAACTTCCTATTACGCTTTTCATAATAGAAAAATCGGAGAAGATTCCAGAGACAGTGGATTTAGATATCAGAGGAATTTATTCTACTCAGCAAGATTTTGGTATGATTGCACGTGGGGCTGGTGGTAGACTTCAAACTTTCGGTCAACCAACTGCAAATAATCCAAATGGCCTTACGCAAAAACAGGAATTGTTGGCTAGGTCTGCTATCAAATATTGGGTAGAAAGACACAAGCATGTTGTAAGGTATTTAAAATTATATAATATTAGAGCAGCGAGTATAATGTACCGGCAATTACAGTTATTCGAACAAAAACAAATATTATTTTTCATTCGCTTAAACCAAAATTAACTTAACACATTCCGGTTAACTATACAAACCCTAGATATTTTTTTTTAGATTAGTCGCTTCTATAGGCGATACATATGGCACTGCACTATTATTCCATATGCTGGTGTCGACAATAACTCTAACTTTACTAGCATACCAAGCAACAAAGGTATGTATTTTATTCATGTATTTTCATTACCTGTACCAAATTCAAATTGTATTTACCGATTTATTTCATTTACTTTGAATTTTTCAGATCGATGGTTTGAATGTGTACGCTTTTAGTACGATAGGATACTTGAGCTACACACTTGGCCAAGTCTTTCACTTCTGCATTTTCGGCAACAGATTAATTGAGGAGGTATGAAAGTCAGTTAAAAGTCGAAAGTGCTTAGACTTCATCATTATTAAGATGTTACTTCACATTCCATTCACAGAGTTCGTCGGTAATGGAAGCAGCCTACTCTTGCCAGTGGTATGACGGCTCTGAAGAAGCAAAAACATTTGTCCAAATTGTTTGTCAGCAATGCCAAAAAGCGATGAGTATTTCGGGGGCAAAATTCTTTACGGTGTCTTTGGATCTGTTTGCCTCGGTAATTTAGGTTCAAATATCAATATTGCTCGTGTGAAGTGCGTGTACACGATTTGCTTGACAAAATTTTGAATAAGTTGCAAGTGTTTTATTATTAAAATACTTGCAACTTATTCACCACTTTATACTATTGTTGATAATTTTTAAGCATCATAATGAAACATTTATACGATAGTTAGGTTCAATTACATTTTGTTAGTTAAAAAAAATTAGGACTAATTTGACATAATATTAGACAACAAACTTCGGTGCCACGGCTATTGAATAAACTTAGCCTGTAAAGAGTCTGAATGTATCACTTTAAGTAATACTTGCCCTTCAAGATATCCTTTCGGCGCTTGACAATAATATCCTTTTTGAAGAGCTTAGAGCTTAGTCCGTTGCTCGGTTAGTACTGTCACTCGGTAAACGTTGGCGATGCTTTTGCCACTCTGGTGTTGTTGCGAATGTTCACCGTTTGACGTTATTCACCATCAGGTGAACTGCCCTAGTGACATTCTGCGGACTACAGTAGAGTAATTCAATCAAGTTTTTGTGTTTGATTTTAGTTATAATAAGTTTCCAGTTTTTGATTGAACTCATCTAATTACAGTAATTTTTAAATGTCGACATTGCAGCTGTTTAAAATATGCATTACTTCAGATCATGTTGCAAATGGGGGTTGACGTCCAGCAGGCGGTTAGCCGTAAAAACCTGTCCGAACCCATTGACAACCCTACCTAAGTGGTATAAGGGCAGGAGAATGAAGAAGAGTTTATATTGGATTAGTGACAAAACATATACTTGCTGCTGAGATATAGCTAATGAAATGAATTTTAACCCTATTTCAGGTGCTCGGTGCTGTGGTGACATATTTCATGGTGCTGGTGCAACTGAAGTAATGGCACATCAGTAGACCTAGGGATCTGTTTTAAAAAATATATATTATAAGTATAACAGAGTAGTTATTGTAAATGAAGCTTTATGGTAAAGAAAAAAATATAACACCTAAGAAATTATGATATCCGAACACTAATTATTCCAGTACCTAATTACAAGTAAACATGTAAATACAAGCCAAATGGCTCCTTGGTGCTATTGCCAAGGCTTTGGCACCGGGGGTCGTGGGTTCGATTCCCGCACGAGACAATTATTTGTCTTAGCCACTGAAAATTTTTTTTGGTCTGGGTGTTTTTCCCACGTCAAAATTATGTAAGTAATTAATGTCAAGTCGCACTCACCCTGATGAAGGACCTCAGATGGGTCGGAAACTAGTCGTTACATACACCGGTTTTACGTGAGTTCAGCCTTCTTAATATTACAATATTTTACGCATTAATGATAGCGCACAAATATCGATTAAAGAGGCTTAGTTTCATCTATATCTGTTGTGGCTGGCTTGTTTTATTTTCTTATCTTTCCCATATACTAATATTTTAATGTTCTTGTCCTTAAACACTTTTTTAAAATAAAAATAGTGAAGATTTTGTAGACAAAGATTTTTTTATTTCAATTTTGTGTACCAATTGAAAAGCATTGAAACCAAAGCGTCTATATGAATGCCATACATTGTAATAACCACCATGAAAGTTTAATTTAAATAATTTCATTTATTGAAACATTACGTTAGTTTGTACTTTGTTTTGGTAGCTCTCGGAAACGTCAAGTAGAGCAAGGTCGATACAGGACCCCTCCGACCGGGTTCCCGCCTTGACGTGGCGGAAGGGCTTAGTAGCCGTGGCGTGGTCACCCACGGCGAAGCTAAAAGTAACCCACAGTGGGCCGGCCTATGGTGTAAAGCTGGCCTGAGAGGGCTGCTCCGAGTGGGCTCATTGAGCCCACTCTGGATGCGTGCTAGAGGGTGCATGGGACAGGTCGAGGGTGGTAGAGGTGGAGCCTCTCTCCCTGTCTTCTGCTACCGAGAAGGAGTCGCGGGGGAAGAGGAGTGTCGGTATTGTGCTGGCCGCGCTCCCTATCCTCCGCGATTCGGCGGGGCTGCACCGCTGATTCAGTGGTGGTGGGCCCGCGGGGGGAGAGGTGTCGGTATTGCGGTGCGCCGTTCTCCCTACCCTCCGCGGCCGAAACGTGGTGAGCGGCGGAGCCACAGACCAGGTCCGCCGCTGGGGGCTGGGAGACTTGCTGCTTTTTGGCATGGGCTCTCCTGGCTCCCATGGCCTCTGGTCAGCGAACTCGGGGGAGTTCGTTGGCCATGAAAAAGGGGCCGAGTAGCTCCCCGGAGGGTTGCTCCCCGGGAGGGGGCCGCTGAGGCGGCCAGCGCTGGCAGGGTCGCGGAAGTGTGCGAAAGCGTTCCCGTGGCCCTGCCTATATGCGCCTAGGTGGAATATCGTGGGGGTTTTAGTCGGTGCGAGTCCGACATAACCCGCTCTCGCCCCCGCGAGGGCGGGTATGCGTAGGCATTTCCCCCACGTTTAAAAAAGGAAAGAAAAAGGTCGATACAGGAAGTGAGAGAGTGGACTTGACGGTTATGAGTTGTGAAAGTCAATTGACATCGGACACGGGGGTGTGTTCTGGACGTGCTCGGGCACGCCACTTAGAAAAGGGACGGCGGTGCGAACGGTCATCTTCCTGTATCGAACTTGCTGCGTTTCCGTTTAATTACATCGGTGTGGTTAATAGTTATTTTCGTTATTGTTGATTTTAATCGAACAAGTAGACTACATTACTATGTGATAACTTTTACTATGTCCGATGAGGGATATATTTAAATAAAAATATATATTTAAAAATATATATCCTAGAATGTTTATTTTTTTTTATGCGAAAAGTTGTCAAACGAGCAGACGGTTCACCTGATGTTACGTGAATACCACCGCCCATGGACATCTGCCACACCCGAGGGCAACAGATGCGTGTTCTTTCAAGCGACGATTTTAAGAACATGGAATTTTATTGTCCATTTATTGAATAGAAATTCACAGGCATAAAATATTCTAGTTACTATTTCATAGAAAGTACTACTTATGTGTGTTTTATAATAAATCTTCATTTCTTGAAAAGGCTAACTAAGGGATGTTATCGTTTCTCCTTTCATGTAGCGTTTCTTTGATAGCATTTGTGTTGGGACGCAAGATGGGCTCTATAAATTGAATAAAAAGTAGTGTACAGGGACGCGATCTACTTTATAAATCTTTATCTGTGTAATGTACGGTAGTTCAGTACTTTGACCACATAATTTAAAAAGGGAATTTAATAGAATGAATAACTTCAAAAAGTAATGGTTCTATGTTAACTGATACAGCAAAATAAAATCATAACTATATTTATACTAAAACCTATTACAAGAGTACTATCTTCTAATGCACGCAATGCAATTACGCAAAAAAAAAAACACTGCTTAGTGCCTGAAAAACTTGTTACAACATTTAGGCCTTTATTGGAATAACAAAAAATGTGTATAGGATCGTACGCTTATTTTTTTGAGCTAAAAGCATTACTGATAATAACTCGTAGGTGTGAGGTAAAATGATAAATTATTTTTTTTGTATTTGTTGTGAATGTTATTTCTTAAGCAAATTACAATTTTTTATTGCAAACACTGCTAATTATCTTCGATCGTAGAGTAATTCAAACAATGGATTATGGTACCTTTTCTTATCTTGTCTACCGCTTTTTTAACAAAGATCGCAAGCGGCGCCGTGGCTTAGTTGGTTAAAGCGCCTGTCTAGTAAACAGGAGATCACGAGTTCGAATCTCGTCGGGGCCTGGCTGTACTTTTTTTAAATATATTTTAAAACTTTTTTCATAAATATTTCACTCGAACTGGTTTAAAAAATTTGCAATGTAACTTAAATATCTTGAGATAATTATTTTATTTTGTCATAGATACTAATTTCACTTGAAGTGATCCTTAAGAAAATTTTCTTCTATTATGGCTGAAAGTTAAATTTATGTTATACAAGCTTTTCTTCCACGGCTTTGCTCGCATTGAAACCCTTAAATAAATATCTTTTTTTTTTTAATATGTTTTTCTTTTATAAAAAGAATCGTATGTCCTTTTTGATATCTGTAAAAATATGTGTACAAAGTTTCATGATATATCGGTTGCATAGTTTTGGCGTGAAAGCGTAACAAACAAACTTACAAATTGGACAAGTACTTATTAACATGAACACTAATACATATTCGTCGTTCGTTATCAGAGCGTCTGATTGCACAATGGAGCTATAACAGATTCCAGAGCGTACAGTAAACAATGAAGACATTAAGCCTTTCAGGTAACAATGAGGACATAAGATGACACATAGCATCCCCACCATGGTACACTACAATAAATACGAAGAGTTGGCACATATAGGACAATTCCATCACCGTCAGTTTAGAATCACTCAAGCTAAAGTTATTTTATTTATCTTTAGAGCCATATCGACTTTAAATAGTTTCACTGTTACCCATGCGGGGCCAAGAACGCAGAACTCGCCGTAAATAGATTTCGATTATAAATTCAGTTAAATTTCCGGCCAAGTTTCACGCAGTCTCTTAAGGCTTGACAGCTCCGAACGAACCAAACAAACAAGTCAAAGGGAAGAAATAATGAAAAAAGGAAGAGGACATACTGAAAACTACAGTCAACATGCGTTTTGTGTGAGTTCCGAGTAGCGTAAATCCTTAAAAAATCCGTTTCACCTCAATCTACCGACTTCTGTACATAAAATTAAGTAACTGTGTTATGTTAGTCCGCCCCGTTCTGATATCGGGTGATAGACCCTGATTTTAAACAATTCTTCATAGTGAAGACATAATCATGGACTCAATAACTTTGATTAGCTACGTCCCGTCATACAACGGTGACGCGATTACATTATATAATTTTATAACATGTGCAAAACAATGGCTTAAAATCGCAGGAGGTGATACTCCTGAAAATGTGATGTTATTATTAAGTAAACTTGAAGGCAAAGCCGCCGTAACGATAAGTATGGTAGATCATGATTTTCAATGGACAAAAATTGAAAAAATATTAAAACAAGAATGTGAAGATAATCGAGATTTGGATACATTATTAAAAGAACTATCAACTATTAAGAAAAAAACCACATATAAAGATTTGATATTTGAGTTAAAACAAAAGTTATTTTTTATTAAACATAAGTTATTAGATAAGTACACAAATAAAGAACTAGTTGAAGAAGTTATGGAACCATTCATTAAAACAGCTCAAAACACACTAAGAATCAGTCTACCGTATCACGATCAAATTTATGTTTCAAACTGTAACTTTAGTGAAACCTGCAAAAAAATATTAGTGTTGGAGGCAGAAGGCAGATTCGACAACATAAAAGCTACATTCTTAAATGATTTGCCATCGTCAAGCATAATCAATTCATACCCAAATTTTTCTACACCGTCACAACACGTACACCTCAAACAACCTTATAAACAACAAAATAGTAACGCACAAATAATCCCTGCGTATCCCTCAACACAAAGGTCAATAAATAAAAGACAAGCAACAAGACCTGATGTTTCATATAACTATAAATATCTCTGGGTACCAAACGCCATTAACATTTCCAGTAATCCACAAAATCCTTACTTCAGACAACATCATAAACCTTTAGTACAAAACCAAACTGCAATGGAAACCGACGTAATAAAGAGAACGGTATATAAGGTAAGAACAGGAAAAATAAATTTAGGAATGGTAGCAGAAGAAATATCTCATCATAAAGTTAAGAACTTTGAATATCCTTACGTATACAATGAACATGATCACGACGATTATTTCTATAGTATTGCTAAGAATCCCGCGGAAAATTTAACTAATAACTATGAAGAACAAAATATCAATTTTCAAGGCAATTTAATCAAAAATAAATGCCAAAAAGGTTATGTAAAAAAAAGAAGTCTTACCTATATAATGGAAGGGAAGTGGATCATTTTACAACAATTAGTGTAATGATGACACTTTGAATAGGGTTAGTTAGAAATCAAATTGATCAACCGTTAATGATGTCCGACCTATAATTGTAGATAAAAATTATATCTGTTTGTATCATCAGTGTATTTGTGTTTGTGTATATTCAAATGTAATCCAAAACAACCCTTCCTGTTCCTATCATTATAATTCATTTTATGCAAAAGGTGTATGTGGTAATTGAAGCTGTAGTTACTTGACTGCTTAGAATTTAATGAACTAATCAGGGAAAGAGATTTGTAAAATATAAACACATGTGAAACAGACATTTTATATAGGGAAGGAACACATACCCCAGAAATCATATTCCAGATTACTCCAAAGGCCACAATAATGTGCTTTAAGAAAACTGTTTTGAAATAATTGTTAAACGCCACTGTCAAGATAAAAAAATTTAATACAAAAGATTTCAACTTATTGCATCGTGAAAATTATAACAAAAAACTAAAACAAAACATTAAAGCAAATTCAAAATATTTATAAAGATCAGAATGATCATATTATACAGTATAGTTGGATATTCATGATAACAATAACAGTATAATTACAATATTCATCTTAGAGTTTGAAAGTGGAAAGTTCAACAACCAAGTCCTAGAACCAAAATAATTGAAGACATTGCTTCTGTAAACAAAGTGTCATTGTGGAAATATATAACGGCACAATAGAGCTATAAGACATTCTAGACCATCCATCAAGCCTTCCCCAAAATAAAGGACATGAAGATCAAACATGGCATCCTCACCATCACACTCTAAACGGACAAATTCATTCACAGAAGCTTAGTATAGTTTTAATATATTATTGTAGAAATTCATTATAAACATTTTTCCTTAAAATCGAATCGTCTTTTAATTCAATGAAATGGCCCCTCCTACTGAACCCAACTTCACTTTACTTACACAGAATTTATATATAAAGTTAATTGAATCACGCTACACACATTACTTTGTGTAAAGCAATTTACGTACACTGTTGTACCACTTAACGCTCCGAACAAATTAAATTACTTATTGGTTCATGAAATTGCGGAATGCGAAAATAATTACAGGGGAATGCGTACAATTTCAGGCTTTATTTGGCCTTTGGTGTAATTACATAAGTAATACAATGACACATTTTGTTATTATAATAAAAATAAAATTTTCCTTTTCACATATCTGTAGATCGTGTACCCGGATTATAGATTTTTTACAAATTTCGAATAACATAGATAGATGTCGCTTTTTTACACTACCATGTAGTGAGCAAAATAATCCAATAGAGTTTTCTTTAGCACGTTTTATAATAGTATTTGTATGCTTAACTTTTAAATTCAATATGGAATTATTATTATTATTATAGGGGGATATTCATTTGTTTTCTAGTCTGGTTGGGTTTATAAATATTACATATATAAATAGGACCCAACCAGACGGAAACCCTCGGCAGGGGAGACCAAACGGCCGAGGGTTAGGGCGAAAGGGAGAGAAACCGGCGGACGCGGGCGGTATTATTATTATTATTATTATATACTTTATTGTACACCACAAAGAATTTGATACAATTAGTATGAAATAAGTCTTAAAAGCTAGGTACAATAAGGTGGTCTTATCGCTAAAAAGCGATCTCTTCCAGACAACCTAAGGACGAGGAAAAATAAACTAATGAATTGTGGGAGGTGGTGTGCTCAATAAACTTACTTAATACCAAAATAGACTTTAAATATAATAAAATAAACAAAATTGTAATAAACATACAACACATAAATAAGTATATAATATATATAAATAAATACACGAGAGAAGAATTAAATCTGAATATATCCATTAAAAACTATGGATTACAAAGCGATAGATAATGTTGTTTTACGTCAATTTTAAACTTGTCTAGCGTCTTCGAACGACGAATTTGCTGAGTAAGTTCATTCCACAAGCAGATGGCCTTAACTGTAAAGGAGTTCTTATAATATTTAGTTTTGTACACGTAATTATTATTATTACTGTGAAAATTATAAAATAAAAATTATTATTTGGTGAAGTTTTTATTCTCAATATTCTAAATTTACGTCAAAAAAAAATTGCAGAAAAGTCGAACGGCAAATAGAATATTAAATTAAATGAACTGACTTTCTATTTTTAGTTGTAATTGAAACGGGAATGCGTATAAGGATCTCCGGAGGTAAAGGGAGCAATAAAACCCAACAGCCGGTGATTGCGACTGCTTTCAAATCAGAAAGGCGATTAAATTTCTATTTCCTACTGCATTTCGCTATGTCTCATGTATTTAATGACTGTCGAGTATTCCATTGAATTTTCAACAAAAGGATGTTTTTTAATGTCGTTGTGGACAACCATGTTGGTTAATAGGACGATTATAACGTATATTAAAGATTATTAGGAGTGTCTTAGTGACAATCCTTAGATTTTGATTACTACGTGGACTAGAAATAAATCTAAAACACTAGGAGTAGTCAATCAGTAACATTTTCCATATAAAATGAATGGAACGGAGAAGATAATCGCCTTTGGAAACTCACAGCATCAGAGTTATTTCATGTTCCTCAATACTGAGAGCGTCTCCGGCTCACTTACTCAACAAAACTTTTACGGAGAACTATAAATACTCTTGATTCAAGCTACTCTTAAGGCTGTAGTAATTTCCTAATAGATATGAGCTGATACCACAATAGCGAATCAAATGTTTTTATAATTCAAGAATTATCGCCGCGATTATCGGAAACATTAAGAAACATCCTGGTTAGGTTCAATCTATAGTTGTTTCAATAATAAAATAAAGCAAGTACTTTTACTGTAGTTTTTTCATGGCTTTTCGTAAACAGAAATAAGTAATCTAAAAATTTAAATGAGCTCAATCACTTTCAAATTTGGGGGACGATCATGAATATATAGGAAACTCATCAAAATTACATCAACACATTTGAAAGTAAAGTACTAAAGACGTCGGTCGGAAATTTATAAATTACGTGATGTTATTGCCAGCTATGAAAACATAATAAGTAATTGGCTTTATTATTATAAATGTAACGTTACATAGTGAATATTAATGAACGTGCCACAGATAAAATAATGTACACTATGTTCTCGTTGTATAGTAAAGTCAATTTTAGTTCACATAGAATAAACAACTACACTGAGCTGTGATACTCTGAAACCGCAAACAGTTAATTTAGTTTGCATTGTTAACACTGCCCAAAATCCTCCTATCTATTTGTTCACTAACCGCATACGCAGCTAGAGTAAACAGCAGTTCATTGTGGTTTATTTAAATACGATAACTTCGAATTTTGTATCGCCACAGATGGTTTATAATAGAATATAGTTTTTAAACTAGAGTCGGTGGCGCAGAGTTTAAGTTATTGGCTTCGTGCCCGGGGTCTTGGGTTCGATTCCCACACGGAACAAATATTTGTGTCACCCACAGATAATTGTTCCGGATGTGGGTTCTCAAGGAGGGTTGGCATAAGAAGCGACCCACAAATAATTGTCCTAGATCTGGGTTCTCAAGGAGTACTGACATAAGAAGTAAGAAAAAAAATTCAAAGCCATCCAAAACATGATTCGTAAATAAAGACGGTCGTAAGAAAAAAAATTCAAAGCCATCCAAAACATGATTCGTATGTGGGATATGGACAAGAGAATTATGATGATACTTTTCAAACTGTAGCCAGTTTCAACTTCTCATTTAAAAGTTTTGAACCCTTCTGACATACAAATGTATTTTAGTTTCCATTTATACTGATAGATAAACATTGGCACAGTGACATCGGGATTTAATAATTATGTCTGAATTACTAATTAACACTAACATTTACCACAGAACTGTGCGATGATGTTTATACTACAAGATATCGACACTTGAACACACTTTGAAAGTAGAAGGAATTGTCGACACTTGAACTTGAACAATGATATAACAAGTACTCGTATCTTGTTTTTATAAATTGAAATCATGATAAATGTAAAAAAGAAATGTGCATGTATGTATTTAAAAAAAAATAAGTCCGGTTATATGAGGCCCCGGGGAGATTCGAACTCGCGATCTCCTGTTTACTAGACAAGCGCTTTAACCAACTAAGCCACGGCGCCGGTTACGCGACACGCGAAAACTAGTGATCACTCTTGACCAGTGGTGTAAACCAGTTTCTTTGACTTCATTTAAATTATAATTTAAAAATGATATAATATTATTCGTCATTTCTTTTGAACTAACCATAAATGTTTTAAAAACACAAAGTATTCACTGCAAGCTATATATGAGTGCAATATACATATTTTTCCTGAGATTAAACCAATGGCACCAATGGGGTTGCACTTGATTTGCCAACCTTAAAGAGATTCTTGTTACCTCACTCAAAAAATAATAAACGAAACGCAAAATTATAAATTTTTATTACTGTTTTCGCTTTTTACTTGAGGATAATTTCTCGGAAAGGCCTGTCCATTCATAAAAAGTTCTATTCTATAATATTCGTATGAGATATTTATTATTTTCCTGTCGGATTATATTTATAAACATCATTTAAAGCTAACCGCCATTATTGAACGAGTTTCAGCTTTTTGCATCGTTGCACTTGCAGTCAATTTCATTTTTATTTAATATCGCGCCAGATACAGTTCTTACTCATTTCCTTTTCAGATGAGCTTTACATAAAAAATTACCCTGGGTAAAAAATAGATGGATAATGAAACTTGAGCATAAAGTTATCGTTTTTGTCGTAAGTCCAACTTCAACGCAGAGATCAATCGGCGAATTCAACTAGGACGGGCAGCGTTCGAGAAAATTCGGCATATCTTCTCGTGTAATATCCCTCAATGTTTGAAGACAAAAGTCTTCAATTAATGTGTATTACCAGTGATGGAACACGGAACCGAGACGTGGTCCTTCACTGCTGGCCGTATGAGGAAGCTCAAAGTCGCTCAGCGAGCTATGGAGCGGGCTATGCTTGGTATTTCTGCGTGGTAGAGTTCGTAACGAAGACATCCGCAGTAGAACCAAGGTAATCGATATAGGTCAGAAGATTAGCAAGCTGAAGTGGCGATGGTCCGGCCATGTAGCTCGTAGAACCGATAACCGTTGGGGAAGAAAGGTTCTCCAACGGCAGCCTCGTACTGCCCATCGCAGTGTAGGACGACCCCCACTAGATGGAGTGACGACCTGTGCAAATGTGCGGGAAGTCGATGATGTAGGTGGCTCAGGATCGTACTTAGTGGCAGTTTACGAGGCGGGCCAATCTTCAGTGGAACTCAAGCAGGCTGACATGATGATGATGATGATGAAAATTTTCAGTTAAATACCTACGATCCGATAAAGTTTAACTTGCATCGTGGTTTCATAAAACTACACAATGTTTATTTATTTATTTTTTTACCGTTGTATGCTTTACCGCATGTTTAGAATATTTCTTTACGTATTCTTCCATTATGGACACACTTTTCCTTTCTAGCGCTAGCCAAATAAATCATTTACACTGGCATATATTGTAAATAGCTGTAATAAAAACCGTGCCGACGTTACATTCGTCATAAAATGCGGCTCATCCTTTCGGTATTTAATAAATAGAGGCTTAAGTTAAGATACGGGAAAATCTTTAACGGGACGTCATGTCATGTACTCGTTTTACTTGGGCATTAAGTGTTTTCGTGACTTGCAGTAATGTTAATATATAAATATAGTGTTACGAACTAGGGGTTCGATATTGGTGTGGCACGCTGGTTGTTTAAATCTTTGTAACTCCCAAAAACGTGCGGGGAGGCCCTCTTGGATTTCTCTGGAATCAGAGCCCAAATTTCGCTCGGCTCTTTAATAGAAAGTTCCGATATAAGGACCTTCTTCCACTCTTCATAGAAGTGTTTAAAATATAATCAAACATATCATTCGAAATTGTCATCGCGGCTCGTAGACATTTAAGACGTCAACAACAATGAAATTATATACAAATAGGAAGTAGATACTCCGTGGCGCAGTTTCCAAGGTATTGGCTTCGGCGTCGGGGGTCGTGGGTTCGATTCCCACACGGGACAACTATTGTGCGACCCACAGATAGTTGTTTCGCATCTGGGTGTCTGTCCACGTGAAATTTATGTTTGTAAAACGTCCTTACAACACAGGATAGTGTTATCCTAAACTAAGGGCATTGTTTTAAAAAAAAAAGAAAAGTATGACACTAACGCACCGAAACTGGGGCACTCAAATAAAACCAATTACTGGTGTTATTTATTAGATTGCAATCCTATAGACTGCTATCTCTTTCCATAGCATACGTTCTATGTTCACTTATAACATATAAATGCCATGTAAGCGGAAAAATGTTAAACACCACGCAGTATGAACATGCGTTATCTTTATTATTAAACATCATTGTTCAACCCCCTTATTGCTCTCTATTTACTTGTTCTCTCACTTACAGTCTGCATACAATGACTCTAGGGCAACATGATAACCTTAACCTGAAGAGGACAACATGAAAACTGAAACAGTCATTAGACACTAAAGACAAAAATATTCATGAACGCGCCATAGATAAAATAATGTACACTATATTTTCGTTGAATTTAGAAATTAATTTTCGTTCACATAAAACAATCAACTACACCAGGATGTGATACTCTGAAACCAAACACTTAATTTAGTTTGCACTGTAAACATCGCCCAAAATCATCTTATCCCTTTGTTCACTAACCACGTACGTAACTAGAGCAAACAACAATTTATTGTGGTTTATGTTAATATAATCAAATGAAATAATGTATTGCTATAGATAGCTTATATTAGAATACACCTACTTTTGAAATTTAAGGTAACTTCCACTTTCTTTTGTTTAAATGGAAGTACAAAGCAATGTATTCTATTTTTAACGTATACTGATACATAAACAATGTCACATTGAAATCTAAATGTAATGTATAATTATATACAAATTAAAATTTACAATTTTGCGATTTATTTACAGAACTAACTTTATAAACTATCATCGCAGTTACAAAGACAATCAACAATTATTGAACACATAACTTGTTTTTGTAAGCTTTCTCAACAATGACATGACAAGTACTCGTATCTTGTTTTTATAAATTATTAAATCATGATAAATATAAAAAAGACAAAACATGCGTGTATGGATGGCAAAAAAGACATCTTTTCATATGAGGCCCCGGCGAGATTCGAACTCGCGATCTCCTGTTTACTAGACAGGCGCTTTAACCAACTAAGCCACGGCGCCGGTTACCCGATACGCGAAAAATAGTGTTCGTTTCGAGCCCGGGGTGTAAACCAGTTTTCTTTAACTAGGTAAAGTAAAGACTAAACTAAAATTGTAAATTTCAAATGATATAACATTGTTCACCATTTCTGTTAAACATTCTGTTAACTGATTGTATTTACTCGTTTAACTGGACTTTTGCACTAACCGTCATAGTTAGACAATTTTCAGCTTTTGATATCACTAAATTAACTCTCAATTTTATTTGTATTTATTACGTACTTATCTCTATTTTTTTTTCAAGTGCTTCATTTTACATAAAACAATTGTAAAAATAATCTGGATAAGTTCCTTGCAAGTGCTGAGAACAAAATTTTTTTGCGTATTACTTAACTCACTTGTGGTTACCCGTATATACGACTACGTATAGATTTATCAATAAAAAGCATTGTTGTATTTATTTCTATGTAAAGTTTTTTTTTCTTGTACACACTTAAAGGGAAAAAAGCCAAAAAAAAGCATACCTAAAAATATACACAAGCCTCGAATTCTCTTTGTCTCTGCCGAATCTTATTTTCTAAATATTGTATTATTATTAAAGTTTTTTTTTTTTTGCCGTAAAAGGAGTTTTTGAGACCAGCGCAACGAACATTTCCCAATGATCGTCAACTTTACCTAAAATTAGGCCCGGCGGTCGTAATTAGCAGTGGGACATAATATATGGGCTGTTACTTTTTTTACTTAGGCTACACATAACGCTAACATATAAACATAATCGTTCAGGAAAATTTTTACGGAATATTTTCCTCGATTAATTTCCAAAAAGTGCATTAATTAAAATTCGTGCAGTAATTGAAGACAAGAAATCAATAAAGAATAAAAAAAATAAATAAAAAAAATAATAAACTAAGTAAATTTATTTTCAAAAACTGCTGCGCACCCCTACCACATTGAATAAAATAAGTTAGTACAAGTAAGTAGTCTTACTATACTTAATTTGCAAATATTTACTTATGTAAAGTTGAATAAGAGTCTTATCCTACAAATGAACTGAAAAGAAATACGCATGTGATTCGATTACTCGATGAACCCTACTGACGGGGTAAAATCTGTTCGTAATCGACTTAAGTGGATCAACAATTTACTTGGATCCGATACGCATGCCAATTTACTAGGTACTTGTTTTTTTTTATTGAATAACACTTTATAAATCGATGATATTTCAAAACTACAAAATAAAAAAGAATATATAATAAAATTGGTAAATATTTTATATTTTATTGAAAGAAGATAACATGAACAAAATACCTTTAGAATTTGTAATTTTTCGAGGATTCACCATTTTTTCAGATTTATTCAAATTTCTTTCATGTAGCTTCTTTTTTATCTAATAGTCAGAAAATTAAATATTACATCTTTATCTTACACTTCGGATGACCAATCTTTTTAACAATCAGTGCTTGGACATTGTATTATGTTTATACTATTATATTATCACACATATTTATACTAATTCATGCAACATTCTAAATGGTAGTATATTTATTATTTTAGAAGTTTGATACTGATGTTACCAACGAATCTGTTTGGCCGGTGTTGCTCTTCGGCGTCGTGGGTCGTGGGTTCGATTCCCACATGGGTCAACTATTTGTGTGATCCACGGATAGTTGTTTCGCATCTGGGTGTTTGTCTGCGTTAAATTTTTATTTGTAAATCGTCCTTACAACACAGGATATTGTTATCCTAAAGTAAAGGCAATGTTTTAAAAAAATATAAAATAAAGAAAGAGAAAATCATAGACAGGGACTTTCCCTACTTTTTTACTGTTTTGTTTTACCGTCTCTTATATATTTCTTTATGTATTCTTACTACATGTACTTTTCGTTTCGAACGCAATCAGAACGCCAAATCAGACGTTTACGCGCAGATGTGGGCCGTAAATTTCTGCAATAACAACCGTTCTGCCATAAATACATTGGTCATAAAATGCGGCCCATGCTTTCGGTATTTAATAGGAAGAGGCTTTAGTTAAGATACGGGAAGATATTGGATGGCTCGGTCGGCGTTCCTACGCGTGTCATGTACACCTTTCACGTACGGGTCATATATTTTCATGATTGCAATTTGCAAAATGTAAACAATTTCTGTTTAGTTATCTGCCTTCATAAATTTGCGGACGCGGAGGATAACCTTATCCGGAAGAAAACATAATTAAAACCGGCCAGAACCGGACAGACAGACAGCGGAGTCTAAGTAATAGGGTCTCGTTTTACCCTTTGGGTATGGAACCCTAAAAATTAAATAGAAATTCGACATCGTAAACATAAGTTTACCAACGTTAAGAAATAAATCACCGTCACACAACAGATAAATTGGTGAAAATATTTTCGCTGCGACAAGTTTCAGTAAAGCACTAAAAGAATTGATCATAAAATCTCAATAGAAATGGCTACATCTCTCGTTCAAATTATCTTGTCCAAAGAAATTTGAAATAGAGATCTCTCCCTTAATTTTGAAACATCCCATTTTAAATTTCATCTTGAGTCACCTTAAATTTAATTTAATAAATATCGGTATTTCACTTCCTTCCTTCGTTTCAGGGTATCTTGTATCTTGTATTAACTGATGTTTTTGCTTTCAGTCCCGAGACTATTAAAGCTTCATCGGACGCAGAACCGGTGGGCTAGCCAGAACCCACGGGTTTGGACCCTCCGCTATGGGTAGGGTCGCGCATGTGCTCATGCGTGCGTTTAACTACTATGGTGTGTCATCTAAGGGCCGTCGAGGTCGCCGGTTCGGACCGAGACCCCGACGGCCGTCGACTGTGCATTTAGCTAATCGGTGGCTGGGAGCGGTGAGAACCGCCCCGGAACGCGGGTGTACCTTGTGTACGCGTTGTGTGGGTCTCGCCGTGCTCGGAGGCGAGGGCGAACTGGTGTGATTGTTGTTACACTAACTGTGGGTGTAGTGTTATCCGGCGGGACCCCCGGCGGTGGGTCCATCGTGTCTAAGTCCTCTTCGTCGACCGGGTCGATGAGGACGTTTCGCGGGCGACGCTTGTTAACGTTCGCGTTAGTGTCCGGTAGGTAGTTTGCTGCGCTTACCACCAGAGGGTTGGGATGATGCTGGGCTCTATCGAAGAACCGTTTTGTCAAATCTTTAAAATGAGCGCGAATCGTCGGGAGTCTGCAATCGCTGTGCAGGTCGACGTTGCGCTGATACCATTGCGCACCGGTTGCGCGGCGGATAAACTTACTTTGGACTACTTGCAATTCGTCAATGCGCGTAGGATTTATGTGTGCGAAGATCATGCATGCGTAGGACATGATTGGCCTTACGCAAGCTTTATATAACAATAATTTGTGCCTTAAGGGCATTTTACTATGTTTGTTCGTTAAATTGTGTAGCCGGCCGGAGACGAACGCGGCTTTGTTTCGGACTTGATTGATGTGCGTAGTGAAAGTCATACGCGAGTCGAAAGTGACTCCTAGATATTTGACCGTTTTCTCCCAGGGGAGAGTTTGGCCGTATAGTGATATTTGCCCCAACTTTCTGTACTGGCGAGGACCTTTGTAACGGTGTGGCGGATGGGGGTTGGGGGTGCTACGGGTGAAGTGAATCGCCACACTTTTCTCTGGGTTAATATCGATTCTCCATTTGCGGAACCAATCGCCGAGGCGGTCGGCGGCGCTTTGGAGTCGAGTCGTTAATTGGCTGAGGTTGCGATCTGAGTAAAAGAGCGCCGTGTCATCCGCGAAAAGCGCGAGATTGACGTGGGGGTCTCTGGGTATGTCGCTCGTGTAGAGCGTAAATAACAGGGGTGAGAGGCAGGAGCCTTGTGGTACGCCGGCCGTGAGGCGGCGGCTTGTGGAGAGGGTGCCCTCGACTCGATATCGATCGTTTCAGGGTTGCTCAGTTTTTTTATATTTTACTATCAGAACCAGGCGCCGCTTCTCTGTGGCTTTTGTTTTCGTTTCCGTTCGAACTTCGGAGCAAAAGGCATATGAAAACCATTTCCAGTTCAATAGCTTTGCTATACCAAATATTAGGTCAATCCATCACCTAGTTTTTGAGTTTTGTGAACACAAGCATACAGAAGCATAATTTTTACGTATTAATATTGAAAAACCGATCACTTTTTCTTTTTTGTTTTATGTAATGTATCGTGTATTAAAATGGCATATAAATTCCCTTATTTCAGTCGCTTTATAGTAGTAATGATATGGACAGACATAAAATAGTCTTATATATCAAATCTTACTATCATAAATATATACTAATCTTATAATATAAAGTTATTATTTTTTACATTTTTCAATTTGTCCATTTTAATTTTCAATTTATTTTGTGCAAGCACTGTCTTGATGAAATATTTCATATATAAAACCTACATTTTCATCTCACATTTACACCCGCTGCCCTCCAGAACTAATATCTTCGCATAATATTTCATGCGCCATTACAAATTGGATTGCCTTTTGAAATATATTCCATTTAGTATAAGATAGTTCATAAAACACTATCACATATATGGAATAAATTTTCCAAATACATTTCAACAAGTTAAAGATTATTAATGGGTCAATTTGAAATATGCATCCAAAATTGATGCACGATCACAAGATCTTTGTTGCGATATCAAATACCATGCTATTTTTCATTTTACCTATTTCACAGACGAACATAACGCTAACTTATTAGAAAGTCAGTGTTAAGCTTATACCCAGCTAACGACAAACAAGGTAAACCACCAGGCGATGGTCACAGTGTTACTTTAGACGTCAGTATCGTAGAACTTGAACAGTATTTGCTATCTATACTCCACTAGGGCCAATTCAATAGAACACTTGTTATTATTTCTGCATTGTCTTTTTTTTATGTGAAAAGTTGCCAAACGAGCAGACGGTTCACCTGATGGTAAGTGAATACCGCCGCCCATGGACATCTGCTACACCCGAGGGTTACAGATGCGTTGATAACCTTTTGAAAAAGCTCCGGCTACCTCAGTCACCATACGAAAAGCGAAAGTATTTTTCATACTTCCACTTTACGCTGGTCTTCTGTGAGGTCGTGGTACTTACCCGGACGGGCCTGCCCATTCGTGCAACAGCCGAGGCTGCTGCGTGGACCTACCACCTATAAATCTAACTTATCTAGTTATACTTGTAGTATTAGTAAATGATTAGGATTATATCTGATTAATCGTTCTAGTGGATCAATGGATGTTACTGAAAGTATCAATACGTCATTATTGTTATAACCTCGCGTAACATGGTATTGTAATCAAAGCTTTATATTTTGGAGTATCATACCCGATGGCTTCTGGGTTTAACGATTTTCTCCAGCACTTTGGAAGGATCGAAAAGCAAACTGTTTTATTATCTTGGCCCTCATGGGTCTTTTTAAGATTTCATTCTGAACGTGCGGTAGCCGATACCTGTTATTCGTTCCCATATCACTATTTCATTCCACGGCTCAACGTGAACAGACCCAAGCTATAATTCGCTATTGTCACTTTGTTCACGGCGGTGGAATTCAAATTAATGGCTCTAAATGCCGGCGCTGTTAATAACCGTCCCGAAACTCATGGGTTTAATGATTTCCCCTTTTTATTTTCCTGAAACATAATAGACTCATAGAGTTTCCAAATAATAATGATGGAATAATAAGTAAAGGTAGGAAAAACGGACCCATCGTTTCTCCTACCCATGTTTAGTTATAATAAAGATTCAAGTTTTAACACACAGAATTAACGTAAATAGGAAATCCGTAAATAATAAAAATATAGAGGAGAGCTTTGCAAATGAAAAAGCTTTGTTTTTTATTATGAACCAAATGATTGAACGTTATTTCTCCGCCCGGTAAATATTCATTATTTTCTTTCAATATTTGTGGACAAAAAGAGAAAGGAATATGGGTATTAAAACTGTTCATAGATGTTTTCAGTTTCTTTTATTTTAGACACTTATATTTATTGCTTAACTGCAAAAATACTTTTGAAACAAGCAATTTCTTCTCTAGTATACGAAACTTGATTGCAACATATGAAGTGGAAGTTAGTTCACCGATTTCATGAATAATTCAATTTATCAAATGGACTGAAATAAGGGAATTCGACATCATGTTTCGGAAACTATCTCCATTACTGTTGATATTCCAAACTATTATTCACCGTTACCATAATACGTTATACTCGTTACTGACGTCTCAAGTGAATAACTTAAGGTAAACGTGTTAATTACGTCAAAATTGATTCATATTTATCGCAGGTTTCACGATGAACCCTAGAGAGTATATACGCTGCATATGTACTTTTGCTTTGGTGATTATTAAGATTATTCTATAAATAATTACAGACGTCAATGCTTAAGGTTGTTTTTTTTTTTTTCTAAAATTCCGGTGTCGCTTTATGATTTGTTATCATGAATTCTGCGTGAACGGTACTCAAATTTTACGTGACGCTATACTCCGAATAAGTTACGAACAAAAAAGTACCTCTATTTTTTCGTGTCGATAGCAAAATCTATTCAAACGGTAACGGTCCAAAATACTGCCACAAGAATTGTCTGTGAACTGTGGCAGCAGCAATCAATAGATCCCCCTTCGTGCAGTTGGTCGACCACGCAGGGTACGATATCAAATGTTCCATGGTTTAGGGATCAGCACCACATTCGCACTTCTAGTTAAAACCGTACAAGAATCTCCACCTGAACAGGTTTGGGTCTAGAGAACGTTGCGTAAAAATGTGTCCCATATATTTATATTTATAAATGATTATTTACGTACCACGAGCTCACAGAAGACCGGCGTGAAGTGGAAGTGATAGTGACAGAAGATAGGAGAGGAGTGAAGTTGCAGGGGCCCACTTTATTATAAGGTGGCAACGCATCTGCAACGAAAATGTCAATATGAGGCGGTCATCACTTCACTTCAGGTGAGCCGCCAGCTCGCTTGTATAAACCACATAAAAAAGACCACGTGATAAGTCAATATACAAGCGTGGTTTATACAAGCGAGCTGGCGGCTCACCTGAAGTGAAGTGATGACCCGTAAAAATTAACAATTTCATTGGTGGTGGTTTCTTTGAGGTTGCTCGAATTTATTGAATTAATAGTGAATGCTATGACACTGAGCCATCACGCCTCATCATATTATATTTCGTTTATCGCGCGTGAAATACCGTATCATTTTATTCGGCGAACATTTGGAAAGAGACAATCGGATGATTTCGCTTTCGGCGTCATCTAATCACACAGTACGACTGGACTATTAATGCTACGTGCGACAGAGATAACGCTCTACGAAGCGGAAATTAGCCAATTTTCTTTTTCCAAAGGTCGATGTGCAAAATATACCGTCTAGCACTGTAGATAGTTACTACAAAAGATAGCCTTAATGACAATTACCATTCTCTACTGGTGATGTAAACTGACATAGAATGCTAATTTAACTGCTAATCGTAGCTGCACTATCATTACTGCCCCATAAATGCAGATTTAGCTAATATAAAAAAAGCGCGATATACATGTATGCAATAATAGGTTTATTAACACTTAAAAAAATTATTGGCGAAAGAATGGAAAAGAAAAAATGGCACTGCAGCACGTCAGACTCGAGTTCATCTCACGAGTGATTCTGCTTTTGATTTTAATTAATGTTTAATATACTACACATATCATCATTCTTACAAAATTATTACTTTCACGCTAAAAAAAACTTTCAAATGTTATATTTAACTTTGCAATACTATCAAGGTTGAGCGGTGAATAATGCGTCAGTGATTTAGTCAGTTTAAACTTGTGGTGTGGAAAAGTTTCATATACAACTTAATCTTAACACTTACCTACCATCTGTAGCACCTCGTCGAATTTGTAATACATATAGAATATCTATTTCCATTAATTCAAAACAAGTGATGTAATATAATTCTTTTTATCAAATATATTTGGATAACATTTCATGTGCAACAAAAAATTTGGATTGCTTCATGAAATACTGGAACGAATAAAAATCGTTTCACAGGTGAGAATTTAAAGATTCACTAGACTACGTACCACGTTACAACTGTTACTGTCCGTCTGTCACCAGGCTGTATCTCATGAACCGTGATAGTTAGACAGTTTCATATCAACATTCATTTCATTGTTTCAACAGTTTCATTTCAGTTTCAACATTTTCCTAGTGATGTATTTCTTTTGCCGCTTGTTGTTATACAACAAATACTAAAAAACAGAATAAAAAAATATTTAAATGGGGCTCAGATAACAGCAACAGATACAATTTATTTGCCGTTTTTATAAATTGCGACTCGCACTTGGCCGGCTTTTTATAATAATTAACGAGCACGTGCCAATGAAGTGGCAATATAGTGAAACAACTCATGACTATGTTGTGTAATGAAATTTCTCTGAAAATGACACATCATTTTGGGTGATTCAAAACAAACGGCAGTGAACCCAATCTTAGTGCATTTATAAACCTTTAGGTGGATATGGTCATGATATTGTATTTTTAAGTATCAAATAAAAACATACCTTAATCCGTTGTAGAAAGATTTCGTTTAGTTTAATCGATTAAAACATTCCACGTTAATGGTCGTATGAATGACACGAATTAATAACCTGTTGCACGTTGGAGTACCATACATAAGAAGAATATTCGGCAAAGAAATGAGATGCAAAGGCAACGCTTAATTTAGAGGATTCTTTACTATAATAAAGTGGTATGAAAGTATGAATATTGTTTGATCATCGATGCCAATCCTGAATCAATTAAAGTTCTAAGTAAAATGCAATTAAAACATGTAGAAAAGGTACGAAAAGATTGTCGCCGTTGTGGGAATCGAACCCACGTCTTCGGCACTCGCGGCCTGACGCTTTAGCCACTAAGCTAAACAGCTGATTGCTACACCGACGAAAATCTTAACGTCTTTTATCTACATGCTAAGCGCAAATCTCGAGAACAGCTGAACCGATTTCGCTAATTCTTTTTTTTATAATATTCCTTAAAGTACAAGGATGGTTCTTACGGAGAGAAAAATTTTAAAAATTGCCTGAAAAGTCTAAAAACAACACTTTTCTATATTCCCATACAAAAGATAATTAACGCCGCCTTGACAAGACGCTGTTAATCCTGAAAGGCCGTTAGGGAAGGATAAACGAAGGCCGAATTAAATGGGCTTCATCGAAATCTGTAAGCAAATGTTTAACGAAGGATATTTTAATCACTTAGCAGATTGATCCGACAAGTTCGAGCATTTAGCTGACGGAGTGATTTACTAAAAACATCGTTTTCGGGTTCCGTACCCAAAGGCTAAAACGGAACCCTATTATAAAGACTCCGCCGTCTGTCCGCCTGTCACCAGGCTGTATCTCATGAACTGTGATAGTTAGACAGTTGAAATTTCCTCAGATGTTATGTTTTTGTTGCCGCTATAACAAGAAATATTAAAAAAATAGTATAAAAAATATTTAAGTGGGGCTCCCATACAACAGACATGATTTTTTTGCCGTTTTTATAGATAATTGATGCATAATTAATAGTTTTATAGATAACCATTACATGGAACCATTCTTGCCGAGTCCGACTGGCAATTGGCCGTTTTTTTTAATACTCAGTATCCACAGTCAGTAGTGTTTGTTGTTCAATTAATTAAAGCCAAGTTTTTATAAAATAACCATGTCAAGTTTTAGTATTTCTTAAGTTATGTCATAATTCGACCATACCATCTTCAACAAACGTCCTGTGTGAATGAACTTACGCAAGAATATACAAAATACCCAATGCTGCTATGAATAATAGTGCATTTACCAGCGAATGATGCATTCACTGTTTACTTAACATGTTAAATAAACGGAAAAACGTGCGGTTTTATTGCCACGTGCATGATTTGTACGGACTTAGTTCCTTAATCCATACTAATATTATAGATGCGAAAGTAAGTCTGTCAGTCTGTCTCGTATTCACTCTAAAACTAATGAACGAATTTAAATGAAATTTGGTAAACAAATGGTCTAGAGCCTAAATAATAAATAACTGATAAACATACTTAAAGGGTATTTTTTTGTAAATAAATACATATTATAAATATGTAAACACCCAGACACTAGAAAAACACTATGTTCATCACACAATAGTTTTCAGTAGTGGCGCAATGGATAAGATCACTATCCACTACGCTATCTACTTGGCTCTTTAATATTAAAAAAATACAAAAATTTACCTGAAAATATTGAAATACAATTACTACGTTCAGATCTTCTACGGAAACAATGAAAAATAATAAATTTATAATGAAATAATTGCACGTTACTACGAGTACGTGCACTGAAGTAAGTAGAGGGAGTCTCATTTTTAAGTCACTCGAATAATACAAATGCTAACGCGTAAGTAAATTATATGTATAGTAATAAGATCATTACTTATAGTGTTTTTAGTTTGCTGTGGCAGCCACGAGTCCGCAGACAAGCGGCAACTTCTGCTGTAGCACAAATGGGCAGGCTCGTCTACGGAAGTACGGTCTCACAGAAGGCCAGCGCTAGTTTGTCTGGTGGTAGAGGTAACCGGGGCCCAGTTTTTTAAAAGGTTGGCAACACATTTGCAACCTTATGTCCATAGGCAACGGTATTCGTTTAAATATTTAAATATCATAAATAAGAGACAAAAATATGAGATCACTGTTATAGGGATTTTATAGCATTCAGTTTTAAATTCCCGACTACGGTTCGACACTTTCCAGTGTTTAGGGTTTTTCCACCACTTTTCAGCATCTCTAGGAACATGTGCACACATACTTTAATCGAACGCTTTATATAGAAACAAGGTTATATTATTGACATATATCTTTACTTGCTGTGCACTATACAGCAAAATAATTGAATTCACACAATAATTCTCGATTAAATCATTATACAGCGTGTCTTTACAATCGCGACAATAAATGAACGCACATATAGAGGATAACTTTTTAAAATTGTATTAAACATTTGCATTCTCTAAACATCAATATTTACCGAGTAAATAAATTTTCCAAAACAAAGAATTTTAGAACACCGTTAGTATAAAACTGTAACGTAAAGTTCATTTGTAAAGGTCACAAAGCATATGAATGGGTTGAATGAATATAAAAGAGACAAAACATACTGTTAGAAGGAGAGGCTTGTAATGCGACGCAGCAGCAACGAATGAAAAAGTCTCTGAATGTATGAATTAGTCAGTTGTAGTTGTATAAGATGTAACAAATTTTGTTTCTTTTTTACTTGTTTACTTAGTTTGTTTGTTGTTGTTTTTTTACTTAGTTTGTTTGAAATTTTTTTTTAATTATGGATTTTTTTAACGTTAATATTTTTTTATGATTATTGGCAAGTAGCGTTAGACGTCTGTTCATCTATTGTCGCGACGGTAACGACACGCTGTATAAGCAGTCACTCATCAGCAATGTCGCAAGCTTATCTGTTTAAATAAAAGAACTCAAAATCCTAAGTACTCGTAAGTTCTATCTTCATTTCCCAATACCCGAGGGGCATTCATAACTAAGCCATGAAAAACGAACGGTTCAGCGAAATTCCAACGTAGATCCAATTCGGGATTTTTTCCGGCGCAGTATGCCCTCGGGAATATTTCTCCTTAATCGCCAATTGATGTCGCCGTCGCGAGCCGTCGGATATGGCAAATGGCCTAATAATTTCTTACATTTACACTTATTCCATAAAGTTTTTGTAATAAGAATAGATTTATTCTCTTTATTCACATAATATCTCCTGTTTCTCGTGTTTACATTTAGTATTGCCGGTGTCTATTTTTAATTATTTATTCATTAATTTAGCCGATATATTTATTTAGTCCAAATGACTCAATGGCCCTCGTAAATTCCTGTTAACTATTCCAATTGCTATTCCAGCGTCTACCATACATTTAGAAAGTTTTGCTTTTATTACTTACTAAAGCCCCCGTCTATTTAAACATAAAATTGGTCGCCGCCTGGCGACGTGGAGTCGTGATATGCACATGCCTATTGGCAAAGCTGGGAGCAACGGGAGCTGATCCTCGGATGGAGCTTAAAGTGGCATGTCTTAAGAGAGGCCTGTGTCTAGTAGACTGCGGCGACAAAATTTGTACCATCATTTAAGGCAATTTAGATCATATTCTAAGTTTTAGAGAAGTCGGAAAGGTTTATTATAATCACTTTTGTTGAAATTTTGTTGTTACCTGAAATTAAGCTTACTGCTTCAAAGTATGTTTATTTATTATGTAGTTTGTATGTCTCCGCACACTCAGGCTTTGTTTGAGGGCCAGTAAACACATATATAAAAATGTATAATATGTAATTGATTTTAAATCATAATGTGATATGATACGGTTTGAATTTTATTAGCAATGTAAAAATTACAACAAACAACATTTGTACAATATAATAACAGTCACAACAGTACAAACATTTAATAATTGTACGTTAAGTCACATTACTTCTTATTAAGCGCTTTACCTTTCGAAAATTAATTAAATATAAATAGTATGAATTAAACACACAATTTCGTGATTCACTTGTAATACGGATCCCTAAAATGCTAATAATAATTCCAAGAGACCTAACATTTAGAAATAAATATCTATAAGTTATATTAGATATAAAACTCTCATCTATTTCGATAGATAATTTATTATGTGTCATCCACCATCCCATGACCTCTCTATGTATGGAAATGACCAAATCATTAGATTGTTTCTGAGAGGTTCTTTACAATTCATAGCGTAAAAATGGCTAATAATTTATGATTCATAAAGTCATTACCTCAACTACTCACCCTATTGATGGCTGCTCTGAGATAAGTAATATATGGTCACGATCCTCATTAGTGAGTGAACGATAAAGAAGAATAAGAAATTTGTTTTCAATGTTGGGCCAAAGCAGCCGTGGCTCTGAAAACAATAAAATGCTAGTGTTGAGCTGTGAAATCAAAACACAGTGAATGTTGCCTCCAAAAATAGAATATTTAACAATAATACATACACGAAGTTATGTCACAACGTTAAGTGGGGCAACTGTTGCTGCACCCCAAAATCAGGACTAACAGTTCCAAAATTCACCGGTCTAACTAAACGATAGTGTCCTTAATACAATTAAATGTTTGATATTCATTATCATACTCTCATCGACTGATGATAAGGAATATCAAACATTTAATTGCTGGTAATCCCCGATTCACGCATGGCTCATTTAACCCCACAATTTGCATAATATTTGTTACATTACAGCACAACGAATCTGCTATAATTGACTATATTGCTATGATTCATACATTTCAACTTGAAATTGTTAAATGCGCACAAAATATTCGACTGAAATGAGTTGTCCAGTGTATTATTAAACGAAAGAACGGACTCCTAATATGAAAATGAAAATACATATACTATAGTAAATCGCAAATTCTTTCGCATGAGTCATGACACGTAAAAGAACATTTCATCCGATTGTTACACATTGGAGCGGAATTTCAAAGAATTATTACTTAGTACAAAATACTTTTCTGAGCTGACGTTTAATAAAAAAAATCATTAAAGTTCATATAATTTTTAAGCTTTGAATACTTATGTAGTTAATCCTATTTATTTATTTAAAATTTACTGTTTACACCTCAACTTAAGGCTGAACAAAAGGCAAACTTAATGCTAATAAGCATTCTCTTCCAGTCAACCCTGGGAGTAGAGAAAGTTTGACGCAAAACAAAGTACGCGAAATAAATTAAAGAAAAATAAATAAAAGAAAACAAAAAGAGCAAAGGTACATTCTATAGAAATATACTTTACTCAAAGATAAATACTTTACATATAATCATTAAATACATGTAAATTTCAATACATAAACATTATATATAATAAGTATAAACATATATAGGTATTATATATATCTACATATATATATATATTTATACATATGTAATACAAGTATAATAATATATATACAGAGACTTACATAAAAACGTAAAAGGATAAAAAAGGATAAAGTTGGTGACTCTAACAATCGGCAATATTAGCATAGTGACATAAAAGCATTTTCTTAAATGATACCTTGCTTGGTGCGTTTCTGATGAACTGAGGCAAGGAGTTCCAGAGTAGTATAGCCTGAACAGTAAAAGATTTATGGAAAAAGCCGGAATGATGCGTCGGAGTACAAAGTATTCTACTAGCTGAGGAACGAAGTGTTTTATCGTGAGTTAATGAGAGATATTGGAATTTTTCCTTTAAGTACTTAAGAGAAGCAGGGTCATTGAGAATAGAGAAGAGAGTAAGAAGAATTCTAGAACTACGTCTTTGACGAAGAGGAAGCCATTTAAGCTGGGAACGATATTGAGATATGTGATCAAATTTACGTAAGCCGAAAATGTACCTAATACAGTTATTATAGAGACGCTCCAGCTTATTAAGGAGATCTTGGTTTAGATCCGAGCAACAGACATCTGCATAATCCAAAATGGGTAAAATAAGGGAATTAACCAGAAAAAGTTTGGTTTTGAAAGGAAGAAAGTGTAAAAAGTTAAACTATACAGAAAACGTAAGGTGGCAATGACCTTGCGACTGATCTCCTTGATGTGGACATTCTAGCTCAGTGAATTATCCATGTAAAGGCCGAGATAGTCTTAATAATTTTTGCCATAAGGAGAAAGCTAAATATCGTTTTTAAATTTTCTTTGAATTTCAAATAAAGCTTTTTGATTATTATGCTTGTCGGCAACAGCAGATACGACGTCAGTACTTGTATAAGCCAGTTAATATATTTCCGAATCGGTTTACAGAAAATTTAGGATATTAATATAGTAACCGTCTGATTGAATAGAAAGGTAAGCATACACATATGTATGTATATCTCCATGCTCATACATATCCTAAAACAAAGCTCCGCGCGTCCTTACTATAAAATGACAAATACATTACGGTAAGCGAAATTAGCAAATGAAGTCACAGTCGACAGTAAACTTTTTCCGCGAATCCTTATATCTTTATCCATTGTGTCAATACGGAGAAGACAAATAACGTATTTTTTACATAGGTACAAAAGCATTGACAAAAAAGGCACGTGAATCTGACCCAATCTAATAAGCGGCCCAAATGATGAAGTTTGAACTCTGAATGTTGAACAATTGCAGGTATACTCTGACCTTTTGCATAGTTGTCCAATCAATTATTTTTACTTTTGAAAGCAGTTTATTCGATCAAATTGAGGTGCTATGTGAATAAACGTCTTGTGATTATTTTTATAATTTAGACCAATTATTACAAGCTGTATGTGTCCGAGTAAGTACCACGACCTCACAGGAGACCAGTGTAAAGTGGAAGTATAATACTTTCGCGTTCCGTCTGGTGAGTGAGGTAGCCGGAGCCCAATTTTCAAAAGGTTGTCAACGCACCAGTAACCCTCGAGTGTAGCAGATGTCCATGGGCGGTATTCACTTAACATCAAGTGAACCGCCTGCTCGCTTGACAACTGTTGTTTTTCTTTTGTTACGCTAAAGAAGCATAAGTTCTTACATGCGTAAATAAGCACGGTATTTATGACACATTCCAACCGAAGGCTACCTGGATGACGTCCCTTTTCTTTTCCTCGGTAATTTTGAGTGACATCAGACGATCGATTTGCGAAACACTGTCGTTTTTGTGATTCAAACGAAACGCAACAATAATTTTAACATTGTAGAGGTTATTAGCTTTATTGGTATTTATTCTCCTTACGTGATTACTAGAGAAGTAAGTTAGTAGATATTGTACATGTTATTTCGAAACTCGGCAAAAATATTCCTTTTTATTTACAAGGGAACTCTTTAATTGGGACGTTCATTGGTTAGAGTCATTGAAAAATAAAGAGAATAAAAATGAATTGAATTTTTTTAATTCATTATTTCATTAAAACTTTTGAATCAAAACGTAATCCATTATGGCGAGTAATTTAGAAGTTAAATACAAGACAAAAATTAACTTTGCCTTGATTGTACGCCGCTTGTTCTCGAAGAGACGTTAAAGTATAAGGTAAATGGACCACGAAGTGAAGGGGATTCTTTAAAGGCTGTAAACAAATATTTAATGGAGGATATTATTAACAGTTAAAGAGAGGATATTATTAACGCTGAGTTATTAACAGAGGATATTATTAACGCTGTATTAATGATTTTGACAATTGACTTGGGTCAATAAACTGTCACTCAATTTCGTTATATTTCGTATTTAGAAAGTTCACTATTTAAAGAAGAGAATTTTTTAAATAGTGCAATTTCTGTGTGACAGTGCACGGTCTACTAAATACACTATAACTCTGGATAAATTAATGAAGATTTTAACTTAAGCTGCGTTCCCAAAATAAAAACAAATGAGATACAAATTTTATCGAGACTGACGTGTTCTGCTGCCTACTTAAAAATAATATGCATAAGGCAATATTATATAACATATAAAATATTATTTATCTGTGGTAGGGCCACGCAACAATGTTCGCTGTTGCACGAATGGTAAGGTCCGTCCGGGTTAGTACCACGACCGCACAGAAGACCGGCGTGAAGTAGAGGTGTTACACTTGATGTTTCGTTTCGCCTAGTGAGTGAGGTAGCCGAGACCCAATTTATTTAAAGGTGGCAACCCATCTGCAACCAGCGGCGGTTATCACTTAACATAAGGTGAACAGCCAGCGCGTTTGCCACTTTTTCATATTGAAAAACAAATACAGAGTCTACTAGTATTGGCGATCTTAATATGGATGCATGGGAACATTATTATATGTTTTAAATTACCGTTAGTCCCCATCAAATATAACTGATCCATATGAATACATACGAGTGAAACATGAGGAAACTGTGCGGTTTATCTTTAGTGGATTTATTATTATGTAAATGCCACGCGCTCCGCGCCGTTTAGATCATTTTAATGGCCGTCTAGACAGACCAACCAATGGCTTAGATTAGATTGGCTTTTTTTTTAAAACATTGCTCTTACTGTAGGATGAACAATACCCTGTGTTGTAGGGACCTTTTGCAAACATAAATTTCAACCCAGATCGGGTTAAACCAAACATATTTAAAAATTAATTTTAAATAAAAATTTCGCAATATATATAGAATCCGAATTTTTACCAATAAAAACGAACAGTGTACTTTATCTCTACAGATTCTTACCGTCGGGTAACGTGCAAATATATTTGTACAATATGTATTGTACAAATATAAACATGCATTATACTACTAACCGGAAAAACAAAGACGCGTGCCAAGCGCCAATTGACGTATAATTCCTCTGTAAATTCCTAGTAACATGTTTATGCTTATTGAAAAAACGGCTCCCACGCTTAGGAAGAATGCTTCATCGCGGGGGTTTTGCAAACCATGAACGCATAATTCGCCTACATTCTGACCAACTTGGGATAGCAAAATTGTACGTTTGTAACTTACTATTGGACAATCGCCTATTGGAGTCTCGGTAGTTCTGCATTTGGATTATTTGGACTTTTTGAATGAGGATGAAAAATTTCACCAATAAGAAAATGTATTATAAAACATGAATTCTAGAATTTTGATGATTTCGCTAAGGAATTCAGTCAAAAAAATAAATAGACCTGCTATTAATTTAGGTACTGTAAAGATGCTAACTATGATTAAGCTCTTCATTGAATTTCGATACCGATTAAACCGACTATTCATATTTTAAACACAAGAAATTAGATCAACTGTATATTTTAAGTTTTGACTAACAATTTACCAACATGAAGCTAAGTTATATCTGAGGCAAATAAGTAATAAATAATTCAGGACACTTTTTCACACAAAGTTTTCTAGTCCCATACTAAGCAATGCTTGTACTTTGAGTACTTAATAACTGATAAGCATGCTTTTGTTTTGCAAATAAATATATATGATACATATATAAATACCCAGACACTGGAAAAATACTATTTTTATCACACAATATTTTTCAAGTAGTGGGGATCGAACCCACACCCTCTGGCGCAAGAGGCAGAATCACTCGGGTCTCATCCACGCATTATGCCAATGACGTCGTCGAATGTTGAATATTAATTTATTTTTCAGTAAACCTAGCCTTTAGTGAAGTTTGGCTCCTCGGTATGTAATATAGCACTGCCTACTGGCTGGCTGCCAGCTTATGCTATTGCAAGAATGGGCATGCGAGTCCGGGGAAGTACCACTGCCTAAGACAAGATCGGTGTGAAGTGGAAGTATTAAACTTTGGCGTTTCGTCTGGTGAGTGAGGTAGCTTGTAACCACTTTTTAAAGATTGTTAACGCATTTTAAAGCAATGGGGTGTTATATAACATGTTCATGGGCAGCGGTATTCACTAAACATCAGGGGAACCACCTGCTCGCTTGACTACTTTTCTTGCTCTACACATAAAAAAACCTTACCAATCCGTTTAAGACAAACATCAACGAATCCTTAGGACCTTGTTGAATCTATCTAATTTTGGGTATAAAATAAAAAAAACTGAGTTCAATAGAGTAGATGATTGGGTTTTGCCACCAGCTTGTCTATATTATAAAATCCAATCATAACAATACTTTAAAACTTCAAGGTAATTTAAGCTGTTACAGCCTTGATCAGACAAAAATAGGTTATTAAAAAGGTAGACCCGTCTGATTATGATATTAAGACATAAAAAACCTCCGTGTCGCGTGAGTATGAGCTCGGTAAAGTGTTCTAAACGTTAAGAATTATAAACAAAATTAAAGGCAATAAAATCCGTAAATTGCTTTCATTTAATAATGTGTAGGTAGTATTTGAAGCATACTATAATTAGGATTATTATATTAATTGTGTAATAAATAATGAATAATAATAAACATTTGTTTTTAAATAATAAGTTATTCATTATTCTACTCGAGCATTGGATTCTATTTAAAGTATAATGATATTGCAGCCGTTTATTACACATCTTATATTACTTAGCAAAAAAATATGATTCATAACACCTTGGCTCCTAACTGATAACCGTTTCAATGAACTGTGCAACCGTTTTTCCAGCAAATAATGTATTCGTAACCAGTATCGTTGGTCACCGTTTATTAAAATGTTTTATTCGCAGCGCCAGTATAGCGTCAGTGTCTTAGGGTTCCGTACCCAAAAGGTAAAACCAGACCCTATTACTAAGACTTCGCTGTCTGTCCGTCTGTCACCAGGCTGTATAACATGAATCGTGATAGTTGGCCAATTGAAATTTTCACAGATGATGTATTTCTTTTGTCGCTATAACAACCAATACTAAAAAAAATACATATTACAGAATAAAAAAAATATTTAAGTGAGGCTGCCATACAACAGTCATGTTTTTTTGCCGTTTCTATAGATAATGGTAGATAATGGCCCTTTGTGCGTGAGTTCGACTCGCACTTGGTAGGTTTTTATATAGAACTGCAACTGCAATGTATAATAGCGTTTATTGACCTTAGAGATTAGATCACGGTTCTAAGTATAGCTCTTCACTTTAATTTAAAAGTTTATAAGGCAACTATTACGAACTTTAACGCATTGATAACGTCACTGATAATATAAAAACACGCGTGTGATACCGCGAAAAGCAGACCTACAGATGGTAGATATTTAGTTACATCTTCCATCGAACGATTTCTAATATTTACGCGAATATTACAAATTTTAAATAAAACTAATGTAAGAATTTCATCGCATTTAAAGCTTTCATCAAATAATAATGATGATCGTAATTTGCGTGAAATAAAATTGCATGAAAACTCCCGTCAAAGTCGGTCCAGTCGTTTCAAAGATAAGCCGGAACAAGCCGGCAGATAACCAGAGAAAAATTGTAAAAAATTTTATTAATACATAATGTATATGTACCGGGCATTAATTCATAGGCATTTAGTAAAAGGCGGTTATTTTAATATTACAAACAGACAATCCAATTTTATTCTATATAGATAAGATATAGATTATAATTCTATATCGTGGAGTTTTTAACAAGGTCTCCTTATACTTTTTACTTATACTTCGTCTATTTTGCATAATTTTATAATTAACAAAACCACCACAGAAAAAATAACAAACACGAATAAAGAACGACTATGGGAATCTCTAAATTAACATTTTTACATTACAAATTTGTTAAGGATTAACAGAAAAAAGTTGCCACTATATTTGATTAAATTATATGCATCAATTTTATTACTGGTAATTCCCGACCTTCTCAACTCGCCGTGTTCTCATATGACGCTGCGTTTTGCATAATATTAGCTGCATTACAACTCGATGAATCAGGTTCAACGTTTTACCGCAACAACGATTATTAAATTCTTGATGTAATATTACGAAACACATTCCACAACTTGGCAGTTAACAAATCAAGAAGTTAAGAATAACTTGCCAAAGTTTCAATGGTTCAGAAAAGGCGCATTAAAGAAAAAGGTATTTTGTATTCGCGTTAACATTATAAAGAAGTTAAAACATTACAAAGAATTTTTATACTAAAAGTATACTCTAAATTATTATTAAATCATTAATGAACAACTAATTAAGAGCTTAAAAAAGTACAAAGGGTATTAAGTCATAGTACACCAAACGAACTCACTGCGGATTGGTTGACTTCACATATCTTCGAAGTCTTTTTTTTAAACATAATTCGAAAATATGCCGGTTTCCTCGCGATGTTTTCCTTCGTGGCTACGCACGGCATTATGCATAACAGGACTTAAAATAGAAATTTACAATTTAAATAGGGCACCTGGATTTGATCTCAGGTTGTTCGAGAATAATAAATTAAAAGCGAGCATCTGGACACTGAACTATCGCTGCTTTTTTAAGCTGTTCAAGTAAGGAAAAGAAGTTAAAAAGGTGTAAGTAATTACGAAAGGTATAACTTCTCAGTAGATACTAATTAAATGTAATTGCTAGATTTCTAGTCTATGTTTAATATATCTTTAGGTTCCTGGTTTTCATGACTATCATTTAATAAGAAACAAAATATAATTTTTACCCAATCAATTACACGAGCTTCATATCACTTAAATATGATGATTTCGCTTACCAATAATAATAATCAAGCACAAGGCAGAATTAAATAGAATCTTATAGCATATGGGCTGAATCATCAATATAGAGTGGAAGTACCACAGTCTCACAAAAGTAACGTAAAGTTTCGACTTTTGCGTTTCGTCTGTTTGAGGTAACCTTCTTGAGGTTGATGGAAAATCATTCGTTACCACTCAGATGATGATTTCTATCGGCGGCGATAATCACTTTACACAAGGAGTACTGCCTGCTTGCTTGCCGAATTTTCACATAAAACAAAACAAAACACACACTCCTTCTCAAATTGCCTCTATTACTGGTGATCGGTCGTTAGTTCTTTGAACCTGTCCCCATTTTTATTGACATAAACATTTAACATAACATAATGGTCGAATATAGAATGTGCGAAAATATAATGAATGGTCATAAATTTTGTGCGCAGTCACCTTTCATCAACAATGAGAAAAGCTTATATCAGGGATACCTATAATTGTATATCAAACACGAGGCATAAATGAATCAATCACAATATATGAATGGATTTCGGATTTTCCCTAATGATCAGCCCTATTTTTCACGTTCAATAATAATATATCGCATTCATTTTACGCACAGCGAAATATGTATCCTTTTCCATACACGAAAAGGTATGATTCACATCAACAATATTCAGGTTACGAATAAATCAGACGATAAAACGATTTATATTCCGTATCCGTAAGTCTTGTTTCTTACCGAATCCGAAATTACATTTTTTCGTTTCAGGTGTCTGCTCAAATTCTATTACTGTGGAACTAAAGTAAAAGAAATGTTTTTGACAAATGTACTGTCAGCAATAAGGACTCCAATTTCATAGTTGTATACGACTTACATAAGAAGTATGTTATTATTATAATATCCAGTGTTTACGTAGCTCGTACATATTAATTCGATTGCTTTCACAAATTATTTATTAAGAAACTTGCTCGAGCAAATTATGCGAATATTAATTCTCCTTGACTATAATATTTACCTATCGTAGTTGTTATCTGGTTTAAGTGTTTTTTACAAATACATTTACTAAATGAACCTGGGTCATCATCATCATCCTCCTGCCCTTATCCCACCTATATGGGGTCGGCACATCATGTGAATTATGTTGTAAGGCCACGTTTTTTACAAATGGCCGCCGGCCTTACGTCAGCCCTCCTTAGATAAACTAAATGATCCTTAGCTAATACAATTTTTTTGAACTCTAGACAGACTTTGCTTATATGTAAGATTATACTACATTACAATTATTACCACCAAATGCATTGAGGAAAAACGAATGGTTCTATTTATAATTCTTTGGTCAAACTTAATTCATTTTATAAAATTTTATTCACAGACTTTGTATACTGTGCGAGTGTTTGACAACTTACTATTTATTATGTGACGTTTACAGTGTCAAAGCTTAGATTATATAGCTATCGAATCTGTCGTGAGGTGACTAAATTAGAAATCAAAAGATACCTTAGCATTTTTCTAGCATGATTTTGAACTAGACGTATCATAAGATGAACAATTTATAACTAGTAGTTGTCTAGTACGATTAAATAAATTTATTATTTATTAGACGACTTTATTGGCCTAATGAAAAGTGGCCTTGTCTTGCGTCAGAGGGCGTGGGTTCGATGCCCACTACTGGATAAATACAGTGTGATGTACACAGTATTTTGTTTCAGTTATCAATAATATATATTTATTTACAAAAAACGTATATTTAAGTATATCTGTCAATTATCTCCATAGTATAAGCTTTGCTTAGTTTGGTTTAATACTAGATAAAGATAGTCTAGATCTTAAGTAAATATGTCTTGAATTGAAATATATATTATATATGTTTACAAATCAATGTAAAAAGACAGACAAATGTTCACAGTACAATCATTTCCTCTTAGAGTAATATATCGATCGATTTATCCTTGTTCTTTACGTAGATTAAGGACGCATGTAACTATGGCACTAAATCCCTGTAAACAAATCCTAGTGATTTGAATCCAATGACGCGTCAATGGCACTTTCCTTGTTTCATTGACCACATAACGTGTTATTCTATTGTGCAATTGTTATTTACTCAGTTAATCTATGACGTTAATTCGCAAGCAACTCGTTTTGTGTTGAATTATTACATTACGTATTAATTTTGTCATCATCATGTACAAATTTTGTAACAAGTAAGTTGCACTGATATTTCATTAATAAATCATTTCATTAATTTACATTATGATGACCAAATTGTTTTCCTATACAATTAATGAAAAAATGTTTTCCCGTTAAATATAACTTTGTATATACATCAAAATGGTGCAAAGTGATTTTATTTACATATTCAATTTGTATCAGCAAAGTTTCTAAATCATTACTGATCCATCATTCGTCATAGTGTACTGTGTAAGATTTATGTAGAGGCAATTTAGACTTCTCTCGATTCTTCATCAGGGTATTACCTGAACCTTAATATCTGTCTACAACTGCAATTATTATGCGTAAAATATGTACATAATCAACACGTTACTATCTTACGACAACTTTTAAGCTGAACAGTAGGAAAACGATTGGTAACAACTCTTTATGCAGTTTATGCAATACCCAACAACAATGTTTTCCTTCTTCAATCCAAAGTGCAAATCGTGTGCGAATTGAATCAGATGACTCTGGTGCTGTAGTACATTTTGCAGGATTTTTTTTAAATTACTCAAAACCAGGCTATTCTTGACCACAGTACCTGGTGATAATATGTCTGACTCTTGCCTTAAATGTTTTTTTTTCTTTTACATGAAAAATATTTACGATTTGCTGTCCATGGACATCTGTATCACCTGAGGCGTTGCAGAAGTTAAAAAAAATATTTATTTGTTTATCGCGGTTACAAAATACAAATAAAAAAATTGGCTATTTAATAACAACGGAGCACAACATTCAGTTAAAATATGCTATTTTAATAACAACATTTATCACCAGAAGTCGCGTTTTTATAATTAACGCTATCTTCGTTTTATATAACCTTTTAAAGTTTTTAAACATGACAATGCAACAAATCCAGTCGCCACATACGGTCGTGATAAGCATATGAACGAAACAGTTTTGGAACAAACATAAATTGATCCTACCCATAAGTAAACTGCGTAGAATTAGTGACTCTTTTATGTATACGTTTCTACAACAAAATCCCACAAAACATTCAAAATGCATCAATAGCTCAATTTAAAAAAGTCGTAAATGAACGTTAGTGTGTTAAAGACTTTTATAATATTAATGAATATTTAAATGATGACACACTCTGGTAGTGAATTGATCGCTCCAGGCTCTTTCAATCAGAGTACTTATATTGTATTTGTAATATATTCATGTCACACTGTCTATTTAAAAAAATAATAAAGCCGCCTGAGTTTTTTTCGCCGGTTCTTCTCAATACAGTGGCTTTCTTTTCCGAACCGGTGGTAATATTTTCACTATCAATAAGCGAGTGTAATACTCCTATGTTGAATAAAGATATTTGATTTGATTTAATTTTAGTCACCCATGTAACACAATCTACTCACCCTAGACTGCAATCAACTAATTTTCCTGTTATACATTGAAATAGCAAAATTTTGTTTGAGACAAAAAATGTAAAATGTCGGAATGAGTTTGATATTGTCGATTACAGATTAAAATATCACATCCATTTTTTAATTTAACGATACGGTGAATTCTTAGTATAACATTACCTAAAACAATGAAAATATCATATTCGTGGAACACGTGAAAATTACAATGATTACATTCATTATGAACCTGTTGTGAGCCTCTGCGTGTGGGTTATACCCCAACTATGTTTTTTTTACCCCAATTTTTTTAGGGTTCCATACCCAAAGAATAAAATGAAGCCCTATTACTAAGACTCCGTCTGTCTGTCTTTCTGTCTGTCCGTCTGTCACCAGGCTGTATCTTATGAACCGTGATAGACAGTCGAAATTTTCTCAGATGATTTATTTCTATTTTCGCTATTACAATAAATACAAAAAAAAGAAAAACTAAAATAAAAACAAGAATAAAAAAATATTCAACTGGGGCTCCCATACAACAGACATGATTTTTTTTCCGTTTTTATAGATAATGGTCCGGAACCATTCGTGCGCGAGTCCAACTCACACTTAGCTGGTTTTTTGTCAATGATCTCGCGCCGGCTGTTAATACTATGCTACGCGTACCCAACGTAATTAAAATGGTATGGATATAAGAGTTACGAATTTCTGACGGCAGCTTTACTATGTATGTTGGAATTTATTATAGTTAATTATGGTGTCGTTTTTTGGATGTGGTATAAGGGGTACATTGTATAAGTAACAGGGCCTCACATAAGATGCGTGTGAAGTGGAAGAATTAAACTTTCGCGTTTAGTCGTAGTGAGTGAGTGTTACCTCTTTTTTAAAAGTTGTCAACGTATTTGCAAGTCCTCAGGTGTAGATTTGCAAAGCCGACAGTCTTCTCTTAATAACAGGTGAACCGCCATCTCGTTTGTCAATTTTGCAAATGAAAAAAATATGAACATATACATAAAAAAGAAAATTCTTTGAGCATATCCTTGCTGATGAAACTTAGTCTTAGTTACAGTATAGTGTTAACATTGCTCGACATCTGGTATGTATATATTTATAAAATTATATATAATCTATTTGGTATATAAATATTTAAATATTTTTATTATGTACATGTATGTATGTATTCATTTATAAACATGCATGTATGTATATGTATGTATTACTAGAATTTATTACCCATTATTAAATGCATAGTGTTTAATTCTACTTTACTGCCCTAGTCATTTTCTTTCTTTTTTACCTAGGTTAGTTGGTAGAGAATGCAATATAGCATGAAGCTCGCCTTTGAACTATAATTTTAAGTGCAATAAAGATTAAAGATTAAATAAAATAACTAAGCATACATAACAAAACATAATATCTATTCCGGAAGTGAAGCTCAGTATATTCTAGAACTAGGTATTAATACAGTATGATAACTTTAAAAGGATATTGCCCTGGCCTCGCAATAAATTTGAGCGTCGCGAGTGTGGAAATGCCCAAACGTTTCCTAATAACCGCGACAGCTCTGTCTGCCATTCAATATTGTGAAAGAGTCTGTTTATTTATATCTGAACACGTGTTTTCAAACTTGATTGTATACAAATCTAGATAATAAATAAATGCTGGTAGCTGGTCTGTTAATGGAGGTTTCTACTCGTAATATGCAGGCCTGCTCGGATGATCATGTGGTGGTTGGTTTAGTCGCAAACGATTACATGCGTATGCTTAGATCGCATCTTATGATGAAGTTTATATCTGCGGTGAAATTATGACCTATGAACATAATAATATTTTTAAATTAATACTTTTATTATCCCTTACTTCCGATCTCCATATAGGTATCCGCTAGAACATTCAAATAGAATATCCGCTTTTTAGGAATAGCGGCATTAAGCAAGAGATGCGTCAATGGACCGTGAATCAACGGCAGGTCGTTGTCTTTCTTCGTGCTTACGTAATAGGGAAACTGACCACTAAAAACTGCTCAAAAGTCCCAACAGCTTTGAGCACCGCTATAAAACACACATGTTGCGGTCGCACTTTAGTCAAAGCCGTCCGTGCCTCGGGACTGAACATAAGCCTGTTTCTACTGTGCTAAAATAGTCGCGTCTCGTTCGGTAAAATGAATTCGACCGTCAAGACCTATTTAAAACTCGCTTTATGCGTAACCCTAGTGCTTGGTGTGGAATGCCGCGTGATAAAAATCGACGAGGACGTTGGCGATTACGATGATTTGACGGTGAAGATAATAATAAAACACCAGAAGAGGGACGCTCACCCAAAGCTAAGACACAAAGAGCATATACCCACGGAAAAAGGGCACCCGACGAACCATAACAAAATGGACACTAAAACTGACCCTCCTAATGGACATGACGATTTAGATAGATTCTTCGCCGATTTAGACAAAAACGTTATGCCTATGAGCTCGTTGCCTGACAACTTGTTCGAGGACGATAGCGAGCAGCACGGACCAGGTTCCACAGAGGAGTCTCACCATAATCCGGCGATGGAACCCATTCCGGAATTCAAACCTCGTATTGGGATCCAAGTCGGGTCTTGCCCCCAGGGATATATTAGACGAGGGATGCTATGTTTGCCAAATAATAAGTGATCATTAAGCTTTAATATAGGTTAGGAACTAAGAAGACTTATTTATTTGCTGTTATTTATACAATATACGATTTGTTGACGACATTTTCAAGTTTTATTTAAAAATACCACTTTATTTTATTGGTGTATGTGTTGAATACTAAACGATTTAGTCTTATTGTGAATATTTCTTTAATTAATTTGAATCGTCATTTGGCAGAATACTTTTATATTTAATAATCTTAATGGAATATTTGTTAGATTTAAAGCAACAGTGGAATGGTTAAACATTGTTTAAAATAGAAAAGTAACCTTTTTATAAGATGAACAATCCTGATAAACCATTTTGAATTCTGCACTGACTGAAAGAGTTTAATAAAAAAAACATTAATTTATCACAGACTCAAAATTAATTTTAGATAAATAAAAAGTCTTGTGTATCTAATGTTCACTATACCATATACCCTCAATGAGTATACCATGATATCTTACTTACCTTATTCAATACATAACTTTTAGTACTCTAAAATAAACATAGAAAATGCATTACCAGATTCAAATTATACTTGCATTCGATAGATGAGGTTTCTGTGCGTGTATATATTAAATAATATGTAATATTTTAAAAGAGGAAGTTGCGAAAACTGCGTGTAAATTTTTTATATTTCTTAATTTTTTCGCATCATTTCATGTTAAAACCGAGCCGTGGCGCGTGCGAAAATCGCGAACGCAAGAAATAATTTATTTATTTCCAATCTCACCTACTTGGATTGGTAAATTCTCAGCTGTTTTGAACGCATGCAGAAGCTCAATTAATAAATATGATAAAACGGTAGTGTATAAAGAACTGCAAGAAGAGCATGTCAAAGTCAAAGTCAATATCTTTATTCAACATAGAAGCATTACACTTACTTATTGATTGTCAAAAAACTTTACTACCAGTTCAGAAAGAAAGCCAACTGACCTGAGAAGAACCAGCTAAAGAAACTCAGCGGCACATTTTTTTTCGTGAAGTAGAAGTATTAGTACTTTTGAGTTTCGTTAGGTTTTGGTGACAAAAACCTCTTTATAAAAAGGATGGTAAATTTATTATTCTTTCATTTAATTAATTAGTAAGCTGAAGTGGCGATGGACCGGCCATATAACTCGTAGAACCGTAAACCGTTGGGAAAGAAAGGTTCTCGAGTGACAGCATCGTACTGGCCATCACCGTGAAGGATGACCCCCGCTAAATGGAGTGACGACTTGTGCAAAAGGTCGATGGATGTAGGTGGCTTAGGATCTTACTTCGTAGTCTTCGGTGGACTCAAATAGGCCGTAATGATGATGATGATGATAATTAAAAACTCATTAATTCCATTACATTTTTTTTTACTTTGCTCTCATGCAATATATTTCATACGCCCATAGGTAGTAGACTCAAACAGCGTCACGAAAGCTTCCAAAACACATCAGTGTTTTTTCTGTGTACGCTATTCCTAAACCGAATTATTAAGTTATTCCTCTCAGTATTTTCAAGCACGTCCTCTGGGAAATGCCTTTAATAAAATACGATTAGACTTTAATAATAACTTTTCTTTTGATCCTTACCTTCCAACTATAATATCACTACATAATATAATACAAATTCGTCCCGCTGTCTGTCTGTCCCTATATACAGCTTAGATCTTTAAAACTTAACGACGGATCTTGATGCGGTTTTTTTTACTAGATAGAGTGAAAAGATTTATATGTATAATTAGTGACCCACCCCGGCTCCGCACGGATGCAATATATTATACATATAAACCTTTCTCTTGAATCACTATCTAATAAACAATATTTTAGTTTTTTGTTTCGTTTTAAAAATCAAAAGGAAATTTTAGACTTCATTCAGTATCTGGTATAAATTTCAACTTGCTAGGTCCACCCGTTTCTGAGAAAATCGTTGGTGACACACGGACAGACAGACGGACAAGGGAGTGAGTGATCTTATAAAGGTTCCTTTTTTAACCTTTTAAGGTACGGAACCCTAAATAATAATATTTTTAAATTAATATAATTTTACTTTTGCCTTGTTTTTCTTTATTTGCGCTCTACAAGAATTCGCTTAAGATTTTTTTCCCTTTTACCACTGTCCGTGAATCAGCAGCGGATTATTGTCGTCCTGCGTTCTTACGTAATAGGGAAAATTGCCACTAAATAATTAAAATTATCGATAGCTGTGAACACGGCTATAAAACACATACGTCGCGGTCGTTCCTTAGTCAAAGCCCGTGCATCGGGACTGAGCATAGCATGTGTCTACTGCACCAAAATAATCGCGTCTGGTTCGGTGAAATGGCTTTGGCTGTCAACACCTATATCAAACTCGCGCTATGCGTAACTCTACTACTTGGTGTGGAGTGCCGCGTGATCAAAATCGAGGAGGACGGTGGCGGTTCCAGCGACTTTACAGCGAAGATACTCATAAAATACGAGAAGAGGGATATTCTCCCAAAGTTGAGACACAAGGAGCATATGCGCCCGGAAATAGTGTACTCGTTGGAACATAAGAATATGAACACTAAAACTGATGATCCTCCAGAGACGAATGACTACGATGATATTGATAGCTTCAAAAGCGTTATGCCCAAGAGCTCGTTGCCCGATAACTTGTTTGAGGAGAATAGCGAACAGAACGAAGCACGGTCCATGGGATGGTCTCACTATAATCCAGCGTTAGAACCGATTCCGGACTTCACACCGCGTGTTGGGATTAATTACGGGTATTGCCCCCAAGGGCATATAAGACTTGGGAATGATTGCTTTCCGAATAGTAATTGATCGTTTAGTTGTAAGAAACCCCGAAGACTTATTTGTTTGTCAGTATTATATTAATATACGATTCTTTAAGGATGTTGCATAGTTTTATTAACGAAATTTATCTTTAATTTTAATTTGTATCGTGATAAAACAACAATTAGGTACTCTTCCACCACTGGCTTACCTTTATTAGGTATCCATACTATTAATCGAATAATTATTAAATTAATGTAATAAACGTAACAGTAGGAAGATTATATACTTTTCATTTAAATAAAGAGCATAGAAGGTAAACCCTATATTATATGATAAACAATCTAATATATCACAGTAGCCGATGTACTGAAATTATTATAAAGACCTGTGAATCTAATGTTTACCATACAAAATCTCTAAATAAGTTTTGGAATAATATCTTACCAGCCATACTCAATACATATGCGTACTAAAATAAAGGATAAAATAACGAATTCATTAGCCATGGCTCCTCAAACTATACCTGTGTTCCCATCCTTTACGGGAGGGAAATAGCAAGGTAGTGTTGGAGTCCTGGTCCGAAAAGGGTACGCATTAAAACTCGACGTTGCACTTTTGCTATTCTTGACGCCAGATGGTGTGGGTTCGATCTCCACTACTGGAAAATATTGTGTGATTATCATAGTGTTTACCAGTATCCTGGGTGTTTAAACATATGTATTAAATGTATTTATTCACAAAAGACAAGTATGTTTAAGTATGTTCATCAGTTATCTAGTACAAGCGTTGTTTAGTTTTAGACTAGAGAACGTTGTGCAAAAACGTGTCCTAAATAAATATTTACAATTAAAATCATTTACCTGTCTACGTAGCATCAGCTGGGGGCACGGAAACACCAAGGCGCAATCTTATTCAAGCTCCTTAGGCTTCCTCTCCTCGGGTGTTAGAACACTCGGTTCAGCCACATGGTACCGTACCAGTGCAATTAGTCTGCCATCAGGCACTCAAAAATAATGCTACAAAAATACAGTGTATACGAAAATCCTGCGCCACAAAATCTTTCCATTTTCATCCGAGTTGCTTTTTCAGACGGTCTTTCGTAAAAACCGAATTATCAAGTTTTCACCGTCCCCGTATTTTCAAACGTGTCCCCTGTTCACTTTAATAAAATACCGTTGAGCTTTGATAAAAACTTCTCCTTTGATCCTTGCCTTCAAACTATAATACATTCTGTGTGAGATTTTACCCGTAATACCTCTTAATAGGTGTATATTTTCACCTTACACTGAGCTTATTAGATGAAAATTTATAAAGGTGAAAATTTTTACGCATCTCATTCTCTCATATTTATTTCAGAAACTTTTAGTCTCTCATCAAATATTCTCCCTGATGATTATTATATTGCCGCTGGATATGAAAAAGAAAAATATTCAGTAGCTTAATTATCATCGTTACTTAAAAGTAAACGGAATTCTTAATTATAAAACGATAAAGTTAACAAATATCACTTTCATTTTTGGCTTACGATTCGATCTTTTATTTAGGTACAAAGCAGCGCATTGTTTATTTTGTTCGTTTCATGACACAGGTGTACGGATGTGTGTTATATACCAAGGACAGTATAAATGATGATATATTAAATTGTAAACAAGTTTTTAAGGGCTACTTTGCAATTATCAAATATAAATGCAATGTAGATAAAGAAACTTTGATATTTTCGTCGGTGTGGCAATCAGCCGTTTACCTTAGTGGCGTAAAGTGTCAGGGAGCGAATCCCGAAAAAATGGATTCGATGTGCACAGTGTCAAAAAACTTTTTGCTTTTAAGCTATAATGTTTAAGGGTCCCCTCTGGTGAATAGTGAAGCGATTCTACTTATCGAAGCAATGTAACTATATGGATTAAGCAATCGTGGCATAAGTATGACACGATTGCTTATATATATGCTCGTATAGAATGCTTGAGATAGTAATAGATGAATACTTAATATCCTTAATATTAAGTATTATTATTTACTTAAAACACCAAAGAATTTTTAAGGATTTTTTTGAAAACCGGTTAATCATGCGTTACGGAAAAGGAAAATATTGCGACGATAATAAAAAATTATTTGTGATATATACGTGTACATGTAAGTAACTATTTCTCGCTATATTCTAATCATATTACAGTGCGCAAATTTTTGCGAGAAAGCCGTCAAAACAAAAAACATGAATACAAATCGAATCGCAAATGAAGCAACGTTAATACTAGAGGGTTACGCTGAAAGTTTTTAGAACTGTCCAGTTTGTAATTGTCAATGAAAACTTCTTTTAAAGTTATGTGCCTATAGAGAATTCTTTGATAACCTAATGTAATGCATACATTTGTCATATGTTTTTGTGAATTGGCGGCAATTTCAAAAGTCTTGTAACACCCAAAATGAATTTAACCATCCATGATTCATAACGACTCGTGGTCTTACTCAACAACAAAGGTATGATAGAATTCGATTAGCATTTAATAATTAAGCCTCGTCCCATGCCATTGTTTACATTTGGTTTAATGAGTTTAAGCGTGGGCGTTACTACTGTGCTAAGGTCAAGCAACACCTTCTGCTGTTGTAAGAAGGTAGGCTCTTCTACGAAAGTACCAGGACCTCACAGAAGACCGACATGAAGTGGAAGCATTAAAGAAATAAATAAGTAAGAAAAACTTTCGCGTTTCTTATGATGAGTGAGGTACGGTTACCTCTTTTCAAAGTTTGTTGTTTGTTGTCCATGGGAGGCGGTATTCTTTTAACATTAGGTGAATCATCTCTTCTTTTTTCCACTTGTCACAAAATGAAATGTCAAAATTTCTTCATTAGCGGTCCGTAAATGAATTTAAAGTGTAAATTGCAACATTTTCTCCTCTCTAAATATAGGTCGCTCCCAAGAGAGCCGTGGGTTGAAGAAAATGACGATTATTCCGTTTACGAGTAGACTGTCTAAAAGAAAAGGCGAAACAATTACCGTATTTTCTAGAGTATAGACACTAACATTATTGTACTATTTGCTTTCATGTTTAATAAAAGCATAGCCCCAGTTATTATATATCCATTTTATATAATGTAACTAGCGACCCGCCCCAGCTTCGCACGGGTGCCATGTATTACACATTTATAAGCCTTCCTCTTGAATCACTATCTGGTAAAAAAAACCACATCAAGATCCATTGCGAAGTTTTAAAGATTTAAGCATACATAGGGACAAACAGACAGCGGGACGACTTTGTTTTAAACTATGTGTAGCGATATCTATTTAATAACAACAGATGATAAAAAGGACCCTTGCAAAAAATAAGATTATAAGATAATACTTCTCTTTAAGAATCGAAATATTTAAATGCCGCAAAGTCATAGGTATAAAATTTGAAATGTAAACAATAAAAGTAAATTGGGAAATATTAGTAATAGATAAATTTAAAAAATTTAAAGGTTACTTTGAAGAAATATTTATGTTTTTTTTATAAAGTTAATAAACGGGAAAATATTTGAACACTGATTGAAACAAAAAAAAAGTATTGTTGTTTTTTTATGGTTAATGATTAATCACCCTGGATTTTGGATAGAAAAGACATAAGTTTAAGTGTGTTTGTTTAGTATAAAGAATTGCTAATTAATTATTTAGTACTAAAAGTACGAGAAATATACTATTAACTAACTATAACTAATCTTCAGATTTTATATATTATATAAAAGAGGTATACTTACATACATACAAAATAATTTATAAGTCGCAAGAGGTTACAGACCTTTTAAACATGCTTTTTTACTTCGGCCTTTTCATTAAAGTTAAAAGATGTTAATTGATGACTGTTATTTTCATTTGGAAGAGTCAATTGGAAGTACAATATGGTCGCCAAAAATTCCGTAATAATTGATTTTTCTGCAGTATCGAAGACTGCTTATTCAAGAAATAAACTGGCATGCTATTTCGTTTATAATGCGTTGCAGTTCACTGGCGAGTTTTTTTTTCTTTTATGTTTATGTTAAAAGTTGCCAAACGAGCAGAGCGTCACCCATGGACATTTACAACACGCGTAGGGTTGCACATGCGTTGCCACCTTTTTATAATGAGGGCCTCGGCTACCTCACTCACCAATCGAAAGCAGAAGTGTAACACTTCCATTTTACGCCAGTCTTCCGTGAGATCGCGGTACTTCCCCGGACAGACCTGCCCACTCGTGCAACAGGGCTGTGTCATACTAACAACGAAATCTAGTCCATTTCACTTATTAGGTGAACTTGCGTCCGATGGTAAGGTATAGTCGTAGGAAGACCTGACTATGATCAAGCCAAATGGCAAGTTAAGTTAAGTTATCTTCAATTCTGAATTGAGACTAATTTATTCATATATGGCAAGTATATGTTGCGAAACGTCTCTGCGATGTTATAGGTGTAAATATAATATGAAAAATAGTATATGAATAAAACGGAATGTGGGATGAAACAAATATTAAAACGTAAAAAAATTAAAAGGATAATTTTTTTGTTCAAAGACATGTTATGTGTTATTTTATATTATTTTTAAGATTTATTACATTTGTTATTTTTCGGTCAAAGTTACACACTTTCGTAAGCTTGTCTTTTTGTGACCAACACGGTAATATTATATGAAAAGATCTATAAAAACATTTATACCAACCAGGGTGTATTGAATTCGGTTTGGTTAAAAAAACACAGAGGAAAAAGCTTTCAATAATAATTCAATGCTACCATCTTATAAGATAAAAGGAATTTTGGCATTCGATTCTATCTTTACATATGAAATAACAAAGCGACACTTCGCTTCTTTTATACGACGCAAGATATAAGCGAATGGATATTTATTATTCACTCGTAGCTGTTAAATTTTGTACACGGATAATAAAAATAATTCAATCTGCTGATGGTATTCACTACTCAAATGCTTTTCTAAGTGTAACCATTTTTTTTATTACATTCTAAACATAAATAATATTATATAAAAATAATAAATATTTAAAATCACTCGTAAGTAAGTAATTAACATTTATTTGAACTTATCTCAAAAATTACATGATTTATAGATATTTTAGCTACATTTAAACTAGTATTCGTAATATCATCGGTTCTTCCGTGTATGAAGGAATCTATTAGTCCCTCCCTTAGGCTATAGTTTAGAGTGATATAGAACAAAACGTTCTTGCGTCCTGCACAATTTCTTAAGTTATTCTTGGCCATTAATAATATGATTCACAAAGCCAAAATAACATGTATCTTGTTTGCGTCACAGTCAAATACCATGTTTATATTTAAATTTCGAATACTTTTGTTTATTTTTTAAAGTTTCATAATTATTTTAGCGTTTCGTAATTAGCAAGTGATTATTTTTTTGAAAATTGTTATAGATCAGCAGTAGTTTTTGTAATGAACAAAGTACAAACGCTTTTAGTTTAAGCTATACATTTTAATCCGTCCTCTCTGGCGAATCGTGGAGCGATTCTTCTTATCGAATTTATGTATTATCCATAGAAAATAAACGTTCGTTATATATAGAATGTAATAGAGGACTACATAATTTAAATAGATTTATATACTTCTCCTAATTTGTTATATATATTTCATGTATCCCTTCAATATCTATGAAAAAGCTCATTTTTTATTGCTTGCTAGAGTTAAAATTAATCCTTTAACCGACCCAGAATTCCAAATTCAAAGTAGTTTTTTTCTCAACGTCCGATATATCATTGACCGCCTGCTTCCGTAACCAAAGTAAAGCGAACATCAGTTTTTTTTTAAATCCAATTAGGCAACCAAAACGCGCTTAAGATTTCAGCTATTTTCGTCATCAGGGTTTCAGGATTCCTGTAATAGAATATAATTTTAAATAAAAAAGTCCATCGACAGTAATGTAACTTTCCATTACTATGATTTACAATTTTTTTTTCAATAACATCAATTTCATAGCAAAGGTTATATTAACAACCCAGTAATTTTAAATGTAAAAAAAATCTGTAGATAATTTAAGCTTAATAACATATTCCCCGTGAGTCTTATTCATAATTAATGATTCACGACAAGGTATCAATGTCTGTTAGTGCAACGTAACAGTCAAGACAAATAAATTACCGTTAAAATTAACAGGGATTTACCCTTATGACGAGTGGTATGACGTTAGACGTCCCAAATTAAACTTCCAGTTTTTTTTAAAGTAACCTAAGCAAATAAACCGGTGTCTACTTTGATACTAGGATCTACATTTACAGGTCATCAGCTCTTATGGTGAGGTGCTTCCAGCTAAACGCAACATTAACGCGAAAGTAAAATACTTCCACTTCACGCCGGTCTTCTGTCAGGCCGTGGTACTTCCCCGGACGAGCTTGCCTATTCCTGCAACAGCAGAAACTGTCGCGTTGCCATACCACAGATAGAAAAACAAAGCTTGTAGACCATTACATCTTCATCGAACATAGAACTCATGAGGTTATATATTACCATTTTAACTTAGAACATTTTGGACAAAGACATGAGTTTTGTTTATGATTTCCTATTAAGAACGTGAAAATATTGCCACGGATGTTGCAATAATGAACATAAGATAATATTTTTATATTTCCGTCACGACGTCTCTTTTATAAACAAGCTTGAACGTTTCCTTAAAAAATATTAAACATACAGCAATGTGCCATTAAAAAGTTACCTACTCTTAAATATAAAAATTTGTATTAAACATTCATCACAGTAGAAAAATAGCAGAAAATTTTTAAAACAATACACGAGAAAATACCTAATTGCAAAGAAGAATTTATATATGGTCCCAGCAACACTTAGTTAAAGTTAATTTCATATTACTTCGTTCATTTGGCGCAGAAGAGCAATAAACCTTCTGTAATGAAACCAACTAAAAGCCGTGAATTCTTGACGAATTACTTTGAAACGAGGTTACTTTATTGAGGCAACCATTTCTGTACATGAAACCTTATTTACTTCTAAATTTAAATAAAAAGGTTTTAGTCGTCCCAATTAATTCATATTGTTTTCTTGATTTTACGCGAATATTATACATATTAAATGAAACTAGTTTACGGATTTTATCGCGTTTTTTATTTATTTTGATTTGAACTCCCGACGTTTCGAACCCTTTCCAGCGTTCATGGTCACGGGACAGACTAAGTTGTTATACATTATATATAATTATATGACATCAAGACGTAAGTATAACAACTTAGTCTTTCATTTAATACCCATTTTTTTAAATTAATTCACTTACAAATTGTGTATTACTTTATTATTGTAGTGATTAACACAGTCAATCTTTATTCTTATGACTCATATAAATTCGCTTATGTATTATGTAATACATAACCGAATTTATATGAGTCATAAGAAAGGTAAAAATATTAAACTCGTTATTGTTACACAATTCGTAAATTAACAGTCTAAGGAGGTGTTACTTAATTAGTTACTTGAAACGAGAATTCGATAAGATTTAAGCAATAGCCGACGAAACTTTTTAGGCAGATCGGAGGACTACTCGTACAGTCATCTTGGCCGCTTAGCTTAGTAGATTAGAACATGAATGAAATACTTTATTGTCCACCACACATAGGACCATGTGGGTGAATTGAACATTATGACTCCGTGGCGTTGCCAAGGTGATGGCTTCGGCGTCGGTGGTCGTGGGTTCGATTCCCACACGGGACAACTATTGTGCGACCCACAGATAGATGTTTCGCATCTGGGCGTTGTCCGCGTAAAATGTATGTTTTTAAAACGTCCTTACAACACAAAATAATTTTATCCTAAATTATTTTGAAAAAAAAAGTCATTCATTCCTATTTTGCTGCTCACACACACAGGCACAATGTAAGCTAAACGTCTTTCGGTACGTAGTAAAACCCCTTATACGAAAATGTTGTGCCGAGCAAGCTTCCTAATTCCATCACAGCTTCTTATAGGACGCAGTACGCACCGTCGTCAACCGAATTATTAAGTTTTTCCTCGTCCCCAAGTAGTGTAAGACTGTCCCGAGCATGTCACTTTTAATAAAATACGACTGAGCTTCAATAAAACTTTCCTTTTGGAAAACGTCAAACTTTAATACAATAGAAGAAATATTTTTTTGAATAATAAGACGCTCCTAAGCGAGCCTTATATCGAATATTCAATTCAAGATTATTGTAATGTTTCATTAAAATTTGTGAAAGAGTAACAAACATCCATCCAAACATACAAACTTTCGCCTTTATAATATTAGTAAGGATTAAAATTTGTAGAAAAAGTACGAAAAGATTGTCGCCGCTGTGGGAATCGAACCCACGTCTTCAGAATTCGCGGCTGACGCTTTAGCCACTTAGCTAAGGGGCTGATTGCCACACCGACGAAAATGTAAACGTCTTTTATCTACATTTTTTTTTAGCATTTGAAGCAATGCTTGAATATCCATTGTAATATCCTTTCCAGCATACAAACAATTTCGAGTATCATTTTACAACGATAATTCGAATGAGAAATGTCGCCATTGCTTTTTTTATTGTTCTTATCACTGCACTTAAGGTTAAACATTAAAATTTGTATAAAAAGTACGAACAGATATGAGATAAGAAGACAGGAGATACAAGCTTTAATAGACCTGGACACGCGCCCTGGGACTAGCTTTGTAAGAAACTGGACGTGACTGAAGTAATTGGAGGTCTTGACTGTCTTTTATTTGAACCGTTTTATTACTCCTTTATGTGACGCCAATAATACATATAATACTTGTCCGTGATGGTTCTGAATTTTTAAAGCTCTAATGCCCTTGTACATACTCAATGTTTATAAAGAGAAAAATTAGTTTGTTTCTTTTTATGGAATTGGTTTACAGATTCAAATTTTAATAAATTTTTTTAGTTTTTATAATTAGTTTGAATAATGTCAAGTAATAAATTATAAATCTTTCAATATTTTTAAAATAAGACGGGACGAAAGACGTAAAAGCTCACAGTAATATTTAGGGTCAACATGTTGAGTGTCATTGTGGGATAAAATTTTATCATTCCTAAATAAAAGACATTTGTGATTTTAGCTCCCATTTCGTGTATCGACTCCATACCAATTAGCATTTAAATATTAATGGCAAATAAATGTAAAAAAAATTCAATAATTCAGGATTACAAATAAAAGATTTTTTTTTTTAATTGTAAGCCAAATATTTCTAATGTAATTGGTGTTTTATATTTTAATATTTCAGTCCCGACTTGATTACGAGAGCGATATTGAAGCTTATTTGAACAAAGTTACGACAACTTTGTTTCAACACTTTTTTACGACCCCGGGAAATTATTCTCAAAGGGATTTTATGCCCTTTGTATCGTCATGTTTTTAAGAACTTTTAAATTTAATCTAAATTGCTTTCTAAGGGTCATAGTCTTTAATTTAACGGGAGTTTGGAAGGAGCGATAAGAAAAATTAACTACTTTTTTCTCGGTTGGATTTTTTTTAATGTGAAAAGTTGCCTAACGAGTAGACGGTTCACCTGATATTAAGTGAGTACCGCCGCCCATGGACATCCGCTACACCCTTGGGTTTGCAGATGCGTTGACAACCTTTTTGGAAATTGGGCTCCGGCCACCTCACTCACCAGACTAAACGCGAAAGTATTATACTTCCACTTTACGCCGGCCTTCTGTGAGGTCGTGGTACTTACCCGGACGATCCTGCCCATTTATGCAACAGCCGAGGCTGCTGCGTGGCCTTACCACCGTAAGATGGAAACTGCAACATTAAGCAATATTATATAATTTGTTTTTATGATTAACATTTCACTATTTAGTCTGTTAACCAGTTACATAAAGACAGTTCTAATCATTGATTTGACGTATACCAGTCACGTGTACCTTTGTAGGGTTTTTCTCGAAACTCGCGTGGCAGCGCGTGCCTCGCATGTATAAAACTGGGAAGGTATTAACTCATACGGGACAAGACAGAGAAATTCAGCGGAAAATCAGATTACGACTATTGTAGAATAATTTGTTACGTTTAAAAAACAAAAACAGTAAAAAGCTTATGTGAAAATTTTATGGTATTAAGGTACGAAATTGTACGAATTATTTCGAGTAAGTGCTATGTTTTCGGAAACCATGATTTAAAAAAGTTTACGCTGTGCATAGGAAATAATTTAAAAAGATCAGGTAACTTTTAGTTCTTTACTTTAACCTAATAGTTTATGTTACTTTTTTTAAAAATAAAGAATTTCGACAGTTAATCGCCAGCTCAGATATCCATTAAAAGTTAAAAGCAAAGAAGGCTACACTTTTATATTATCAACATTAAAAAAAGCGATAAAATCAACGAAACTACGTTTTAGTATTAAACATTACAATGTTCGGTTAAACATATTTATTGTGAAATGAAACTATTTGGTTGGTTCATGGTTACGGGACAGTGTGGCCGTGAATTTAAAAATATAATTAAACGCGATAAAAACCGTAAAATAGTTTCACTTCACAGTGTATAATATTTACGTAGAAACAGAGATCAACATAACATTTTTCGTTTCTAGTGTAATGCAATGTTAAGGCCAAAAGGCACGATGAATATGAAAGTATCTCATTGACACTATGGAGGACGTTCAGACTTAGTGTAGATCTTTTATGTCACTTCCCGCAGATTCCACGGACCATAGTTTCCCGTAGAATCCCCGAAACTACGCGTGAGGTCCCTTGGCCGCGTGACCTCCATTTTGCCTCGTATAAGGTTATACAGTAAACATAAAAATCACTCTATTACGCATCATTTCGTCAAAAAAGTTAGCTTCCATTTCGGGTCGCGGCAACATAATGTCAGGACGTCGGCCCCAGAACTAACATACTTTCTAAGGGAAAAAAAATACGTCAGCTGGAAGAACTGAGTGCTTCGAAGGTAACAGTGGATTTTAACGAGTTAGCGTAATTATCTAATAAAACTGTGTCTTTTCTGTTTTGCAGATGGAACGAGAAGTTAGGTACTGGCCAGTTTTTTGTAAAAAAAAACATGTTACAATTCCTTCACAAGCGTTTCGTGAAAGCGTAGAGGAAACATTTTCACAATTTATTAAAAATAACAATCCCGAGTATCTCTCGGATATATACTCTATATATAAGTAATGCTGGAACGGAGGAAATGATGATAATTTAGTTTACGACGCCATCGTCCAAGGGGAGAGGCGAAACAATTTCCATATTCTCTAGTTATATACTAAAATTACTGTTCTATTTGCTCTTATATTGTTTCGAATTTAAAAAAAAAAGCTTTATAACATACATACCGATATTGTCCTCCTGACTGTTTGTAACAGTTACCATCTATTCAAATAAAATACCGCCTACACAATAAAACCTCTTAAATGAGAAACATTCAGGAAGTTTTGGTGTGAATCTGAAATCTGAAATCTCCAAAAAAACTTTAATCGTCTCTAAAGAATCACATTTTCTTTGTACATCGCTACAAATTACGTTTGTTTTGTACATCTCTACAAAGCAAATGTGATTCTTTTATAAAAGATACATATTTCCTAGTCGATTATAACATAACAAAAAATAAAATGTTACAGACTAGCAAACGTTTCTAAATTTGACCGACTAGTCAATTGATTTCGTTTATTGTTTTCCTTACTAGGACATAGTCTAATATTAATTAACACTTCTATTATATATGACAAGTTTCTTAATTTCATAAAATACGTTCAAAAATTAATTAATCATTTAAAACCTTTTATTGAAGTAACTTTTAATAATAAAAGCTTATTTTGACATTATAACATTCACCACAGAAAAATGTGTATAAGATAATTTATTAACAGAGACGTGAGAAAATTCCTAATTACAACGAAAAATATTTGTACGCTTCCAGCAAGGCTATTTTGCCTCGTAAAAGTGAATCCCAAATTAAGTAATTTTGTTCGTTCATTTAATACGAGAGAAATAAACCTTTTTTAATCAAACAAAGAGTGGTGAATTCTAAATGAATTGCTTCGAAACCACTTTACTGAGTTAATCAGCTATTAACACAAAAACATTTATCCTTATCCTTCCAATTTTCTACGAAAATGTCATCAAACATTAAAAATAATAAACCATGTGGTGTCAAAACCCCCTTGGCTTTGCTTAAATAGCCTCGTCCCAGTAAAATAATTACCCACCCCAATGGTGCAACCACGATAGCTTGAACCTACTTCAAGCCATTGTCGCAGTTTTGTTCGCTGTACTGACCTATAGACACCCAGTTGCCCGCGATCCCTCAGGCCCCGTTTCCGGTATGGATCACTATTTATATATGGAAGACCGTAAAGAGCTGTACCCTCGTCTCGGTGATCCCGTCTCCGAGAGGGATCTGTCCTCTCTCGGACCCTCTCAGCAACCTCCTTCTTGATCATCACGGTCTCGCAAACGTTACGGCCCTCCATGCTGCATCTCGACTCAACATCGACGAAACGACTGCTGGTAAAACCTATCTTTACTTACTTTCGTCCAATGTAGCTTACCACGATACTCCGCTCCGTCTCCCATGGGCATCACACACACACACACACACACACACACGCGCGCGCACACACACACACACACACACACACACACACACACACACACACACACACACACACACACACACACACACACACACACACACACACACACGGGCGTAGTAACAAACGACAACATTCACTTCACTAGTTCATGATATTCTTCTTTAAGTAATAGTCTCGTACTAACCGCTTAAACGAGGTTCTGCTAGGTGCTCTTCGAATGTCTTCAGGTAAGGAGTTCCAGAGCAGTGCAGCCTGAACGGTAAAAGATTTACCAAAGAAAGTTGTGGCGTGGAGAGGAATTTTAATCTTTAGATTAGATGAAGAACGAAGATGTCTTTCATTAGATTGAGAGAGGTATTGAAATTTATCCTTAAGATAAGACGGAGAACTCGATCGTTTAAAATTGAGAAAAGTGAAAGCAAAATTCTACGTTAAAAAACGTTACGTCTTTGTTGAATAGTAAGCCACTTAAGACGTGTGCGATAATGACTGATATGATCATATTTACGAAGATTGAAAATAAATCTGATACAGTTGTTGTAAAGGCGCTCCAGCTTGTTAGGGATATAGTTTTGTACCCTTGTACGCTCCGTATAGCCATCCGCTTCTGGACATTGTAGATCTTAGATCTACAACGTCGTATGGCGAGCCTTTTTGACCACACGGGTGATCTTAGCGAAGCCTTTTAACAATAAAAATCTTAGAAAATTAGATTATTATTGAACTAATATTTTATGGTTCACCATCCGATGCCTTTCTCCGATGTAGGGCATATAATTTTCCTTAAATTTTAGAAATGTCAAAATCGTAACAGTAATAAATAATCCAAATTCAAATGGATGATGATTATATTAGCAGAAAGTATACTACGAGGCACTTAACGGATTGAAATAATAAATAATGAATCTAAATGTTTCTTCAAAAACCTAATAATTTAGAGTGCGTCAGCGACTTTTTAACGCTCCTCTCGCTTTTTATACTTGAGAACATAATGTATGTACGTAATAATATCCACCTATTTACGAAAAAACATTCCACATCGCGTCGGGCCGTGGTGACACTCAAGTACCGAGGTTTAGACTGGCTAAAACCGAAAAGTTGTTTCTTGGTAGAGGCATCAACTTTTATAATAAAATAGGTGACATCCACAAACAACTAAGTAGGTATAAACAATTTCAAACAATTTGAAAAGCAACCTTAATGGCAAGGGCCTACTATAATGTCCAAGAATACATTGAGGACAAGGATGTGTTGAAATGACTCTTGCTCTGCACTTGCACTTGATTTTATACCTAAATAAGTTTACAAACTTATAACGGCATCACAAAAAAAACCATAAAGAACAAGACCGCAGAGTTTCTTGCCGGTTCTTCTCTGTTCAGGTCTAGTTTAGTGAACCGGTGGTAGATTTTTTGTTGACGTTCAATAAGAGCTTAAGTTAATCAAAGAGCCTATATTGAATAAAGATACTTTGACTTTGACTTTGATGTAAGGTAACTATGTACTTAATAGTGACGACAAGTTTAGGTAAGTGCTCGAAAAATGAAGAGCACATTGAAAAAACTCCTTGCTACAATACATTAAATTGAACACTTTTATCATACATAGTCTCCAATTGGACATAATATTAGACTACACAGGATTACATTAAGATTCGTAGCGCCGTTGTACTGTTTTGCACCTTTATCTTTTTAAATTGAATAAAGTTTGCACGGCATTGTAAAAATCCTCAAATAAAATATACGGACTACGTGAATTAATATTATCTAAAACAATTTCGGGTTTAATACAAACTGAATCCTTGGAATAACACATTATAAATATCTTTTTATGTACATATAAATATAATGGGAGACAGATATTTATAAGATTCACTATGAAATTATACACACAAATAGTTATACAGCTCTTTTTGTTGCGGTATTAGAGAACTAAATATTTTATTACTATCTAATAGTTAAGAAACTGACAGGCTCTTAGTGCATTATGTTGAGCACTAGCTTAAATATTAAAGTGTACAGATAAAAGCTCTGTAACGAAGTTTTCTTAAACTAATTAACGGAACACTTTATTGTACTCTATTATTGCCGGCCGCAAAACAATGGCTCGTCGAATTTCAAAACTCTTACATAGGTCTCTCGACCGCGTTGGTTTTAAATTAGAACGATGAGTGTGTTCAATAACAGCTCAATACTGACACTTGATTATATTACAGTAAGCTTTGTCATTTATGGTCATTTTTAATGCTTCTGCAACCTTTTTTTTTTTTCTGCAAACTTTTTTTTAATCTTTTCATTTATCTTAATTTTATCTAGCTAAAGTAAAGCGAGACATGGTTAGTGGCGAAGGCAACGTTTCACTAAAAGCATCGTACTTTATAGTAGTAGCAGTAGATTACTTCGCTGATTCGCTGCGCTTCATACATATTAAAGACGGTACGAGTAGTTTTGCCCTGCGGATAATTACTTACGAGTTAAATATTTAAGTCGTATTAAAAATCTCTGCAATATTAGTTGTTATGTAGTGTGCGTATTTTGTCGTCAATAATTTGTGGCCTTTTTTATGTGAAAAGTTTTCAAGAGTGAAAAAAATAACTATTTTAATTAGCGGTAAGATTATTGCTCCATAAAAGTGAATTATATTAAGTATAAAGGAGCAATGAACCTTCTTTAATTTAATTTATCGAACACGGTCTGGTGTACTTATGATGAATTTCTTGGAAACCACTTTCGTGCGTAATTAAGTTATTTATACAAAACGTCTATCTTGTTAAGATGTTTTCAGTTACCCAGGGCTAGGCTTAATTAAGCTACCAATTGCTTATTACATTTGATGAAAATTCTAAACCAATTTTAAAATATCATTCCCTAGTAATTATAGCAAGTTAAATCGTCCTTTGGGGTTGACTTAAGTAAAATTTTAGTTATAAGTCTTCATATTTTATTTCATCAGCAGAAAAATGATAACCATAGCATGTCTCCGAATGTTCAATTTCAAATTATAGAATAGAACATTACAGTTACTGAATTCTAAACACTACGCATACTCTCTAAATTTACTTCTATTTCTGCTGCAGTGGACTTTGACTTACAAAGGCTGGAATATAATGAATGATGACGATTATATTCTTATTAAGTATTTATTAGAAAAAATACCTTACTATAATTAGCGTCACCATGCGAAGCCGACACGAAGCTGGTAAAATTAAGTTTACATAACGTATTCGAAAGCCATATAATAATTTTAATAAATTTACTATTATTACTTTTTAGCTTCTTAAAGTGTATGTCTTTTCCGTATCTGTGAGTAACTTACAATAATAAGTTTTTGACAAACAGTTCTAGGGTAAATATTGTGGAGGTAGGATTGACTTATATTACATAAAGTCAAATAATCTCTTCTTAAAGGTAAAGGCAAACCTCACCTGTCTGTAAAAGGGCAAGAACCTTTGTGATTCACACGGCCAGTAGCAGTTATCGAATCAAGAACCCTTTATAAGGCTTTGATGTAAAACACGCATCTCTTACTTGAGCTTAGAGGCGTCTATGGGCTATTGATATCATCTTTGTCAAAAATTTCTATGGCTTGGTATTGTCGCAAATCGAAAATAACCCAATCTAAATATGATTCATAGTTAGGTTCACCCATTTTTAATGTTAACATCCATCGCAGCATGGATTTTTAGAGCCTCTGCAATGCGGTGTGATGTGTTTCTTCGTCTTTTTGCATTCAAATTAAAACGCTCCGTTAGAGATAGAATATTTTGATAAAATTTAACCGGCGTTACAAGCGCACGTACAGAAGTTCTATTCACATTTATGTAAGTATCCTGATTAATTTCAATAATTTTAGAAAATAGGTCAAGTAAAGGCAATTGCGATGTTGCCTATCGCATCTTATTATGTAAAAGTAATACAAAAAAATGCACGTAGGTATCGAAATAAAAAAAAATAACAAGGCTTTTCTCAAAAGTTTTTTCAATAAGGCTTTCACACGACTTAATTGCTGTTAACATTTTAAAGGTGAATAGATCACTTCAAGAATAAATTTGGCCTTTTCGTAAATACGAGTTTTGATCGGACCAACTCATATTTTCATAAAACTCGTAAGATAAACCGTGGTAAAATAAACCCAATTGGAGGCGCTCAATTGGCGGGAATGTAAGAAAATACAAATAATTAGATCTATTTAAGCAAAAGTAAACTAGATATTACGACTGGGTTGTGACGCGAATACGTTTGCTAACATCTGTACTCGGGTATGTAAGTGTACCTATATATTCATTCTGATAATCATTTATCGTTCTTGAAAGAAATAAAGAAAGAACGGAGAAGATACACTTTATTCTCATTTTATGTGAGAAGGTGCCAGACGGACAAGTGACTCCCCCGATGTTTAGTGATTTCCACCGCCCATGGACATGTACAACACCTGGAGAGTATGTTTTTTACCAACCTTATAAACAGCAGGTTCCGTTCATCTCACTCACCAGACGAAAATCAAAAGCTTAATACTTCCAATTCACATTTCTTTTAGCATTAACAAAGAGGCACACACTTGAAATTATATTTAAAACTGTTAAAACTGACTGTGCCCGTCACATCGTCTGCGTGGAATTAATTTTAATTATAAAGAAAATGATGTGGTATAGAAAAAAAAGAAAAAAAAAATAAGTGTGTAAAAATTAACGTGATCTGCCGTCTGTTTTGGGGTCGCCCGATTGCCTACCGAGCTATTATAACATTTTTTTTGCGGCAAATTTACTGTCATATTCGAATGATGTTTTTCATTTTCTGAAATCAGGGATAAAAGAACGTTTTCTAACAATAAAACCTAGCTAAATCGATTATTCGCCCCCGAATCTACGCACATACTAAATTTCATGAAAATCGCTGGAGCCCTTTCTGAGATTCCGATTACATATACTGTCATTAAATTTGGGATTCTTGTGTGTGTATATATATATATATATTTAATTTGGTTTATTATTATTTTGTTATATGCACCGTGTATACATCCATATGCATTCAGTAAAAAAAGATCATTTTAATATTACAAACAGACACGCCAATTTAATTTATCTGTATAGAAATTAAAGATTTTGTACAGCTTATTCATAATTAATTGAACATTATATTCTCTAAATAACTAGTATTTTAAATTTGTGCATACATGTATTATAGAATGACAATGAGTTTTTCCAATCAAACTTCATCATCTAATCTAATCAATATATAACAACTTTCATACATAAATAATTCCAATTACCAAATTTCCCTTTATTAAACTAGCAGACTGAACAAGACAGTGGGCATAAATTCGCACGAGGTCAACCAATATTAAATTATTTCTAGAACCACTTCTGTTTTCTCTTCTTTATCTCCAAAGTCATAGTAGTTATTTGTAGGGCCTTTCGAAAACACTTACTTTACATAACCTCTCCGTGATACCATGGTTTATTCGCACATAAAATTTGATAAAAAACACGAATCGTTCAATAAAAATAACTGGACTATTAAAATCTAACATAGAATAAAAAGCTTAATTACAGTTATAAAAAAGATTATAATCCTATAAATGAATACCACGTTAATTTTCTCATAAAATGAAGAAAAAAATCACGAGCCAAGTCTGCAATTTTCCTCGTAGACGGAATCGCACCAGGGTCGTAATATCCGGTTATTAATGAAGGAATATCCGCAACGGATATTAATCTTTGCTTTGTAATTACGTAAGAGGAAGACTGTGCGGCTAAGAATTTATACGGGAAATTTTGGGATCCGTATTTGATTAAACATCACTATTTGGATGTCGTATTGTATCGTATATCATTGTAAATTCTTATATTTATTCGCCACACAATTTTTTTTTAAATACGCTTCGGTGGCGTAGCAAAGCATTGTCTAACGAATGACCCAGTGAAATAACGATAGTTTTAGCTGTACCTTTGCTTTGAAGTATACAAGTCACGTTCACTTAAACTAGCGTAGTCCGTGCTACGCGTGGTTAACTCGAGGCACGTTTTAACAACCTACGCTTTTTTCATGTGTCTTTTTGGTTCTTGATCAGTGTGAATAGTTGATTTATTTAGTCAAAGATTTGGTTAAAAATATGTCAGGCTATTTTACTAAACTGCATATAGCGTACCAATCGTAACGGTCGATGTTACCCAAAACAAAATCGACCACACCTCTCAAGCCCGATTTCTCAACAGCTAGATCATCGACTGCGTTACAAAACTTACATTGTTCCTTAATATAAGCTCTTCTTTAAAATAATAACGTTACAAATGTTCCGTAAACATAGAAACGTGAAACCTTTTGTCCTTTCATTAAAGTTAACACTCCCGAGAGATAGATAACAGCCGTGGAATGAAGGAAAGATGGCAATTTGCTTGCGATGCGACTCTTGGAGGAGAGGCGAAATGATTTTCGTATTTTTGAAAGAATTACATAAAACTACGAGCGCTATAAGCCTTTTGCATTTAATCATTGAATAGATTATACATGCCAAAGAGATACCAAGAGTTAAAATAATTGGTGTACATAGTATTAGTCTTATGTTCCCTAAATTAATAAAAACAATGATAACAAAAATGTTTTAAGCCTTCTAGGTTTTATTCGTAATTTTCAATCGAAATTGAATCATAAAGATTTTATCGCATATCTGGTTTTTGCTTAATTTTGAAGAATTTGATTCATCTAGTATGTGATGCGTGAGCAATTCTTGTATATACATATATATATTTATATATGTAATTAATCGGAATCTCGGAAACGGCTACAGCGATTTTCATGAAATTTAGTATGTGCGTAGATTCGCTCTCTATCCGCTGAAAATCAAGTCGTTATGAAAGTTACGAAGCTACGTAACTAACGACCGTTCGTTGAATATAGGAACCGGGCATAAAACCTTCACTACATAAAAGTTCAATAAAACTCAGTATGTATGTAAATTCTTATTATAAAAACTAAATATATAGGTAAATAGATTTTTTATGCAAAAAAGAAACAAACAGATGATTACTTCGTGGCGCAGTTGCCAAGGTATTGGCAGTGTGAAATTTTATTTGTAAAACGTTCTTATTTCACAGGATAATGTTATTTTAAAATAAGGACAAAGTTTAAAAAACAAATAAACGGGCAAGCGGGATACGGATTTGAGACTCAGTTCAACAGTATCGCTTGGCAACTGTTCAGTGAACAGTTGCCAAGCGATAGACCGCAGAATCGAGGGTCGCGCTTTCGATTCCCACCCTTACAATAAGTACATTGTATGACCTACATATTAATATTTTTTCCGGTAATACTTCTTCGGTTTATATTTGTTAAATGCCTCTAAAATTGTAATTACTGAAGGTCATAAATTTTTCTCATATCTTGTTTGCTTAGCTTTAATTTCTGATGACAACACAGTGGCAATATTCGGTTATTAATGCGGGAATACCCGAAATGGATATTAAATAAATTATTTGTTTTCGCCGTCGTTAAATAAAACGAGGAGAACATTCGACAATTACTAATAAACATAAACTTCGGAGTTTGGCAATTTCTACGCTCATAAAAAGCTATGCCTACAGTCTGTGACAAAATAATTTTTTATTCACTGAGTTCATCCAAGGAAGAAAAACACCGTTTAGCTCGAGTAAACAATCTTTGTTGACGCTTATTAATGGTTGTTTCGGTAATAATAATTGTCAAATCATGCTCGCGTCGTTTTCGCTCTCAGCAACTACAATCGTTAGCCGTATGAAGTAATTAATCACGAAACAATATATAATACGGCAACAACAATACACAGCAGAAGCATTCTCATCTTAAGATCTATTGCAGAAAAAGTACTGACTTGTTATTTTGCTGCAGTTTTTACTTTCCTTCCCCGTACCCCTTTTTATTGGGAGAGTTACCTCCCGTGGTTCGCGCTATGGTAGACAGCGAGAAGGCGTGGGGTGCCTTCCCCGCATATTTCGAGGATGTTATCACGAAGAAAGAGGCCGCGGAGAGGATACGCGAGACAACTGATATCTGCCGCCGGAGACCAGGATGCAGGAGGTTACCCTACGACTCCTCTGACCGGGTCCCTGCCTTGCCTTGCCCCGAGGAGGGGCGAAGCTAAGAGGAGCCTACACTGGGCCGTCCTATGGTGTAAGGCCGGCACGAGAGGTTCGCTCCGAGTGGGCTCATTGAGCCCACTCTGGATGGGTGCAGGTCGAGGGTGGTAGGGGAAAAGCCACTCTCCCTGTCTTCTGCTACCGAGGAGGAGTCGCGCGGGAAGAGGAGTGTCGGTATTGCATTTGGCCGCGCTCCCTATCCTCCGACACTCTGCGGGGCTGCACCGCTGATGCAGTGGTGGAGGGGCCGCATGGGGAGAGGAATGTCGGTATTGCGCCATCTACCCTCCGCGGCCGAAACGTGGTAAGCGGTGGAGCCATATACCAGGTCCGCCGCTGGGGGCTGGAAGGCTTGCTGCTTATTGGCACTAGCCAGAGGCCATGGGAGCCAGGTGCCTCTGGAGTTCGTTGACCATGAAAAAGGGGCCGAGTAGGATGGCGCGCTGAATGTTCCAGCTCGCATTACCTGGAGGAGTGAGGAGTTGTTCCTCGGGAGGGGGCTGTTTAGGCGGCCAGCGATGGCAGGGTCGCGGAAGTGTGCGAAAGCGGTCCCGTGGCCCGGCGATGTTCCTCCACCTAGGCGCATATCGGCGCCTAGGTGGAGGAACATCGTGGGGTTTTAGTCGGTGGGAGTCCCACATAATCCCCGCTAGGGCCGGTATGTGTAGGCATTTCCCCACGTAAACAAAAAAAACAAAGGAGGTAACCCTACGAGCGCAATCTTGTCGACGCAGACAGTGAGACCCCGAGCAGCAGGCATTGGAGTGATTGGAGTGCCTGCCGCTCAATATAGGGCTCGTGAGAGGTGCTGTGCCGATTGCGCTGGCACATATGTTTTTATAGATAATCGTACGGAACCCTTCGTGCGCGAGTCCGACTTGCACTTGGCCGGTTTTTAACTCTACATAAATAAACAAAAATCTTTCGTACTATAAACTGTACACATTATATGGCGCCAAGCAATTAAATGCAATAAAATAACGGTAAGTGATGTCGAGATTTTCACGCTATAAGGTCATCGGATACTTAGCTTAGCTAGGTGGCCCAATCTCTAAGTGGACTATCAGACTCCTGATAGTCCAGAGGGTTGCCGAGCTGGTTCGAGGATGGATTGCACAAAAGAACCTGCTTACCGTCAACGGCTGCATCGCCACTTACCATCAGGTGGGATGGCAGTCAAGTCCTAGCCAGTTTGGAATTAAAGAAAAAAATAAATAAATCCGAAAAACAATTTTCGCACTCCACTGAGTTTAACCCACGATATCAAAAAGAGACAGCATACGCCAGTAATTAAATATAAAATTAGAAATTTAAATTGTTTATAGTGCTAATCTTTGCACTTAAGATTGAACATTAAAATATGTAGAAAAAGTGCGAAAAGATTGTCGCCGCTGTGGGAATCGAACCCACGTCTTCGGCATTCGCAGCCTGACGCTCTAGCCACTGAGCTAAACGGCTGATTACCACACCGACGAAAATCTTAACGCATTCTTCCACATTGTTTTCTTAGCATTTGAAGCAATGCTTGGCGCCATCTATTGTTATATCCTTTCCAGCATACAAACAATTTCGATTCCCACAGCGGCGACAATCTTTTCGCACTTTTTCTACATATTTTAAATATATAATTATTTCGCAAAACCAACTAGTAATCTGAAGGACTCTCTGGATCGAGTATGCTCTTAAAAGTGCTCGGAAGTGAGTGGACTAGTTCGAAGTTTTAAAAGGTGCCGTTATAGAGCCTGGATGCTTCTTACAGTAAGTACCATTGTTTTAAGAATACTTTCGTCAAGTAGTATTTAATTATGTTAACATAATAGCAACGTGGAGCGGCAACATTTTTATATTTGTTTTTTTACATATCTAAAAAAACATTTGACCATTATTTATACAAACGCATGCTTAAGGTGTGGAAAGCTTCCATGGGGAACGTTAATCACTTAACGTCAGGTGATCCGCCTGCTCCATTGTTAACTTTTCGCTTAAAAGTTTCAATATTGTTACAATTGTGTAAAACGAAAGATATTTAACTTTCTACATTGCTGCTTATGTTTGGAAGAAGAATCCAGTCTGGGACTCTTTCTTGATGTCGCTATTCTCTTCAAATAAAACAAAATAGAGTGCAATTCGTGTATCCACAGGTGAAAAACAAATGGGTACGTGCGCTGCTATTCCCGAAGGCAATTTACTTCACAATTCTAATTTCTCACGTTAACGAGCGTCTTACTTAGGTTTAATAGCTAAGTAAGACGCAAACAACGGACCAATCCTTCGTTTCTTTGGCTTCGCTCACCATAGAAAGTTAAACGAACTGTATAGACTTGGATAACTCTGTGGTATTCCATAAAGTGCGCATGGTCATCTGTAACGCATTATTAAAATTGAACATTAGATCGTTAATAGAATCTAGAAATCTGCCGCTAAAACAAACTAGCAAAGAATTCAAATAAATATGATTAAAGTTATATTTCGCAGTTTATGTAATAACTATCCATAATTTACCTTAAGCAAAAAATGTACAAAGAAATAAAATTACTAAATATTACACACCTTTACACTTATTTCATCTGCATACTACTAATTTAATTCACACAAGTTATAAAATAAAAATAAACTAAACCTAAAAAACCCGTGTAAAAGTACATAAGAATTGCGAAAATAAAAGTCAAGATAGACATCTTTATGTAAAAGAGAATAAGTAAACGGGAATAAGTAGCGTCGGAGAAAAATTATAACACGAATTTGAAATATCAAATGAAACTGGCGTATCAGTATGTTCTCGAATCCTAGGTTTACGTAACCAAAAAATCAAGCCCTCCAACTAAAGGACAGGAAAGGAATAATACATATGCAGTACGCCTATATTGCAATAAAATTGCGCAAAATATTCAGCCCAACTCGAAAATATTAATTATCACGTGAACTGCCTCCGCGTACTAGAATGCCGATTCCAATTAATTGAAGGAGGCTAACGCTGATAAAGCAGGGCAGAGAGAGCTTTTTGCAGAATAGACACTTTCATAAATCATCAGTTATAATCATATTATAGTCGTAGTTTTTCCAATATTATTTTATATACAGTGTAGTTACATTATTTTTAAGTTTTGTATGTATCCATTGTCCTTAAACCGTCAATAAAAGTTTCCTCTACTTCTTCTTCTTCTTCTATCACTACATAGTATAAAACAAAGTCGTCCCGCTGTCTGTCTGTCCCTATGTCTGCTTAGATCTATAAAACTACGCAACGGATCTTGATGCGTTTTTTTTACTAGATAGAGTGATTCAAGAGGAAGGTTTATATGTATAATACATTGCACCCGAAGCCGGGGTCGCTAGTACTTCAATAATTTCTGTTGATGATGCAACCGACAAATAAGAGCTACAGTATTTTCTTCTGTTTGTGTGAGGGTAGTAAAAAAGTCTTTGGGGGTGATGTAAGCCTAGAGGAAGACAGATAGATTTGGATGGACTGTGTGAATAAGGATATGTTTGTAAAAGATGATGAGATGAAAGATGTAAGGAGATGCTGGCTGCTAGTAAGGCTTCAACTTTACGATGATCTTTTGTAAGACCATGGCATTTGCTTGATGAGGCTGCTTCGATGCACAAATTGTGCCTCATCCACAATTGCAAAGTTATGCTTCTAAAACTTTAGTATTTTTCACTGCTTTATAAATTATATTAATATCCTTTAAAAAAAACATATGTGCGGAATATAACACATAACTTAGGAATCTATAAGTTTATTTTACTTAATATTGTATATAATACATTAATGTTGGTTTGTGTCGTTTAAATCAGCATTTAATAATATATATTTTTTTTTAAATAAGTTAGTGTTAAAGATCAAATGAAATACTATTTTATTATTTCATTTGAACTTTCACATAAAATGACAGAGGAAGAGAGCAATGAATACCGCCTGCAAGTTTTCTCATTATTTTTGTTTGTTTTCAGACGGCACTCAAGTTGTAATATCCGGTAATTAACGGAGGAACATCTGCAACGGATATTAAAGCTTCGTGTAGTTATTTCAAAAGAGGACGACATCATGGCTAAGTATTTAACCGACAATTCTGGGACCAGGATTCAATACAACACCAACGCTTGTGTAATTATATAAAAGTTTATCTTTGTCAAATTGAGACTACACCTTTCCTGTGTTCTCTCGTAAACAACTAATTTATTTTTTCATAGGACGTTTCGTCTAAAAACTAATTTAAGAAATAAAATAAATCATCAGCTTCTAGATGCTAAAAACATAAGTTATTCAAGAGTTCGATTCTTGAGATCTTGGTTCAAAAAAGAACACTATTCAAAGGGTTAGAAGAACGGAGAAAAGATTAAAAATGAAACAAGAAAACAAAAAATTTACAGAAACTTTAATATCAACTGTTACGATGACATATTTGACAAAAAAGGTGATGAAAAACCGGACGTGGGAAAAGAATCTTCGTTAACGAAGATCGTTCAGTATTTATGGTTCCTGCTGTAATTAGAACTGTCACCGGCAGCGGTTGCAATGGTTCCCGCGTCGTATTTGCCGAGGGATGCCAATCCGTTGGCCTAAAAATAACAATGTTCGTTATACGTAACAAGAATAAAAAAAAAATATCTGATAAAAATGCATTATGTAGTTAGTTAAAAATGTAAACTTTGTAGATTTACGATCGAAAACTTTAAAGGTTGAATGTTGCCACCTTTATCGAACAATGGGCCTGAGTTTTGCTTTCACTCACTAGAATCTAGACTTTATCTGGAGACTAGATGAAGCGCAACGCTGGTCTTCTGTGAGGCCAAGGGCCTCAGACGAGCCAATCCATCCTTGTAAACGGAAGATTTTGCGTGGTCCTAACATATTTTTACTAATATTATCTTATATGTGCCCAGGCTTAGAAACGAGGCTGACCATCTGTTTCACAAGTTTTGTGACTTAATAAGTTGGTTAACTTAACCTCGTTGGTTTGAAAAGGGGGAAAAGCTAACGATTCCTTATCTTATACATAATGGTACCTTAGCCCTCTTGATCAGTTCTGCCTGAGCTTTCTTTACATTCTCATCCTTCCCCGCCCAGGTCTTCCACACGGACGCCTGCAGAGCCCGCCCGTAGCTAAACGTGAGCGTCCACGGCTTCTTCTTCTGCACCTTGTTAATGGCGTCGAGATTGACCGTCGCCTCTTCCTCAGACTGCCCACCAGATAAAAACGCGATGCCTACAAAAAACACCTAAAAATACAATAATCTAGAAACTCGGACATACTGAATTCAAATCCCAGTTGAAATTATTAATTTTAAGTGCTGACCTATCACGTATTCAGCGGCGAAGAAAAACTTCGTGAGGAAACCTGCACATTTTCGTAACAATAAGAAACGAAATGTTATCGAAGATAATTATGTGAATTTAGCCAATCTGCAGCGTGGTCGTGTGGTGGACTATGTCATAATACTCTCTGTACAGAAGATAATTTGCCTAACAGCCTTATACTTTTTTTAATAACGACTGATCAATCCCGAATCTTTTGGCAAAACGTTACAAAGTTACAAAGGCACTTATCTTACTGTGTAGCCACAGTAAGTTGGATTGTGTGGTAGACAATTTTTCATCGATGTTCTACACCTAATTTTAATGTTATTTAGTTTTGCTAATAGGTTTATATTAAATGTAACCTGGAACAGCGGCTGGTACCCCTCGAAGCAGAGCTGTGACCGTGGCTTCGGCTATCTCTTCGGGTGCGCTTCTTGTAAGGCATCCTTGACCAGGAGTAACCTAAAATATATTATATGTGCCCAAAAAAAAATATTAAAGGATTTTTTTAAATGAAAACTACAAGCAAGTTTAATATTTATAAATTCTTTCATAATGATTATTTTTATCATTGTAAACCGAACATCGATGGTCAGATACTATTTGAACTATGTAAAGAGAACTATACTACTCATTTAGCATAATATAACTCGAAATTATTTTCTGCATGTGTACAATGAATGAGTGTATGCTAGAAGTTCTGTTGGTTGCAGTACATATAAATGATTTTATACCAAAAGATATTTAAAAAATATATGAATATTATATTAAAAATAAAATACATACTAAACTAAAAATATTATATATCCGTTTTAAAAATTACGATCCTCCTCTAGAAATCAAGGAATCTATTTTTACGTAAAAACATATCGTTTAATAGTCCCAATTCTTAAAACTTCTATCTAGTTAGTTTTTAAAAGATTTACTTTCAAACGCAATTTTTCAAGTGCTTATTTCTAAAATTTTAGCCTTACTGTCGAGATTTCAATACATAATAATTACCATATTCGGTTTCAAAAGGGTCCCCTCTAGAAAGACATGGTGATCATTCAACGACTTGTAAACTGCTGCCAATACAACCTCTGTCACCTTCTGAGTTCTAACGATGTCATGGTCGCCTGGTAAAAAATAAAAACATTTAGAAAACGTGTTCTAATATATTCTAATTTTTTTTGGATAACTGTTTTAAAAACTAACGATATCTTATTCAACTATATCTTAAAGAAAGTGTAGTAGACATTACCGATGGAAACATAAATAAGCAATTGTTTGTTCTACAATAAGCATACATAACTCGATAGAAAAATGGGAATAGAAATACATACAATTATTGAGGAGTTGATTAATAATACATGCACATACATTATTTTATGTACATATTTTGTTTAACCCTTGGGTTAGCACCTGCCATGACAAGGGTCCATGACTGGTAGAGTATTAATTCCCTTTAAGTCCGCCCATTGCAGCCATTATGTTAAGGCGTGGCAATAAAGTTTAAACAAATAAATAATTACCGTCCAGCAAAACGTCAGGCTCCACAATAGGAACTACTCCCTGGCTCTGACAGATACTAGCGTAGCGAGCGAGAACTTGAGCGGTGTCGTGTATGGCCTGGGGCGAAGGCGTGTGGTCTCCGATCTTCAAAGGGCACCGCCATTTCGCGAATTGACATCCCTGCTTCTTGTACTCGGCGCACCGTTGAGCGAGATCGTCCAGGCCTAAGAAATTGACCAAAATCAATAAATCAAAAATCTAAATCATTTATTCATCGACATAAGAAACATTACGTTTCATCTATCGATAGTTTAACGGAGAAGAGACAAACGAAAAAAAACTCCGTAACTGATACATTTGAAACAAAAACATCTTTATCGCACTAATAAATTACAACACGCGATTAGTACTATTATTAGTACTCTTGTACTGAATTTTCATGATTAAAGCATTGGTAGAAATAAAAGCGTCAGTTCTCTGATCATATGAAGGCAGTTTTACTATTAAAATGTTCACGCACCGTCCTAATACCTCACTACAATTTCATCACTATCAGCATCACCAGTGGACCTTTGATTGTCCACAGCTGGACGCGGACCTCCTAGTAAAAACCATATGATTCAATCTTTTAACCTTATTGTCCAGGTGGAACCTAATTTCTCTTAATTAACTATTACTAATTTCTCTTAGTAAAATGCCGGAATTTGCACTCTACAAAAGCTATATAGCACTGTTTAAGAATCTCTTTGAATTATTTTGACTTGTTATATGGTTTTATGACATCTAGTTTAGATTTTATTAAATGATGACATGGCAATAATACATAAAATAATTCTTTACAAAAATGATAAAAAATACTGCTATTAAATACGAATCATATCTATAAAAAAAGATTGGTTATTCGTAGACAGACTAAAGATCAACTGAATAAGCTCAGTGTCTATATTATCATCATCATCAACATTTCAGCCTGTTTGAGTCCACTGCTGAACATAGGCCTCCCCCACAGACTGCCACGAAGCACTGTATATTATATTATAACTTAATAGAATTTTAGATCTTTAGCTCACCTTGAGTTGTGACTTCGTCTTCCGATAAATACAAAGGCACCACATCCCTGTCTACTTTGATGCCCGGTATAATGTTCTTGCTTTTTAACAGCTCAATAAAAGGAACACCACCGTCAGTCTTTTGGTAGACCGTTTCGTCGAACAATATCACCGCAGATATGTTCTCGGAGAGAACCTGTAATGTATTGACAAGGAATGGAGTTGGATCAAACTGTAATAGACTGGGTAATTCCCAGCATGAGTTGCAACGTAAACCTTCCCTTAAATGAAATTACCATCTGAACAGCGAAGATCGTTGTTTGGTAGCGCAACAGTCTTCGCTATTGCATGAATGGGAAGGTCCGTCCCGAAAAGTATCACGACCTCACAGAAGACCTGTGTGAAGTAGAAGTGTACACATCTGCGTTTCGTATGGTGAGTGAGGCAGCCGGGGCCCATTTTATTGAAAGGTGGCAACGCATCTGCAACCTTACGGGTGTTGCAAATGTCCATGGGTGGCGGTTATCACTTAACATCAGGTGAACCGCCAGCTCGCTTGCCACCTCCAGAAATAAGTATAGTTAGAAATAATAATAATAAAAATTTTGGTTTTTAAAGAATAAGAAGTGAAGGCCAGCTTTCCAAGACCTATGAGTCTACCAAAAATTTTAACGGTATAGAAGCGAAAATATCATATCAATAATAATTAGATAGGTACATTCTTTATGAGAAACGAGTACATTCTTTTTGCCGTTTCGGTAGCGATGAAGACTGATTGATGGTCGATCCAATTTGCCAAAATTGATGAATGAAGTTCACTTTCACACGAACGTTGAAAGGCTTCGTTTTTAGAAATTACGAGCATAATTTATTGCAGAACGGTGAGAATGTAAATATGTTGTTGACCGAATGAAACGGTGGTAGGGCCACGCAGCAGCCTCGGCTGTTGCACGAATGGGCAGGCCCGTCCGAATAAGTACCACGACCTCACAGAAGACCAGCGTAAGGTGGAAGTATGACAAATACTTTCGCGTTTCGTCTGGTGAGTCAGGTAGCCGGAGCCCAATTTTCAAAAGGTTGTCAACGCATCTGTAACTCTCGGATGTAGCAGATGTCCATGGGCGGCGGTATTCACTTAACATCAGGTGACCCGTCTACTCGTTTGGCAACTTTTCGCATAAAAAAAAAGCGACAAAAATATAAATAGCATGGACTACATCACTGATAAAAAACGTATAGAACGTTTATGTGCGAGGCGATCATTGAATTGACGGTTTACCTGATTTAGAGATATAATCGCCCATGGACATGTACAACCTTTAAAATGATTGCCCTCAAGGTAAGCTCACTAGCCGGAATAGTATATTACTTTTATTTATTTTCTTCAAAATTGGCATTCAAGCGAGCTAGTCGTTCAAGTAATGTTAATTATGGAGATCTGCAACAGTTGCGTTGCAGACTTTTATAAAATTGTGCCACGGAATTTTACATGAAGTGGAAGTACAATACTTTCACTACTAAATTTTCACAGATGATGTATTTGTTGCCGCTATAACAAAAAATATTAAAAACCAGAATAAAAATATATTTAAATTGGGCTCTCATACAACAGACTTTTTTTTGCATTTTTTATAGATAACGGTACGGAACCTCCCGTGCGCTAGCCCGACTCGCACTTGGTTGTTTAATGTGAAAATTTGTTAAACGAGCAGGCGGTTCACCAACCTTTAAAAAATGGGCTCCAATCACCTGACTCACAAGGCGAAACGCAAATGTACAATACATGTAATTCGCGCCGGCCTTCAGTGAGGCCGTGGTAAATTCCCGGACGTGCCTGCCCATTCGTGCACCAGCAGATGCCGCGTGGCCTTAACACAATAAAAAGTCCACAATTTGGTATAACACAGATTTGAGAGTTTTCCCATTTCTCTCAACCTACGTCCTATCCTGTTCACCACATAGGGGCTAAGCATGGCGTCTTGTTTTCGTATTGACCATCATTAAATGGCTATTAGTATATGTGATGACTCTTTTATGATCTTCTGGTTGTCTAAAGTGTTCCACAGTTAAAATCCATTATCACAGTCACTTCCAAATAACCGCGTAACCCGACTTATGTCAACGAAATCTACTCGACTACAAACAAATTTTACATCGCAATAAAGGCTTTGCTCTCAAGCTTGCTTGTTTATCTTCCCGCTAGAAATTAATTACGGCCTCGTTAACTCGGCAGCAAATCCCACGGCACAATAAATTTCGCAGAACGTAACGGATAAATTTCTCGCTTACATTATGCCTGACTGGTAGGTAATGACGTATATATTCGGCCAATAGTGACATTGGTGCTTTAGTGTTTTCGATTTAGGTGAACTAGGAGTATGTACACTTTTGAGTTTCGTCCAGTGAGTGAAGTAACTAACATCTAGTGCAGAATATGTGTAGTAATACCTCTAGTGGTTAGTTACCAGGTCTTTGTAAAATGAAGGAAATAATAAGCTTAACTAAAGCCCTGTACAAAATGTTTCACACGTATTATCATAAATAATCAGTTTACATAAAGATCTATATAAGATTTTGTATACGTAATATCCATACAAGTATAATCGTTAGTTGGTCTAGAAGTTTTCGCGTTAAGTTATTTGTGATTAGGCTGATTGAGTTTATGTTAATACAATAACGCCCGGTTTCCGAAACACTGATATTTGTAAAGCCATTTGATACCTGATTAGTTAACATTTACGATGATCAGTGTTTCAGAAACCGGGCGTAAATCATGATAGAATTATTATACATACTGATGTACGAACAATAATTCCGTCACCAAATATTCCATACTATATGGTGTATACTATATCTATTGCTAGGATATAGTGAGATCTATTGTAGTCTTCCTTTCAAAAGCATTGCCCCCTTACTGTAGGATAACATTATCCTGTGTTGTAAGGACGTTCTTATGTACTTAAATTTCACTTTGACAAACACCAATTCGAAACAACTAACTGTGGGTCACACAAATAGTTGTCCCATGTGGGAATCGAACCCACGACTACCGACGCCGAAGCCAATTACTAAGCAACTGCTTTCACCTAACAGTATTTACTACACAAAATTAGAAAAGATTACGTCATCAGAGGTAAACAGTAGCTGCCTGTACCGCCTTCGATTGTCCTCTGTATTCTCCAAACCCACCCCCGCCAACAGTTTGCCAATTCCCTCTGGAAAGACCAGTCTGGAATTAGTCTCCTATATACATTAAACTCCTAAAGGGATAATGGCAACTGATATTTGTTGCAATTGTTTCTTAAATTTATAAACACAAAGATTGTATCAGAACACCAAAGTTTTGTAAAAAGTAAAGTAACAGACACGTCCCACCGCTGGGCAAAGGCTTTCTCTGTACAGAGGGTATCAGGGCATAGTCCACCATGCAGCCCCACTGCGGATTGGCGGACTTCACATATCTTCGAAATACTTTTTTTTGTTATTATTTCGAAAATTGCAGGTTTCCTCACGATGATTCCTTCACCGCTAAGCATGTGATAAGTCAGCACTTGAAATTAACAATTTCATTGGTGCCCGGACACTGAGCTATCACGGTAGAGTTTTGTAGGCCTAAAGTAAAACGAGAGATCTTCTACTTTCACTTTGAGACAAGATCTTCGATTAGTATATTTTGGCTTTCGACTCAGTATACCAACATACGAATTTGAACGCGGCCAAATTTTTTTTTAAGTTTTGCACGAAGTCATCTCGAAGCAAATTCCATCATCTGCAATCCCAACGAACATAAATAGCTAGGTATCCCAGGACTTTACTTTACGTTTATCCTTTTTAATTTAGTTATTTATTTATTTATATTATTATTTTGACTGACCATGTCTCGCTCTTTTGTTGACAGGCGAGTGTTTATGTATAGAATCTACACATAAACACATATATCAATACTATAGATATATGTGTCTAAGTTCCTAAACTGCATATAAATAATGTTTTTCAAACATTAATCAAATTCCTATATATTTATTATTTTTTACTGACCATTGGATTCGTCCACGGCCAGTATTCCTTTCCCAGGGGCGACTATGGCCTCTGCAGTTTTTTTCAACAGCTCTTGAAGTTTTGTATCCGGATAAGAGAAATGCGTTGACATCTTTCTATGGACAAAACAAAAACCGATTTAAAATTATTGTAATTCACAATGACTATTACTTGGTTCTCGTTTCTAGCTTTTATAACACTTCCACTTCATGCCGGTCTTCTGTGAGGTCGTGGTACTTTCCCGGACGAGCCTGCCCATTCGTGCATGCGTGGCCTTACCACAGTGAAATAATAATCAAAATATTTTTAGGACCATAAATAACTGCGATTCTCAAATAAATTTACTACTCATTCGACTACAAAGCCAGATTCCGCTTAAACATATATTATTATACTAGTTATAAGTAAGTTAAGTTATAAATTGTGGAATTATTGCAATTCGCGTTGTTGTAATTTACGCACATTGTTACGTAAACGATTATAAAACCGATTGGACAGATAACAAAATGTTTGCAACTTCGAATACTACCGAAATAAATGAAAAACCCGTGCTACTAATATTTTCTTGAACAGGCAAGTAACGGAACTAGTAAAATAATTGTTTTATTTTAGTGACGATTATTCAAACATATAATCTTCGTACAAGATTTTGTTAACATCCAAAAACAGTATTTATCTCTGAAGTGTTTGAACAATTCATTGTTTATTGTTTAATTATCTTAACAGATAAATAAAAAAAGGTTAAAGATTTACATAACTAAGATTATACATATAATTTTTGTAAGTTGAGTAATAGTCGATGATATTAGCAGAAATAACACTTTTCTTGTTAAATCGGATGTATTGATGCACACAAATTCAATTACCTTAATAATCAAATTAAAAGATAATTAGCGAAATAAGACATTAAAAACAACTTTGATAAAATAACGGGTTTTTAAATAATCACAAAAAACACAACCTTCCGATAGATTATTACAACTTCAAAATAACACATAATTTTATACCAAACAAAAAAGTAATTGTCCTATTCAAAACTTATATGTACTGGGATTTTATATTGATAGTACCCAAATTGTCACTTTACTTTTTAGTTTAAAAAAGGCTCTGTATCCATTTTTTTTTACTACATCTTTTATACAGAGTCAACACTCAACAGTTTTACTACTATATAAAATAATATATAAAATGAACACTATCTACTATTATAAAGAACGGAAAATTTGCAAATTTCTAGAGGAAGTTTGGTATTTAATAGTTATTTAGAAACTCACTGATTAACGAAATTTGTTTGTAACTGATATATCACAAGCGCTTAAACCGAAGCGGGACACACTACTGATTGTATAATGGGATGATTATAAATACAATTGCGATAAGAGAATGTAATTCTCGAAAGATAACCGAGCCGATAAATGGCATAGATGGTGTTCATAAATATATCTCTTTTCCAGTAAAATATACCCTGTTTTAGGATAACATGATCCGGTGTTGTAGAGTTGTTTTGCAAACACAAATACAGCGAAGGCAAAAACACCTAAATCTGGAATGATTATCTGTCATTAATACTTATACAGATAATATCCACGACCTAGGTGTCTCACCGATTTTTAAAAATAATGGTTAAAAAAAATGCACCACAAAGTGCGGATTTACCAATGATTCATTCATTTGCGATGTCATAAAGGCGTAGAAGACTGTTATTAATTAAATATTTTAATGTAATGACTATTTATCATCTAAGTAGCTCTTATTAATACAAACTATGTTTGATTACAGTTTTAGAATTAGAGATGCAGTTCGCGATTGGAAAAAAAGCAAATATTTCATTTAAATAAAACCAAGTGTGACGTAGGCCAACAATGTTAGTTCTAAACTACGTGTAGTATGTGCATCTGACATATATCCAATTTGCTGAGGACCCGTTTGATATTAATTATCATCATCATCACAGACTGCCATTAAGCACGATCCTGAGCCACCAGCATCCATCAACTTCCAGCACACTTACACAGTTCGTCACTCCATCTGGTGAGGGTCGTCCTACACTACGATGGCCAAAACGAGGCTGCTCTAAAACCTTTCGATGTTATATTACGCAGTTGATGTGTATAGATAACATTTTTAAAATATGCTCCAATCCGTAATGTGTGCGGATGTTCGCTTTGAATTTAACTCGAGCAACTTCAGTGCAAAACCCGACTCCGGCACCGACGAAATTGTAAATTGCAACGTTAAGTGCTCACTTATCACATGCACGGCGGCGAAGAAAGACGCCGTGAGGAGACCTGCATGTTTTCGAAATAATAAAATATTTCGAAACTATACGTGATCCGCCACCAATCCGCGTTGGGATCGCGTGGTGGATTATGCCCTAACGCCTTCTCATCTTCATATACAAGCATATACAAGTCGTTACTCTACTATTCGTATCTCTACGAAAGGTACCTGTGATGACGAAGTGATTTCCGAGAAATCACTTCGTCATGTTAACAACATCACAGACAAAATGCCAAAATACGAAAGGTCAAATGTATTAAGGAGTCAATTGTGACAATTAGTTTGTATCAATACTAATATTGAAATGATAAAACCTAATCGAAAACAATATGTGCCTATTAAAGCGCCCATTAAGGTGATTGTTTTTGACGTTCAATAAGTGCTTAAAATATAACTATGTTGAATAAAGAAATTTGACTTTGACTTTGAAAGAATTGAGAAACAGAAGAATTGAAGATTCTAGCTGAATTCACTATTGATATGTCTTTATTTTCCTTTTTTTGTACATCATACTGCAACGGAACGACTAGACAGATGTTATTTTTTTTTTATGTCAAAGTTGTCAAACGACCAGACGGTTCACCTGATGTTAAGTGTATACCGCCGCCCATGGACATCTGCCACACCCGAGGGTTACAGATGCGTTGACAACCTTTTGAAAATTGGGCTCCGGCTACCTCACTCACCAGACGAAACGCGAAAGTACTTGTCATACTTCCACTTTACGCTGGTCTTCTGTGAGGTCGTGGTACTGACCCGAACGGGCCTGCCCATTCGTGCAACACAGGCTGCTGCATGGCCCTACCACCGTAGATTCTTGCAGAATTACAATTTTGTCATTTTTATTTAGTTCATATATATTATTTATTTTTTTGTATAGTAATTAAAATGTTAGCAATAAATAGTATCGTCCGCCCTGCCTGGACATCTGCAACACCACCTGTGGGATTACTGGTAAGGCCAGCGCAAGCATAAATACTTCATCTTCGCGCCCATCATCAGGGTCGGGTCAGTGCATTGTCCAGTGGGAGAAAATAATGTATCAACCCGATTATAAAAATACACCGATCTAACAGCATTTTATTTTGGCTTTAAAGTAACAGCCTATACATGTCCCACTGCTGGCCAAAGGCCTCCTCTATATAGAGGGTATCAGGGCATAGTCCACCACGCGGCCCCACTGCGGATTGGCGGACTTCACATATCTTCGAAATATTTTTTTTTGTTATTATTTCTAAAATATGCAGGTTTCCTCACGATGTGTTCCTTCACCGCGGAGCACGTGATAAGACAGCACTTAAAGTTAAAAACTTCATTGGTGCCGGCACCGGGGATCGAACTCAGGTTGCTCGAGTATTTTAAATTAAAGGCGAGCGCCCGGACACTGAGCTATTACGGCTCATTTAGGCTTTATTAGAACGTAAAACACATCAGTTCGCCCCGTGACCATTTTTTTTACATTTATACATAGACTAATGATAAATGTCATCATCAAGAGGTTGTTACTTGAGAACCTATCTCCCCACCCAGTTATCGGTTGTATGTACAATGTGTTACATGCAACTGGAAATAAGGTGGCGGACAAGGTGGACACTTTGACAATAAAGATTAAAAACCTAAACATGAAATTAAGTAAAAAAAACACCAATAAATAAACATCAACTTAACAACAGACGGAAAAAGGACGATTGTTATAATTTTAACACTATTTATTCAATGATATTATATACAAGTATGAGGTAGATACGACACTAGCGCACCAAAACTGAGGCACTGAAATTGCACCAATTGTATTTGTAATGTGTAATTAGATTGCAACTCTACAGACTGCTATCTCTTTCCGTATCATACGTTTTATATCATCTGTCACATTAACATATATATTAAGCTGAACAATTTTTAAATGCCACGCAGTATGGACATGCGTCTTCTATATAATTAAACATCATTGCTTAGTAGTTCGCGATACTACACACCGGGCTTACATACAATAATGAGTTGATAGACAATTATAACCTAAAAAATTTTTTGGGAGCAATGTTAACGTTTTACTGCCAATGCACATGCACGGCCGTTAGTTACATTGTCATTATGAAGTCATTACAACGATTCGTTACGAAATTATGTAACTAACGGCCGCTCGTTGAATAAAGGAACCGGGCATTAGGCAATATCACTAACCGGTCACGCCGTAGTTACGAGTTCGAATACACCTTTGTTTAACAAAATCATGCTGATCAATTTTTTTATTGATCATCATTCTAGTAAAGCCTGGAACATTCGTGAAATTGCAGTATATATAATGAAAGCGATTCCGATTGGACATTTTAAGGATTATCATCAAACAGGCGAACGGGGACATTACCCGTTCGCCTTATCTCCTAAATTTTGAAATACCTCTTTGAAACCAAATCTCTGTACTGACCACCTTAAGTATAAATTGTTGTATGTGGGAGTATGTGTGGTTTTCATGTAATATTTACGGTGTGCCGAAATAACATGTTATTTAAGTACTTCTCCGCCAAACTTCAGATTTTCTACACGATACGTATTGTAAGTCTTTTGAGTCACATTAAATATTAATAATTGATTACTCCCTCACCTTTACGTTACTGGAAAAGTAGAAGTTCGAAAATTCCATCTTTTGTTGAAAACATTTCGCTGAAACATTCAGCAGACCATTTAAGAAGTTCCGATTATGGGAAACTAGCTGCTGCCCACGACTACGTCTGCGTAGTGTAGGCTGAAGACGTCATATTCAGACAGAAAGACAGATATGCATAAAATATGTATATAACTTATAGCCTATGTGTTATTCTGATGTATAAGCTATATTATTATAAAGTTCCATTAAAATCCATTCAGTAGTATTTGCGTGAAAGAGTAAGAAACATCCATTCATACATACAAACTTTCGCATTTATAATATTAGTAAGAATGCATACAGCTGAATAAAACAATCTACTAGCGTCTGTTTTTCGTCCACTTAAAAATTATATTCAGTGAAGACATGGGTGACGTAAAGCAGTTAAGTGACAAAAGAAGATAAGTAACTGTTTTGTACGTGTACCGTGTAACAAGGTTTTGTTTAGTCATGCCTTTACCATCTTAACTTGGGATACTCAATTAATTAAAATAAATACAATACGACAGAAAACAAAATAAAATACAAAATTTCGTAGCTGTAATAGACGTAATAGTATTCTTATTATAAATAACATTATATATGTCTTATTTATGATAAAATAGTAATAACTGTTGGGAAATTAATTAGGGCCATCTGTAAACACGTATTCGAATTATTGTTGACAATAACAACATCAAAAAACATTCTGCGAGAACTTGCGTATATAATTACTAGATGGCGCTGAAACAAGCTCCAATAAAAATAAATGTCGGTAAAACAGTACCGATTAATGGTTTATCTTCAGTCCTTCAAATGACCTTTATTCGTGTGCTGTACTCTTGATTTTAACAATTTGACAGTTGTGTGGAAGAGAACAGATCGGGAGTGTCCGTAATATAATCTGCTGAAGCAATTAATTAATAAAGTGAGTTTTACATTTCATTTCTATTTAGGAAATATCTACCTTCAGTAAGTCAATGCTGAGAAAACAAATATTGTGTTTAGGTTAGCTTGCATGACACCTTTATGTAATGAAACTTCCATCTTTTCATAATGTTTTAACGTTAAGCATTACATATTATACATTATTGTTTTAATAGTGGCAGATCTCATAATGAATAAATTTCACATAGACTATAGTCATATAATTTATTAATATAACGTAACTAACTTTCACCATAATTACCAATAAGAATAATTGTCTAAAAAATGAGTAAGAAGCTTGTTTCATAATTATTTAATAAAAATTACGTAGGTACGTAAAAATTATCTTAAAGTAATGATATTAATTTATTGTTTTCGGTATAAATTAGGTCGTAGGTAATTATTAAAAGAATACGTTTACACCTCGTTTAGTTACGTTCAATGTTCTTGAAATATTTGGGAGTGCTCCAAAATTATTTAACCAATGTAAGTTTAATATAGATAGTCTAAATATTATGTTTATTTCTACGCGAGAGTGAAACTTACAATCGTAACGACTTACTTTTATTGACCTGTCAAGTGCTGTCAAGGTCACCTTAACCTTTTTTATTAATAAACTCAATACAAACAAGTGGACAGTTAAAACGGAATTTTTTAATATTCTTCAAATGTCAAATTAACTGTTCGATATTTGCTTGCGACTGTGTGATTCACGTACATGCTTACGTGACATAAGGAATGTAGAGAAGTTAAATAGTGTTGTAAAATCGATTTACTTACAAAACTTGTAGAAATATTTATTTTCTTTAAATAAGTTTCTCGTTTAAGTCTCGATCCTACTATCCGTGACCCGGTTGGTGTTTGCTTTAAAACCATCGATATGCCTACTTATATTCTACAGTCTTATATATTCTTATTCTTAGCAAGCGGTATCACCGGCATTTTTCTATTTTTTTCTGAATTCATATAGATAACTATTACGGTAAACAAGAGTACCTACCAATTTAACAGCTGTAAGCTCTCTATTCTTTCCCATATTTTATCAAATTATTTTGTCTGATTGCCGCTACGTTTCCAAACGTTACTTAATTTCCTTTATAAAATACTAACTTAAAAAGCTACCCAGACCCGTCACACGTCCTATAAACGCGTCTCAAATCCGACAACTTATAAATAAAAAAATTGTGTAACTAAAACTTAAGTTACTTTCTAAAATGCTAATTTAAAAAGCTAAAGACCCGACAGACGTCCTGTCCACGCGTCTCACATCCGACAACAACGTATAAATAAAAAAAGAATTAAAAAAAAAAACACTAATTTACAGAATTGTGAATCTAAACCATTCTCGAATCCACTTGAGCAGAAAAAGTACGTACGTAACGTTTATTCGTACACAGGCACAGAAGAAATTTTATATATAAAAATTTACTACATAATTTTTTTAATCGTAACATTTTGTAAACTACAATTAATGAATGAGTTCATGTTTGATCTTGCACACACAAGATTTACAACATACATATTTAATGTTTGTGCGATACTGAAGGAGCCATTTGGTGGGTGATTATTGTTGTTGTTGATTTTTCAAAGTGCGCCCCATAGATTATGCAAAAACGCGTCACTGTGATTTTCCTAATTCAAACATTTTAGGTTGACAGAGGCGTCACTTAAGCGGTAAGCTTTTTGTATGTAAGATTATAATGTCGAGTGTAAACAGATTTTATTTTTGATAAATTTAGTGTTTTACATTGTGTTAAATTGAAAAAATGCCACCAAAAAAAGGGAAAAAGGGCAAAAAGGGTCCACCGGAATCCGGTTGGATGCCGGGATTCGGAACAAAAGGTACAGTACAGTTTGACTTTAGGTTAATTTTCCACTACAAAAGAATTACACTTTTTGTTATTTAATACGATTTTCCCCATAATCTAGTGGTTTTCATTGATTATAACTTATATAATATTTAATTATTAACATTTCTCTATAGATTAAAATTTTTTTCTAGCTTGAAAAACGAGACGTACTATTCGGAATATTAGCCAACAATAATTACTAATACATAAATTCATTCAAGGATCAATTTTCTTTAATCTGTTTACACAAAGATACCAAACCTGGGGGCAAATAAGATAGCCTATGTTATAAAACTAAATGTGTTTACAAATTTCAATTTTCAACCGACTTCACAAAGGGAAGGTATGCAATTCGGATGTAAAAAGTAAAGTAAAGTATCAGCCTATACATATCCCACTGCTGGGCAAAGGCCTCCTCTGTACAGAGGGTGTCAGGGCATAGTCCACCACGCGGCCCCACTGCGGATTGGCGGACTTCACATATCTTCGAAATATTTTTTTTTGTTATTATTTCGAAAATATGCAGGTTTCCTCACGATGTTTTCCTTCACCGCTGAGCACGTGATAATTCAGCACTTAAAATTGACAATTTCATTGGTGCTGGCACCGGGGATCGAACTCAGGTTGCGCGAGTATATTAAATCAAAGGCGAGCGCCCTGATACTGAGCTATCACGGCTTCAAAATTCGGATGTATTTCTTTTAAAATTTGTTACCTCCGAACTATGCTACTTATGTTTAAGTTTTCTTTAAATATATAGAAAAGTCCTCGAAAATTTATCACCTATTGGGTAGTTTAATAAGGTAGGCATGGAGGTACTTAGAGACAAGAAACTAATAAAAGAATATTAAACAGATATTAGGTACAATGAAGAACGTACATACAGAAGATAGATAAGATATATTATATGACATCAATTTGCTTACATGTAAAGACGCTATAATTTACCTTCTTTATTTATATGGAAAATTTATTATTATATTTATTTATATGGAAAATGTTATAGTTGCTTTTAAAAAAACAGTAACCAAAAAAAAAAGTTTACTTATATAGTAGATCATAACCCTTGATAATCACTACGAGTCGCTTGGCAGAACTTAAACTGCAGTCTCCATAACTCACTAACCTTTTATTTCGGAAATAATATTTTCTTATTTAAATAGGTAGGTATATTATATTATGTAGGGACGTTATAAGGGTACGAGAATCAGGATAAAGAATCGGAACACAGGCGAACTATCCATAGGTCATGAAAACACTTATTTTTTTCCTCATGTTTTTTTGTCTAATTTTTATTGTTTTAAATGATTGTTGTGTACGTCAGTCTGTTTTATGTCAAATAAATCTCTTTCTTTCTTTGTGGAATTGAATTTGACTCCCGAGACGCCGAAGCCAATTATCTTCCCCAACTATATGTGACCGAGCTATCGAAATTACATTTGATTGTCTAATAAAGATATCTTTATAATCTTTATAATGTCTTGTAAGCTGAGATATACGTATAATCTTTATAATATCGCGTAAACTATCCGAATACCTTCCTATATTGCTATGCACTGGCTTTGTGCGAAAGGTTTCTTTCGAAACAATGTAATTATGTGCTTATTCTCACAGGATATAATATTTTTTTAGAAGCTATAATAATTTGCAATATTTATCGATTTGCGACGAGAAAAAGCAACAATACACTAAAACTCGATCACAGAACTCTTGTTAATTTATCATTTAATTTAGCCCTCCCTTAAGTACTTATAAATAAGACTCAATTTGTTTAATGTACTACTGAGTACTGACTTATTGCAGTTACCATAAACTAAATAAATTATAACGCTTTGCGATTTTAATACTACAAAGATATATTTTTTTTTGTCTATTTTTATCTAAGAGATCTACAGTATTCAACTTTTGTTAAAATATTACACGTGGACTGCCACTCTATTTGTGGGCTGCATCGATTGCCATAGAGAGCTGGCCTTAAAACTAGACCATCAATGCCAATAAAGTGCCATACTATTTGCAATTTCATTGCCAATTAAGTGTCAATATCACTTTGATTCTATCACGGGATCCGTGTACTGTGAATTTTTATACATCGTACGTAATTATGTTTTCTTTTTTTTGCTAAGTAAAATATTTGATACAAGGCGCCGAGTTTGGCTTGGTATTTCAATGTTTCGTTTACTGTCATTTTTCGATTATCGTCGATTTTACATTATTTATGTTTTGAGTTACTGCTTTTTGCAAGTTCTATCGCTACTAACCATGGCGGTTGTCCTGACGAAATGTCCTGTTGTTGAATTTCACCACCATCCACCATCCACGTTGGCTGGCAGTCCACAACCGTGCTCTTCTCGAGAAACTTTCTGCCACGCGCAACCACTATTCGCCATCACCTGATTGCTGGCGCAGTTGCAAGCTATCAGCTTCAGCGCGGGGATTTCCACGCTGGACAAGTATTTGTTATGGCATGTGGATCTTCCAAAACTGGGTATTGGATACCAAAGAGGGTTGATATCAGGCAGGCGGCCGTGCAACTCACAGTAGGGCCATGCACATACTTCTGCTTTTTTAATGATAGAAGTTGCTGAGGGAGCTGGTGGTTCACCTGGTGTTAAGTGATCACCGATCCGGTCTAATACACCCGAAGTGTTGCAGATGCTTTGCCACCTTCTGTGGGCCCCTGTTTATCAACAAACGAAACGCCGAAGTATAACTATATACTTCCACTGCTTAGGTCGTGCTAGTACTCAACATGAGCCTACCCATTCGTGCGTGGCCCTACCACAGATGCAAGAAGCGGCAGGCTCGTCCGAATATCGTTGCCTATATATAACATTTAACATTTGCACACGAACACACACACATTCGCGCTTTATCTAGTGACGACTCAATAACCGGATTAATCCATTGCTGTTTTATCGAGCTGCCTAATTAATAAGGACACACCTCCAGATACGCACGCCCGCGATGATGTAAATCGTCATCGAATTAACGTAGACATAGTTTGTGTAAAAAAATATATATATATATATTTCGAAGATATGTGAAGTCCGCCAACCCGCAGTGGGGCCGCGTGGTGGACTATGCCCTGATACCCTCTCTATAGAGGAGGCTTTTGCCCAGCAGTGGGACATGTATAGGCTGTTACTTTACTTTTTTTTTTTACTTTAGTTTGTTTAAATCCTCATCGTGTTTTTCAACGATAAGGTTTGAGAAACGTCGGAAAATATCGCGTGCAACGATTATAACGCGATAAGAAACGCGGCTATTTGTCTTCTTAAAGTCTGTATCCAAAAACTCGCCTTCAGTGTCGTGCTAGCGGTCCAAAGGCATACATTTATTCTGAAGGTATTAAAATAAATTAACTTGCATGCAACTTGCAATTAATTAACAATACCACACTCACCCCATTCGTTTGGAAAGCGTGTATGTATATCTGTTTCTTTTTATAACGATTGACTACTCTCGGATTTGCGAGAAATTATAGGGATTATTAGGTTTATTTCGTAAAAGTTGGTTCCATTTGAAGGTATTATTTTCTGTGAACACTTCACTTGTGTTCACTTGTCTTTTGTAAAATTTTGTTGTGCTTCTTGCGTTGGCCGATCGTTTTATTCTCGCCTGACGGGATCGTCTTCCTTTGTTGCAGCCACCATGTCCACCTACTTCCAGTACCCGACCCCTGAGGTCCAGGAGGAGCTCAGGAAGATCGCCCAGGCCATAGTCGCCCCCGGCAAGGGAATCCTCGCTGCAGACGAGTCCACGGGTATGTTAAAATTTACTGAACGGTTAATGTAATTTCGCGTTTCTTAATAAACAATTACGGTATCGTTTGCGATGTTCATTCTTAAAAAATTGACGAACCAATTGACAAATTAAATAATTTAATACTATTTAAACATTTTAAACGGCGTCTTCGAGTGAGGCCGTTGATACAAATGCAGACCTCAATAGTAGTGCCGTTTACTTTGTATTGAAATTGGATTCGTAAATGAGCTCCTTAATATTTTTTTTTTTATATAAAAACTTATAAAATTGAAAAACTTTACACGCAAAAAGATTTCACAAAGTTAACGTTTTATTTGTCATTAAGATAACTTGTTTTGAAATTGAGTGAGAAACTGCTCTAGATTATTGTAATCAACATAAAGTAAAAGTTAAGTGTATGAATGATTCTGATTGCTTCAGTGATTTATGGATTTGTTTGTATATCTAGAAACGGTTATAATTTTATTGATGTTCTTTGTAGACGATTATGTAGAGAAATATACATATAAAAACAGAATGAAATCTCTAAAATTAATTTCGATTTAAGATTAAAAACTATTAACACAAACATTAAGTCACTAACGCACACACAAATATTAAGAACAGCACGTACTGTAAGCTTAGTGCTTACCGTAGAAATTTTGGTACCCAGGTACCATGGGCAAGCGTCTGCAGGACATCGGTGTGGAGAACACCGAGGAGAACCGTCGCAAGTATCGCCAGATGCTCTTCAGCACAGACCCCGTAAGTGGCTTTTGTGAACCCCACGCGTTGAAACCCTTCTCCATGTAACCGCGCGCAACATTCTTCGCTTTTGCACGAATGGGCAGGTCCGTCCGGGTAAATATCACGACGTCCTAGAAGGCGCGAAGCAGAAGCGTCACACGTTTGCGTTTCGTCTGGTGTATGAAGTAGCCGGGGCCCACTTTATTAAAAGGTGGCAACGCATCTGCAACCCTGCGGGTGTTGCAAATGTCAATGGGCGGCGGTTATCATTTAACATCAGCTGAACCGCCAGCCCGTTTGCCACCTTCTCGCATAAAAAGACGACCGTCATGGCTGGTACTATCGACATATCCCCCTGTTTTATTCTTCAAACCTGTTTTAGTTGTTATAGATTTGTTTACTGCCAACAGCATGCTTGCTGCGTTTTTATTCTTTTTTTAACAGTTTACCGTTGAACCACTCGTCCAAAAGATCAAAACGTGTAATCCGTTTTGTTTTTATGAAACTTAACAGGTGGTCGGGTTGGTGTTTTGCACTGGGCAAATGTGACAGGCGATTTTGCGCTTATATGTTAGAAAAACATAACGTGACGAGTTGTAATTTTTCGCAAAAAGTAATGTCACATAGTGCTATCTAAAAGGCATTTCCAACAAAACCGGCCAAATGCATAAAGATAGATAGGATGTCGATATTTTCGCTAATAGAGGATATAGGTCCCTTAGATAAGTGGTTATTATTTTGGTTTTGTTTTTTGCCCACTAAAAATGTTTTACATTCCAAAAGGCCGTCTCAGAGAACATCTCGGGCGTGATCCTGTTCCACGAGACCTTATACCAGAAGGCGGACGACGGCACTCCCCTGGTGTCGCTGCTGGAGAAGCGTGGCATCATCCCCGGCATCAAGGTCGACAAGGGTGTTGTGCCACTCTTCGGCTCCGAAGACGAGTGCACCACTCAGGGTAAGTTTTGACTACCCCATTGACATAGCGGATAGTGAAGACCGGTGTGAATTAGAAGTTATAACGGTGGTAGGGTCACGCGGCAGCCTCGGCTGTTGCCCGAATGGGCAGGCTCGTCCGGGTAAGTACCACAACCTCACAGAAGACCGGCGTAAAGTGGAAGTATGACAAATAATTTCACGTTTCGTCTGGTGAGTGAGGTGGCCGGAGCCAATTTTCAAAAGTTTGTCAACGCATCTGAAACCCTCGGCTCGGGTGTAGTAGATGTCCATGGGCGGCGCTATTCACTTAACATCAGGTGAACCGTCAGCTACATAGGGTCACAGATGCGTTGCCACCTCTTAATAAAGCGGGCCCCGGCTACCTCACTCACAAGGCAAAACGGAGAAGTGCAACACTTCTACTTCACACCGGTAAATGTATCAAAGAATATCGCCATATAACAGTATTCATATCTCTGCCTTTTCTGCTGGTGAGTGAGGTAACCGGTAAATAAGCCTCCGATAATACCTGCTTAAATGCCTACCGAAATCACTAATAGATGGAGCTGAACTCAATAAACACCGAAAGCCACTAGCTAGGTATAGTAAAGTTGTAATTTATGATGCTGGTATTATTCTAAAAGCATCGGTACAGTCTACGACGCGTCCCACTAATGGTGGTGACTATTTCGTATGCCACGTGTTTCGAAGTGCTGCTTCTTCACGACCTTCAACCATCGCGTCTCATTCGTTACAATCTTATACAATGTCACTTTATTTTCGTACACGACCGCTCTGAGTACGTTCAGAGGTCAAATGGAGGTCACACGTAATCAGCCGATTTGCTGTACAAGTGGCACCACGTCTATCTAAGAGTAATAGCATATTTTCTATCTATGCCTCCGTTTTATCGTATCAAACGCCTTATTTATAGAAAGTTTTTTTAAGTTTTATATTTACTTATGCTGAACTGCTTATCGTAAAAACGCACTACGGTATTGACAACAGAACAACGAAGTTTTATTTTCCATTATTAATGAAAGGTCTTACTTAGGGTTAATTAAATATAAGATAAATTTAAATTACGACCTTCATGAATTATCGTCGGATTATTACGAAACAGCGTATAGGAATAGCTTGACATTGTCACTTGTGAAGATTCTGTTATATTACCACGAATATTAATATTCTTGAACTGACGGAAAACGGGGTTATAACACTGACACCAGGATGTTAAACATTTCACGCCCGGTTTCTCAAACACTGATCATCGTAGAAGTTAACTAATCAGCTTTGCCAAAAGGGGTGGTTAAACTATTTGAATTGATCATTCGGTTTTCTATTTTTTAACCTTAATTTTCGTGGATATACACTGAAATGACATTTAAAAAACCATTTGACAGCTGATTAGTTTACTGCTACGATGATCATTGTTTCAGAAACCGGGAGTTTGAATTATAATAAACTGGGGTAAAATCCCATTTATAAAATTAAAACCTATCATATGCGACTTGATGCTAACTCTGCAAAGGTTTTATAATATAATTCTACGTCATCTGTGGCGCGATTTAAAGCGCTTCGGTGCTCATGACGTGTGCAATTCCACGGCCTTTATAACGGATTGGTATGCAAATATTAGAAAATGTTATAACGTAACACATTACGACCTACCGACATTGTGTGAAACGGAGTAGTCACGAACTGAAAACTAATCACCAATAGGAGGCGCCAACCAAAATCATCGATCATCATCATCCTCATTAGCGGATTGATAAACAACGACGCCATTTCGCTAATGGTCATGTAGTTTTGCATTTTAAATAATCACAGCCGTCCAAGAAAAGAAAGGACAAATTACAAGGTTCTCTTAAATTTGGTATCGGTTAAATTCTTTATGGTGCACCTAAGATGAAACATTAAAATTTGTAGTAAGAGTACGGGATTAGTACTATAAAAAACATATCGACATCTCTCGTTCGAATTATCGTTTTAAAACATTATTCGAAATTGTTTGTATAGTGGAAAGGATTGCTTCAAATGCTAAAAACAATGTAGACAAAAGATGTTGAGATCTTCGTAGGGATGGCAAGCAGCCGTTTAGTTTAGCTGTTGATGACTCCGTGGCGTGCCAAGGTGTTGACTTCGGCGACGGGGGTCGTGGGTTCGATTCCCACTATAGTAAAATAAAATATCTTTATTCACATAGACGCTTGCACGTTCTTATAAAACGTCGAAATTTTACAAGGAAATTAATACATATATAACATACCACATCGCGTCGGGGCCGTGGTGACACGTTGGAAATACCGAGGTTTAGACTAGCTTAAACCAGGAAATCGTTTCTTGGTAGATGTATTAACTTATATAATAGAATAGGTGACATCCACAAACAATTAAGTTTAAATAATTTCAAACATTTTGTAAAAGCCACCTTAATGGAAAGGGCTTATTGTAATGTCGAGGAATACATTGAGGACAAGGATGTGTGGAAATGACTCTTGCTCTGCACTTGCAAGTCCCCTGGCTCCTGCTAAATTATAATAGAAAATTTTGTGTATATACTTAAATACTTTAAAAAAAAATATACATATAACCGCAGAGTTTCTTGCCGGTTCTCCTCTTGCAGGTCTAGTTTAGTGAACCGGTGGTAGTTTTTGACGTTCAATAAGAGCTTAAAATAAGCCTATGTTGAATAAAGAAACTTTGACTTTGAATACGTTCGTAAGTTACCACCGGTTCGGAAAGCAGTTTCTGTTAAGAAGAAACCGGCAAGAAACTCGACAGTAGCTCTTTTAAAAACGATTAGTTTACAATATAATGTTACAGGTATAATAGTCTTGTTTTAGCCTACGTGAGTAACAACAGTATTAATTAACCCCACACATTGGCGTCGTCAAGATATTCAGCAATATTATAATATGCTTTAGCCATAAGTTTACTTTTAACTTTTCGTTAAATTCATCAAGTGGCAGACTTAATATCGACTGTGGGCTTATACACACTGGTACAACTATTTATGTGACTCGCAGAAAATGCTTCCGGATCTAATTGTTTGTCGCACTTACAACACAGGATAATGTTATCCTACAATAAGAGCAATATTTTAAAAAAAAATCACCCACTTTATTACTGCTCGGGGGATTTTTCCACATTTTGTGCACTTGACATTAGCATGGTCAGATATAATCTGTCTATCTCGCGTAATTTCCCCCAAAGTTTTTAGTCTACAAACACTTGAAGCATTCAAGCACTATAAGCCTCATTATTCTTTAAAAGCACTCGACACTACCTTAACTGCGTAACCAATTCACTTCGTCGTATCGCCATAGCGGCTTGACAATGTCACCGCCTCAGATAAAGATGTCAAAGACGATCTGTGAACAAACAAACCGCCGAACCGACCTTAAAGTATCATTGTATTGATACCATAACATAGGATATATAATATAAATATAATTCATACTTGCGGTTAAGATAATTTTATACAGGATAGGGTGTCTAATGATAAATTTATATTGACATTATACAATGATTCTTCTTTTAATTTAAATGTAATGTTATAAAAATATTGAATTTTCGAAGACAAAAGTACATTTTAGACTGTAATATTCATTGAACAATACGGACATGATAAGAAATATAATGTAATTTCCTTATTTCTAGCCTGCTTATTTAACATTTGATATGGATCAAAAATTAGACTTTACGTTAAAGCTTTAGTTATCGAGATCCAGGAAAACGATCAGTCTGTTTTTTTCCATTAATAATACCAACGTTCAATTAACCTGTAAGAACTTAAATGTTATCGGAACATTCGAACTGGTGCAAAGCGATTGAACAAAAGTTATTTTTCTGATATCAGACAATTCAAGCAGCGAAAGGTTGCTCTTGCTAATATAGTATTGTGGCGTATGTATGTATTCATAACAGCGTGCAAATGAAATTTAACCCTATTGCTATAGCATGTAAACTTAAACTTAAGTCAAATAGCCCCATGTTAGTAGATGATACTAAATTTCCATTCGATAACTGATATAGTCTGTTTAATAATGCATATCGGAGACCGGCTGGTCGATTTCGTCAGTGTTAGGTCAAGTTTAAAGTCCGACGACCGTATTTGATCTTTAATATATAAGCACAGAGGTAGATACTGTCCTATTATCAAGTATTTTGAGCAAACAACCAATTGTCGTTGCTGGGGCAAAGTAACTAATTGTGACTAAGTCAGTTAACAGTTCCATATTGTGTTTAAGTATTTATGAATGCAACAAATAATAATATAAAGCGGCAATAATTTTAGAAAGGCAAAGCATAACTATTTTTCATTCTTTATTATTGCTTTGTTCATAATTTGAACACCTTTTAAACGTATTATCCGAATTATACTAATACGTCTGACCACCCTGATGACAAAATACACGAATAAGCAAATATGTTTATATCGTCATCCGCGTTATTAATAGACAATTGTTCTACCTTGTAGACGTCGACAACTTTAGGCATAATAGAAGTGTTACTTTTTACTTTTTTATGTGAGAAGGTGGCAAGCCACCTTCTTTTGGTTTGGTTTGCTGATGCCATGCCGCCTTTTAATAAACTGGGCCCAGTTACCTCAGTCCAGACGAAACGAAGAAGTATATCACTTGCACTTCACGCCTCTCTTCTTTGCGGTTATGGTACTTCCCTTTTCAAGCTTTCTGAATAAACAAACAAACAATATGCAGTGTTATTTTACGGGTTTTTAATGCATTTTATTCTAATTTCCAACTTCGCAGTAATTCTGCATTGAAGGTCACCAAGGGTCATCATGGAGTTTGTAGAACAATGGACGAAAAGTTTTTCGCCGCCGCGAGAATCGGGGTCCGATTCCGAATCCATGGTGGTCTTTAGGAATCGCGCCCAGACGCTTTACCCACTAAGCTAAACGGCTGATTGCCACGCATCGAAAATCTCAACGTGTTTTACATTTGTTTGTGTTTGTCTACAGCACCCAGACGATAAAATAACGTTTTACAAAGATTATTCTAACGTGTCGCCATTGCTATTGAAATTTGAATGTTACACTAAGTTTTTCTAGCGTCAATCCCTTCAAATAAGACGAAACCCTGAATACTTATGTAAACTTTAAAATGTCCTCGGAACTCTTTTCTCGTGAAGCTTGGTCCGTAGTCGATCACATAAGCGTTTCATCCCTTTTTTTCCATTCTTCCTCCACCAGGCCTCGACGACCTGGCCCAGCGGTGCGCCCAGTACAAGAAGGACGGCTGCCACTTCGCCAAGTGGCGGTGCGTGCTCAAGATCGGCCGCAACACGCCCTCCTACCAGGCGATCATGGAGAACGCGAACGTGCTCGCCAGATACGCCTCCATCTGCCAGAGCCAGCGCATCGTGCCCATCGTCGAGCCGGAGGTGTTGCCCGACGGTGAGCCACTCCACTGAGACAGTTAGCTATTAACCACCCCCCCCCCCCCCCCCCCCCCCCCCCCCCCCCCCCCCCCCCCCCAGCTAAGACAGTTGGCTATTAATCATCCCCCCTGAGCTAAGACAGTTGGCTATTAATCATCCCCCCCTGAGCTAAGACAGTTGGCTATTAATCATCCCCCCCCCCCCCCCCCCCTAAGACAGTTTGCTATTAACCACCCCCGTACACGCCTTTGCCCAGCAGTGTGATGTGTATAGGGATGTTACTTTACTTCACTAAGTGATGATGGTATACTTTGCCCATTGCGTGCGCAGGTGAACACGACTTGGACCGCGCCCAGAAGGTGACGGAGGTGGTTCTTGCTGCGGTGTACAAGGCCCTCAATGATCACCACGTGTACCTCGAGGGTACACTCCTCAAGCCCAACATGGTGAGTATCTAGGCGTTAATCGATAACCGGCATTTGCATCAACCATTTTTCAATACACATATTCTGGTGAGTGAGGTAGCCGGGGCCCACTTTATCATGAGGTAGCAACGCATCTGCAACCCTACGGGTTTTGCAAATGTCCTCGGGTGGCGGTTGTCTCCAACCATCGGGTCAACCGTCAGCTCGTTTGCCACCTTCTCACATAAAAAAGGCGAGGGCCAGTAGTGACAAGCCCGAGTTGAAAGTGTACAACTTGACTTTGACTTTCACTCCACTTTGCAGGTGACCGCTGGCCAATCTTGCAAGAAGACCTACACCCCAATGGACATCGGACGCGCGACCGTCACAGCTCTGCTCAGAACCGTTCCAGCTGCCGTTCCCGGTAAGAACTTGGCCGTCGTTAACTTTCTTTTTTTACTTTACTTTTTACTTTTTTTACTTTTTCTTAACGTGAAAAGTTGTCAAACAAACAGGCGGTTCACGGTGGATCACCATGAAGTCGGTGTCGCGCATAGTAAAAATTCACTCGTCATTTATCGGGCCGAAAGAAGTATAATTTCAAATAATCATAAAAAACCGGCCATGTACGAATAAGACTTGCGCAAGAAGGATTTCGTACCATTGTCTATAAAAAGTACAAAAAAATCATAACTGTTGTATGGGAGCCCTACTACAAAAAAAAATATATATAATATTTATTTGTTTTATAGTACTTGTTATTACAGCGGCAACAGAAATACATCATTTGTGAAAATTTTAACTGTCTAACTATCACAATTCATGAGATACAGCCTGCTGACAGACGGACAGACATACAAACAGATAGGGGAGTCTTAGTAATAGGATCCCGTTTTACCCTTTGGGTAAGGAAACCTAATAGTCTTATTTTAACTTGCGCGATCATCAACATTGTTAATCCCGCACATTGGCGTCGTCGAGATATTCCGCAATGGTATGATATGCTTTAGCCCTAATTATGTTTACTTTTTTTTTAAATGATCCCTTCTCCCCGCTCAGGCGTGACCTTCCTCTCCGGCGGGCAGTCCGAGGAGGAGGCGTCCGTGAACCTGAACGCGATCAACACGGTGGACCTGAAGCGGCCGTGGGCGCTCACGTTCAGCTACGGGCGGGCGCTGCAGGCGTCCGTGCTGCGCGCGTGGGGCGGCAAGCCGGAGAACGAGCCCGCCGGCCAGCAGGAGCTGCTCAAGCGCGCCAAGGTGAGGCCCGGCCGGGGTGACCATTATAGCGCTGGTGTCGGGCCCGTAGGATAGCGCTGGGGTGTCCCCTGCCCGGGGGCGGCTGGGCTGACCATGTATAGCCCTGGTTCCCGGGCCCGTAGGATAGCGCCGGGGTGTCGCCTGGCCGTAGTAAAAGGTCCTCGAGCTGTAGCAAGACGGGAGTCGGGGAAGGTCTACCCTTCCCCGAGGCATGCTCACGCCCAGTATCGACGGACACCGGTGGCCTCACGTAACCTTGTCATGTGAGAAATGACCGGGTCTCCTTTGAAGGTTTCCCACCGGATACCACAAAAATGGTGATCGAGCATAGCCATAGTCTCGCTCGTCGGATAGGGCTAGGGTATATCTCGCCTGTCGTAAAAGGCTAGAAGGGGACACGGATTGGCAGCAGCAAGGAGTGGCCACGAGCTGCTGCAAGACGGCGGGTGGGTCGGGGAAGGTTTACCCTCTCCGAGGCGTGCTCGTCAGCCAGTAACAAGGGACACAGGTGCTTTCCGTAAGAGATTCCTCCAAAAGCACAGAAGACGGTCACCGAAGGGGCTTTTGTGGGTAAGAACCCCACGTAACCCTGTCATGTAAGATGACAGGGTTTCCTTTGAAGATTTCCCCCGACACCAAAAAAAGGGTGACCACGAATAGCCCTGGTCTCGGGCCCGTCGGATAGGGCTGGGGTGTCCCCTGCCCGTCGTAAAAGGGAGCTGTTGCAAGACGGTGAGGGAGTCGGGGAAAGTTTATCCCTTTCTGAGGCACTCCGCAACCACTTTTTGGCACATCCAAAAGGTGGCCATCCACTGGGTTTTAGTGGGTACAAACGCCACATAACCCTGTCATGAGGTACCTCGATACTACAAATTGCTGACCATGCATTAGTGCAGGGATGCCTGTGTAATATTGCCAGATTTTTCGGAAAAATGCCTATCTAAAATTGAAAAATGCTGCGGTAGGTAATAAAATCATATCAAGTTGGAGGTCGAGGTGTAGAACTATCTCGTGGCACCTTGGGAAGACCAAAATTGCGTCCGTAACGTCTATACCTAGTAACAACTGACCTTTCTTTTATGTAAGAAGATTGCAAGCTGGCGGTTCACCTGATGTTAAGTGATAACCGCCGTCATGGACATTCGCAACACCCGTGGGGTTTTGCAGATGCGTCGTCAGCTTTTAATGAAGTGGACCCCGTGGCTACCTAACTCATCAGACGAAACGCAGAAGTATAAAACTTCCCACTTCATACCGGTCCTCTGTGACATCGAGGTACTTACCCGGAATGTAGAACTTGATTTCACCATCCAAATCTTAGATATGTTATTTGCCGTTCTAACGGCGTTCTAGTATATGATACGCAGTAAAAAATCCAAGGATTAGAAATATTTTACAGACCCGGTAAAATTGACATAAATATAAAAATATTTTATTGACGCCTTTATAAAGTTCTCACATGAAACAGAAATTTAATTTTTTATTAATAATTATAATAAAACTTTTTATTTCATTATAATTAAACTACCATTTTATAACAACTAATATAATATAATATAACAATTTATTCATGCAACCAACATAAAATGAAAACAATTTATAATCACATTTATAAAATTGGAAGAGGTAAGGTACGATATTTTGATCTCTCGACTCCAGAAGTCAGTGCCCTTCACATTTTGAACTATTACAGTTATTTCACAACTACTACAGTTATTTTATAGTAATGTGTTTTATTATGTACGCAATTGATTTAACTACAACACATTATAGCACTCGGGCGATAAGTACTGCACATCTGCTAATTTCGACTTGGTAAAGCGTTATCACGAAACACTAATACAGAGACAATGTGTATGTGCGTGCGTGCGTGCGTGCGTGCGTGCGTGCGTGCGTGCGTGCGTGCGTGCGTGCGTGCGTGCGTGCGTGCGTGCGTGCGTGCGTGCGTGCGTGCGTGTGTGTGTGTGTGTGTTTTTTCCTTAGATCTGGTATTTGAACTGTTGTTCACACTATAATTTCAGATATAACATGTGCCACCGAAAAATTTCACAAATTAGTTTGTTTTGCATGCTATTACTATTTAGTTGTACATTAGTAGCTAGGCTATTTGTATCGTAGAACAGTAGATTAGATCGCTTCCTGTGTTTTGTTCTGCTTGTTGTAATTACACTGTATGTTACTAATTTTCTCGTATCACGGCATGACATTTTCACGGCCCTCTAGAAATTGCAAAGTATTATTTTTAAACTGTATTCATATATAAATTTCAATAGTCTATCAAAGCAATTAATCTAATATATAAAATTCTCTTGTCACGTTGTTTGTAATTGAACTCCTCCGAACGGCTCGACCGATTTTCGTCAAATTTTGTGTGCATATCGGCCAGGGTGGAGAATCGGACAACATCTATTTTTCATCCCCCTAAATGTTAAGGGTGGTCCACTCCAAACATTTTTTATTTTCTACCCTAAGAATAATTTATGTGGCAAAACGTTTTGGCGGGTCAGTTAGTAACATATAACCGTTATTAAGATTTCAGTCTTGTTACATTTTTCTCACACTAGTTTATAGATGTTACATTATTTTAATTAGGGTATAATTTTATGTTAATAAAGCTGTGTTCACCTGCAATTGTTGGAACATTTACGATTTTTTTTTTACTTTTATAATTATTTTGCATGCTTAATTAGTCCAACATTGGTGAACCTTAATAAATAAATAGATTGAGAAAATCACGCTCTTAGCTAAGAATAGGGTAGTGAAAATATCTTGCCAAATTGTTCGCTATTTTCGCATCGTTGAGCTTATGCCAACTGCCAGTGATTACCCTCTTGGCATCGATCGCAGGCGAACGGGCTCGCTGTCACCGGGAAGTACGTCGCGGGTTCGATTCCGTCCCTCGCCGCCTCCAAATCAAACTTCGTCAAAGCGCACGCTTACTAGATTTTACACCGCATTGCAAGTTTCGCCGATGTATCTTTAATTTTTGACTTTACGCTGCATTTCATGAATTGATGTCTTGCTTAGATTTGTAGGCTAAGTGATATTATATTGTGTCCTCGCAGAACATAACTTTGATTTTATTTATATCGTATTTGCAAGATTTGTTCTGATAAATCTAACTTTAAAAAAGTAACTTATCTTGTATTATACGAAATTGCCTGAGATAATATTTAATCCAAAGTGTATACGGGAACATAATTTTACCTTTCTCTTTTACTCCGTTGATGTTAATGTTAAATTCATTTGGTAACTTTTGTTTCTTTTGTTTTTTTTTTATTAAAATATAATCTTTCTTCATTTTTGCAGACGAAATTTTCCCTAATTATGATACGTGTTTCTATTAAGGTTCATTATTAATTTTATATAAATAATCAACGATAATCGCTAAGTGTAATTCCAATATTAGTTATTGTTATTCCATAACCCGCAAGGTAAGTGAAGCTTATAGCTCTCAGCATTGTGTTAACATTTATCCTTCACTATAGATCATTTATTGACTTTTAATTTATTGCTTTATTTTACTACCAAAAAAATCTAACCTGATCCTTATTTTGTTAGGGTTAAGATATAAATTCCAATATTTGCTTGTTAATAAGACTGAATTACGGACAAAAGTCAATGAATGCACTGCCTATTGTTGTTGTTTCTACTAATTTTATTATGTTTCTGTACTAACCTTCTTTTTTTTTATTAAATAAATAGAAACGATCTGTGTGTTTTTATTGCGCTTTCAATGTCTCACTAATCGTATTTTCCTGGCATGGTAGAGTAGAAGTAGATGCAGTAGAAACTAGAACGTATGAAATTGGCACATGGTTATATAAGTTCCTATCAGAGTGCTCCTTTATAAAGGATTCCCGTACAAGATAATAATCTTTGTTAATAATTGTAAATAAAACTGAATAAAACTCTTTGATGACTATGTGGCTCAGTTGCCAAGGTATTTGGTCCAAGGTCGGGGGTCGTGGGTTCGATCCCCACACGGGACAACTATTTGTGTGACCCACAGATAGTTGTTTCGCATCTGGGTGTTTGTCCACGTGAAATTTATGTTTGTGAACGTCCTCACAACACGGTATAATATTATCTTAAAGGAAGGTGAACGTTTTTTAAAATAAAAAATTTCTGCACATATCTGGAAATAATTTTTTTATAGTTAGTAGTAAAAAAGTAAAGTATCAGCCTATACATGTCCCACTGCTGGGCATAGGCCTCCTCTATACAGAGGGTATCAGGGCATAGTCCACCACGCGGCCCCACTGCGGATTGGCGGACTTCACATATTTTCGAAATATATATATTTTTTGTTATTATTTCGAAAATATGCAGGTTTCCTCACGATGTTTATCCTTCATCGCTGAGCACGTGATAATTCAGCACTTAAAATTGACAATTTCATTGGTGCCGGCACCGGGGATCGAACTCAGGTTGCTCGAGTATATTGAATTAAAGGCGAGCGCCCGGACACTGAGCTATCACGGCTCCTAAACATATCCACTATTAGCTAATAGTTAAAAAAGTCTGCGAATTGCGGTTCTCTAAAAATAAAATTGATCATGCCTTAAAAATTTATTGTAATGACGTCTTTGGCATAACTCCAGGAAACATCCAAATATCTAACTTAAGAAAGCTGCATCTATCTGCAAATATCCATATATCGTTATAATCAATCTATATGAACTAAACTGAAACGGATTTAGGTTCAGTGCCCTGAGACTATTGGACGCCCTTTTATATATGCAAATACATTAAAAGTAAAGTAAAATAACAGCCTATATAAGCCTCACTGTTGGATAATGGCCTCCTCTGTACAGACACCTGTGCACAAAATGAGAAGCGAGCGTTACCACAATAATGGTTTAATGTATAACATATGTACTTAAATATATGTTTTTCGTACTAAGATGAAAATAAAATAAAGGAATCTGTAAGTCACTTTTAATTGAAAAGTAATTCTTAATTAGATGAATCATGTAATATATTTGGTTCCATACTGAAATCATTAAACTAATTGTGCCTTAAAATCTATTCAGTGCATAATCCTATCTTGCTTGATACCTGCACGTAAATAATTTTTCACTCTTTCGGGACGGAGAACTGCCTTCAGTCAGAAAGATTCGTTTGCAGGAGTAATTAGAAAAACAACCAAAGCAATATCTACATTTGGATAGATGTCGCAGAGATCACGTAGAGTTATTTTTGGTTTTCGTGCATATTAATGATTCTTCTAAATATGCTGGGTATTTTGTGTTAATTTATCCTTGTTTTTCAATTTTCTAAAATGCAATTTAACACTTTTTTTTTTCTAAAATGTCTAAGTTCCTGCTAAATTTAGTGTGGGTGCCGCTCAAGTTACCTATCTATAGAAAATTTGTAAATATTCCAGGTATATTACTTGTATTACCGCAATATTCGCCATGACAGTTAATTATGTTAAAATCATTCTATCACAAAATTTTAATATAGCATCCGCAATATATTTAGCTCTGTGGCCTGTATTCGGTACAAATCCTATAAAATCGGTATGGATTTTCCTTATGTCCATCCTTTTCAAGATTCTCTAAAGACCTTTTAAAAACAATCTTCAGGGTCATCTTTGTAAAATGCGTCTCATTACATAAAATTATTGTACGAGATAAAGAAAATATCAAAGCTTGAGTGATTTGCCAAGGGTAATGTTAAATATGGTGAATTAATGTTTTTTTTTAATAACAATAAAAACTTGAAACACATAACAATATCTCAATTTCAAATTTATTTTAATACATATTTGTTAGATTCTCTAAGTTTTAGTACGGTACCTGCACTTATTATTTATTTTAAGAAAATAACTCTACCCTTTACCTAGACATTGTAAAATCAGAGATGCAAATGAAATTTAATCAATTAACATGTTTGAAAGTCTGCCGTAAAACGTGTTAACGTTAACTATCTGTTTATCTTTATTTATTTTACGCAATGGGTAACAGAGACAACGCTGGGTGGAAAATATTTATTTTAAAATGAAAAAGAAATGAAAATATGTTTGTTTATGGACGTACTGAATTACAGTTAAGTATATTGCGTGTTGGCACCACACAAGGCAAAGCCTGTCCTGAAATATCGCTTTATATTAAAACTGCTTCACTTTTGACTATTTATATTTTTTACTAATTTGTAATCTTATTTTAACAAAATTTTATATCATTATTTAAAAAAATAATTTTATTCTCGAAAAAATTGTTATTTCATAGTCTTCTGATGGGTTTCGATAAACACTACTAGATGTTTTGACAAATAAGAGCTGCCAACACTGCAACTGAGTCGAGCTTGATCTTCGTATCATTTGACCAAGAGAAAATTCAAGTGGCAATGGTAATAAGAAGCTTTCAGAAAGCCTATTCATAACTTTATTTCTCTCCTTTCAGGCTAACGGCCAGGCGTCCCAGGGCAAATACGTGGCTGGATCCGTCACAGGTGTGGGCGCTGAGGCCGGTCTATTCGTTGCTAACCACGCATACTAAACGCCGCACCACACACAATTTTTCCCATTTTTTTCCACCACGCCTCAATGCCTAAACGCGTTGACTCAAAACATCACTACAAGAAAGTAAAAAAAAATGGCCGACGACAATTTGACGTTTACAATGTCAATTCTTCTAAAGCACGAAATTTAAATGTCAAAATAATACGCATATTGAACCAAATATACTGACACGAGATTACGTATCAAAAATTATATTTTAGCAAAATTGTGTGGTATAAATTTAATAGATCATATTGTTGTAGGAGCAAAATTAATGGAATGTTCTTTGGAATTTTAGACAGTTTTTCGCGTATTTGTGTAGTAGTTGCTTCGTGTGTTGGTATAGAAAAACGCCGTAAGTGTTGCTAGTTCAGAAAGTATTTAAGAAGTACCTATATAGTTCTTTCTTTATGAAATGTACAGTAAATTTTTATTTTACAATCGGTAAAGTAAACGAACAGATATATTAGTATTGGAATATAGAGATTTTACTATTATTTAATTAATTATTTAATTTTTTTCTAAGTAATCGTATTTTGATATTTAAGAATGAATAAATAACTAAACACGTATTTAGTGTGTTTTATTGTTATATTTTTCCTCTTAATCGAATTGGGCAGTAACTGTAGAACATAATAGTCTGCCAAAATTATGTGCTTTACATCTTTTGACAACCACTTCCAGTAAGTTTGGCTTAGACTTAAGACTTAAATAGAATACTGACAAGATATTATAATATATGCATCTTAATAGCATTTTAATTATATCCCTTTAGCTTAAAGTTCAGTAATTTTTAACTCATTACATAAAGAAGAATACTTTATGTAATGAGTTAAAAATTACTGAACTTTAAGTAGTAAAAAATGTAGTAAAACTGGTTGATCGTAGTTAAAATTTAATAAATAAGTGATATCATTGTATATTCAGAAAAGCGAGGGACAGACAGCCTTTGGGAGTTTTATTGCCTACTTTTCAATTTTCAACTCTACCTATATTGAACAATTTCCCTCAAGACGGACATATGCGTTGTTCCTTTAGCCTACTAAATTGATTCAATTGAGGAGACTATAGGAACAACGCATTCACCGATTCCAAGCGGAATCTTACTCTGTTGTCGGATGTCGCTAGATTGCTTTTTAAAGGTTTTATTGCCAGATAAATGCCCCCAAAAATCAAATGTCTTTGTTTACAAAAAAACAGAGTATATGTAACATGCAATAACTACTTAATTTCAAGAAAATAACTATTTAACTTATCAATTATTGCGATATCTCACCACAAACATTTCTAATTCATTTATTGGTAGTGACATTTCCTTAGATAAAGCGTTTTATACATTATTTTCGCTGTCACTTCTAATCGAAATGTAATAATAGTGTATGTATCTATTACAAGATATATTTAAAGTATCATATTGTAACTAAAGTCTAGGTCTTGTAGTTTAATGCACGGTTTTCTACCTCAAGGTGATAAGCAACTATATGGTCGACTAAAATAATTATTGTAAATAATTATTTTAAAAATAATTATATAAATAATTATTTTAAAAATAATTATATAAATAATTATTTTCTTTAATTTTACTATTGGTAAAATTAACATTGTTATTGTTGTTTTTATAAACCTATTTTTTATTTTTACACCTATACTTAGGTACTTGTCTGTAAAATTATTGTAAGTTTTATAGCGCCATCTATCGCAAGACGTACTAAACGTTTTCATAACTGTAATGCAAGAAAATCAAGCGTAAAAATATCCGTTTAACTCAACAGATGACGTATTTCTTGCATCATAAACTATAAATTAATAAAAAAATATTCCTATATCATAAAAATAGCATATGGAAAAACCGGTAGTAGAGCCTCGCAGCAGCCTCGGCTGTTGCACGATTGGGCAGGCTCGTCCGGGTAAGTGCCACGACCTCACAGAAGACCGGCGTAAAGTGGAAGTATGAGAAATACTTTCGCGTTTCGTCTGGTGAGTGAGGTAGCCGGAGCCCAATTTCCAAAAAGGTTGTCAACGAATCTGCAAACCCTGGGGTGTAGCAGATGTCATCATGGGCCGCGGTATTCACTTAACATCAGGTGAACCGTCTGCTCGTTTGGCAACTTTTCACATAAAAAAAATATAGAAAACCCGAAAATTCCAACTATTGGCCATGCTATTTAATATCCATGTATAATTTCAATTTATCTCGCGCGGGACAAGAATCTGATAGACACGGAAACTTGTATACTTAACAAAAAAAAATCAAGCTGCACCGATTATTTAAGTAATAAGAACGCATTTTGGTATGTGAACTTTAATCTAAAAAGTCAAATCGCAACATTGTTATTGGAAAACGTATATTAATCGCGACATTTACCGTGAAGGGTCTGGAGCATTGGACCGGGGTAGCAGCGAAATCGCTTAGTTCGCGACCCCGATTCTCCGCTCGACATAGGGTTGACGCATCTAGGCCAAAATTGATCCTCGTTTGCATTTCCCGTGCTGGTTTCAGGGCTGCGCGTTTCCGCGTAAGCGTCACGGAGCTTACAAGTTTGAATCGGAATCATAGCGCATTAGCCTGACGTTCTCTGAATGTTTAATGTTCACTGCTATCGATTATACAGGGTGTTACAGGTAATACCCTGTATATATACTTTTTTAATTAAATAAACTAAAAAATATACGTAATCAACGTTCAGTGTCACTCAGTGGAATGTACTATACACTTCGTTTTCTACTTTCTCCTGTCCTTATTCCTCAAGGTGGTTCAATTATACAGGGTGATTTTTTAGACGAAGTACACATTTTGACATAATGTTAATTGAGCATGCATAATTCGAAAAAAATAATATTAATATTTAATTTTAACAAGAAATAAGCAGAAAAATATCAATTCAGACATTGTTTGTTTATCCCGTTAAGTTAGGTCACCCTATTGATAAGCCGAACAGTTTTAGTGCTCGTGAATAGGTTATTGTATTGTGCCGGTAACGCAGGAATTTTTATTTGGGTGTTCATAATGTTTCAAAAAATTAGTCATTTAAAAGTTTGACATTTAAAATTGAGTCCACTGCTGAACATAGGCCTCCCCCACAGACTGCCATGAAGCACGATCCTGAGCCACCTGCATCCGTCGACTTCCCGCACATTTGCACAGGTCGTCACTCCATCTAGTGGGGGGTCGTCCTACACTGCGATGGCCAGTATGAGGCTGCCACTCGAGAACCTTTCTTCCCCAACGGTTATCGGTTCTACGACCTATATGGCCGGCCCATCGCCACTTCAGCTTGCTAATCCTCTGAGCTATATCGGTTATCTTAGTTCTACTGCGGATGTCTTCGTTACGAACTCTATCATGCAGAGAAATACCGAGCATAGCCCGCTCCATAGCTCGCTGAGCGACTTTGTTCTTCCTCATACGGCCAGCGGTGAAGGACCACGTCTCGGTTCCGTAGGTCATCACTGGCAACACACATTGATTGAAGACTTTAGTCTTCAAGCATTGAGGTATATTCGACGAGAAAATTTGCCGAAGTTTCCCGAACGCTGCCCATCCGAGTTGGATTCGCCGATTGACCTCTGCGTCGAAGTTGGACTTACCTAGCCGGACTAACTGTCCTAGGTAAACGTACTCGTCAACTTCGAGCTCAGTGCTCCCAATAACAACCGGTATAGGCGTGACATGGACATTGGACATGATCTTCGTCTTGTCCATGTTCATCTTAAGGCCCACCCGTTGGGAGACACTGTTGAGGTCATTGAGCATAGCACCCAGGTCCTCCAGCGTTTCTGCCATGATGACTATATCGTCGGCAAATCGAAGGTGGGTGATGTATTCGCCATTGATACCTCGTCCTTTCCAGTCCAGAAGCTTAAAAACATCTTCCAACGCAGCGGTGAAGAGTTTCGGGGATATGACATCACCCTGTCTTACACCCTTCTGCAGTTGGATAGGTTTTGTACTACTGGACTGTACTTGGACGGACATCGTAGCCTTGTTACTTATATTCATACTTATACTTTTGCATAATTTCAAGCGACCGACTTGTAAATTTTTACTGTATAATTTGCTTGCTAACTCGTTTCTGTGAAAAATTCAAGTATCTAATAGTTAATCAACTACTAGATTTGTAACTAAGAATGAATGTAGTACGGAATATAAAAAAGACCGATAAGTTTTGAGCAATTTACTCGAACCTTTATTTCTCGAGATTGTATACCATTTTTCCTCTTACCGTCGCGTCGTGGTGAATGTACTGACAAGTAAATTGAATACAACTCTTTTACTGAATGAAAGTATTCTCCGGGTCTATTGAGTTTAAATTGATTTATAAATTCCCGAAGTTTCGAACACTCGGTCACGAGATAGACTGTTTTGTTTTACGTCCCCGTGTCAACCTTTTGATGATTTATTTCGGTTCGATGTACGCAGAAATACGTTATAGTATTTTGAATCACATTTAACTTTTAACCACAGATCTCACCTTACTGTACGGACGTCTTCACCTTAAATAACAACACGAAAAAAACGTTTCGTCGGAAATATTTACGCGTCTTATTTTCATTTTTAAATTTCATAGTTCATTCCTACTTTCACAGTAGATTCCTTATTAGATACTATATATACTATATTAGATAGTATATTCCTACTTTCATAGTCCCGATATAGGTTTAGAAGGTATTTGACGCATGTTACATGAAGGGTCATCAAAAAAGGGTTTATGTATTTTTTTGGTATCGTTACGTACTCAACGATGAGGATCGTTTATTTTATGATGAAAATGAGGTATTAAATTTCTATGTCTACAATTAACAGGAGTTCCATAAACTCTACGAGTTCATGCCTTCTTATATAGTTTGACGCGCTTCATTTAAAACACCCAAGAGGACTAACAAATACGCGCGTGCTCTTAGTAATTTCTGCAATTGCCTTTCAACGTTCATTGCCAGCAATCATCCAGAACTTTTCGAGTGCGATGGCCCTCGTTGTGAGCAATTATCAGTAGGTATTTATGTGTAAAGCTATTTAATTGACGAGCAATAATAACAAGTGTTATTTGTGTGTAAAACAAAATTGGAATCGCATATAATTTAAGCTAAATCTCTATTCTGATAAAACTGTCGTCTGCATAAATTATGGACTTCAATGGCTAAGACCAATTTAAAAAAAAAACTTTATTAATAACTTGTAAAATTTATTTTGGGTCTTTTAAGAGAATCTAGTAAGCTTCTTGTATCTTGTATTATGTAATGTTTTTGCTTTCAGTCCCGAGACTATTAAAGCTTCTCCTAACGCAGAACCTGTAGGCTAGCAAGAACCCACGGGTTTGGGTATTAGTAAGCTATTATGTGCGGTGCTTCATTAATATTTTTATCAGCAATTGCAGTCAATGACTGCTGTGCAAAAATATATTACATTTATTATCTCCTTTTACAAGGTTGCCTGGAAGAAATCGCTTTTAGCGATAAGGCCGCCTATTATTATACAGTTTTATACTATTTTTTGTTGATTATTCAATATCCGTTGTTTGTGTACAATAAAGTACATTTCAAAATTTGTGACTTGTTTAATCTTTTGTCAATGATCTCTTAGGTTTGTAACATAGCATTTTGAGACGTCATTAATTTTGAATACAGATTGGTAGCTGACAAGTAGTTGTCTGTAAAAGGCAATGATAGTCTTTGGGAACGTCAAAACGCGATCCTCTTATAAAAACCCAGCGCTGTGCACCTATTTCTATATTCTTCTTTGTGTCATCTTGATTCACTGGTCTCACATCTATCTATTTGGAGGTAAATGGATAGATATGATCTGTCTATAATCCCTTATAAACCATAAATAAATATATATATAACCTTTTTATATCTATAACTCTTTACGGTGACAGACACAACACATCTATCTTATCTGTCAAATTAAAATCCTCACGGTGACAGACTCAACACCTAATATATAAAGTTAAATAAGTGTTTCAGTTCGGGGTTTCAGTACCAGCTTTTTCGTCTGTGAATTTTATCGAAAGATTAATTTAACGAAAGGAGACCTTTCAAGGACGAATTTTCGTTCATATAGGGCACGCTATCGAAACGTGCCAACTAACGGTTATAGCTTAAATTTAATCCTTCACGAGGGCTCGTTAGGCAACGCTTTCAAATGGACGGTGGGACGAACTTTGCTGAGGGCTTTGCCGCCGATACCGACACTAGTGACCGGCTAGGTCAGTTCAGAATGATATTTATTAAAAGAAAACATTTGAATGTAGCGAAAGCCCTCGTTCAGCTTTGCCACAAAACACTTCTTTCCACCATTTTCCACTACGGGCTTTCTCAGAAACTATGCAACTAAATCACCAGTTTTTCAGACATTATGATGCGTGAAACAACTGGCATCAAAGTTGACGGTGCATACTTTGACGTCCCTGTCCCTTATACTATTTCTTCTGTATATTAACGACATGTTGTATATGTGTATCCACTGGCAAACCGAAGAAATGTTGCATCTCTATTGCATAATGCTCTTATGACCCTTCCTGGTTCATAAGAGCATTATGCAATAGAGATGGTTGGTGGTCCATTGCTGTAGGTTTTTCACGTACTTTTCTGCCATACTCAGCCACTTTCTGGACTCAGTTGTCGCCATAAGTATTTCCGGACTGATTTGGGATCGTCAAGAAAAGAGCACATTCCTTTTGTTGAGCGGTTCTCCTTTTCCTTGAACTATTTGTTGTATGAAGAAGATATTTTTAACAATTTATTTATTCTCGTTATTTAATTAGCTTTTTTAGTTATTCATTTATTTATGCTAGCACTTTGTCAAGCAGAGTTAGTACTTTATCTAATTTTATTTACCACTTTTTGGTGTATACAGCAGTTTTAAGGGCTTACGTCTCCGCTCTACTCGATTGAGGGAATTGCGTTACGCTTCTCGCTCCTAATGAGGCGATATATGGATCACGCCGCGCCCAATGTGACCCGACACGAGAATAATCTCTTTGGGCATGTCGTAACGTCACTATTTTCGGTAGCAATAAGCCAATTCCGGCTATGATGACGCTTCGGTTGGATCGGCTTTGGCTGGTTCAACACGACACGTTATGTCGCCACGTTGTTCATCCTCAACTTAATCCACGTTACTCTTTATTATGTAAGGTCAAGATTATAATATCCGTTACATTTATTGTGAGGCTTGCGCCCGGATTCTGATACACTGATCATCGTAGATGTCACCTAATCAGCTGTCAAATTGCTTTTAATTTCATTTTAGTTGCCATAAGGATGGTTAAATTCTCTGAATTGACCAGGATGATCTTAATGATCAGAATGATGAATTCAAAGAGTTTAACCATCTTTTGATGCAATGCATTTTTATATATAAGATAATTAGATAGACTATAATTCCCTCAACCATTGACATAAAGCCTCTGGTATTACCAAGTATAAGTAGCAAAGGTCTCCGATTAAATGTTAGCTGCTGGGTGCATAAAACACGACCTTCAACTGTACGAACCCAGCGCATTTGTGAATGTATCATTATACGCCAGACCGGGCACATTTCGATATGAGAAATGCGGGGGAATTTTCCCTAGTCTTTCTTATTTAACAAGTGCTTCGCCTGAATGGTTCAGAAAATGTCATGTTACCTTTAGGCTAGAAATGCCTGCGCGATGATTTAGTATCGATAAATGTTATTAATGTCAATTCTATTTTAGATCGATTCCAAGTAAAGATTTCAATATTTAATTTGGAGAGAGCGATAATAAATAACTGCATGTAAAGTAGGGAAGTAGTAGTAAGTGTGGGACGACCCCCCACTAGATGGAGTGACGACCTGTGCAAATGTGCGGGAAGTCATTGTCATGTGTGTTCAGCAGTGGACTCAAACAGGCTGAAATGATGATGATGACGATGAAAGTAATGTAACAGTCTATAAATGTCCCACAGCTGGGCAAAGGCCTCCTCTGTACAGAGGGCATTAGGGTTTAGGGCATAGTCTTAGGTTTACCACGCAGCCCCCCTGCGAATTGGCGGACTTCACATAATATCTTCGAAATATTTTTTTTATTATTTCGAAAATACGCAGTTCTCCTCACGACGCTTTCCATCACCGCTGAGCACGGGATAAGTCTGCACTTAAAATTAACAATTTCATTGGTGCCGGTACCAGGGATCGAACTCGGGTTGCTCGAGCATATTGAATCAAAAGCAAGCGCCCGGACAATGAGCTACCACGGCTAAATAAGTGCATGAATAGTGTTGAACCTATCGATGTCCTTGGGTTTGGTTTGAATAAATAGACATCCCTGTGCGCAAACCTTTTTTTGTTTGTATGTTCTGTTTATTTTTGCTTTTTTTTTTCTACAGGCTAATGCGGTGTTATTCGAGGGCAGAATAACACGTTATGTGACGCGCTGTTGCTTGCTCGTTTTGTACCAGCAACCCTCCTCGGGCAGGCGTTGGCCTAAAACAATATACTCGACATTGTCACTCTGCAGTTTTATTTGTATTTATAGTAAGTCATATAAAATATACCCTTACTTTAAGAGAAACGGCTTTAATCGTTTGAGTCTCTGACATTGATGATTATATCCAAAGCCAAGAGATGAGTACACACATAATGTTGACTCCGTAGCGCAGTCGCCAAGATATCGGCTTCGAGGGTCGTGGGTTCGATTACACGGCATTACTTATATTGTGACCCATAGATAATTGTATCGCATCTGGGTGTTTGTCCACGTGAAATTTATGTTTCTAAATCGTCCTTTCAAAACAGGATAATTTAATCCTAAAGTAAGATCATTTTTTAGTAAATGAAAAACAAAAGATTAAATAAAACACTGGTATACTTGTAAAAGATTTAAAAAAAAACACTAGTATACTAGTACGCTTGCTAAAGATGTTACTCTGTTACGTTTGGCCACTGCGTATTGTTATTGAGTTTATTTATTTGTTTAGAGCTTATTTGCAATTTATTTAAAAATGAAGAAAATGACAAGCTTTATTGCAAACTGCTTCACGGGTGCACGGCGTCGCATTTCCTCGTTGAATGGAAATACTTGACCTTTGAACACGAAATGAATGAACCGACCTTCTCACCAAAAACTAAGACGAGGTTATAACTTTTTAATGTTAAATATGCTAGAACAACGTCAAGAATAGATTAAATCCGAAAAGAAAATATTTGTTACTGGACAAAATTATAAAATGAACGAAAAAAAAACCATACGCCAGCGTCAACGACACTGGATTATTCCATTTGTACTGTTACTAACAAATTTAATGCAGAAAGCTGCCCGTGCACACTAATTAATTGATTGAACGTTTATCCCCTCGTAAGTTCCCGGTTCACCTACCGTCAAGTCGATCCCAGTCTCAGTTTGTTCGTTGACCCTGAGTCTGGACCCTGAGTCTGGACCCTGAGTCTGGATCCTGAGCTCGGTACCAGCCGAAATGACATCTACGATACCCATAAGAATAATAATATATAGATACACATAATTATATAAGAGGTCTAACGTTATTACTTTGATTTATTTTAACTATTTATGATCTTGAATATTAACAACTATTACAACGACAAGAAGCACTAGTGGTTATATCACCGTCCGGGAACGCAGCCGAAAAGGATGTCACCGCTACCCCATGCGACCGTGTCCCTTCGCTCGTGTAAATAACGTCATATCCGGTATACAGTGTTGCCAGCGACAACATATACAGGGTGTTACAGAAAGATGTTGTAACATTTAAAGCCGTGTATATATATCAGACTTTGAATGAAATGGCATAATTTTAAAATACGAATCTAAGCATTTTTTGACGACAAAAATTAAAAAATTAATTAACTGTAACAACCCTGATTGTAGAAGTCACTGACCGCGCATCGGTGTTATCACTCCAAACTCACACACGCATACATCTGATCGCCCGACTTATTCCCCTCTCCCTCCACTCCCCGTTATGTCATTACCCCACCTCGGTAACCTTGACCCCACCCGTCGCTAAACTGCCATGACGACCGCATCGCGCTGCAATTCGCGGCGATGCTTAATAATAAAATCTAATTGACTTTTCTTTTGATTCCTGAATAAGTATTCACTATCGGGAAATTAAAGTAAGACACTGTTTTTATTACTTTTATTATTCTAAGTACATGTCCGCGTCGGACATAAAAACAATTTTTACATGGCATTATTAATAGTATCCTATAGACGGTCAAACATATCCACGATTTTAACAATCACTTATAACTAATTACTATTGAAATTTTGGAATAAACATTAAAGGCTTTACAATGACATTTTGAAAGGTAACAAATCCTACAACGCCGATGAGTTTATTCAACACGACATCTATGATACATAATCGGATAACAATAACAAGAATATTTTTTAATTAAGATCAGTGTAAGGTATAAAATGATGTTTATTAAATACCTAGACTTTCTAATGAGATCAGCGTTTACTGAGTCAACCGCACACCCGTGCTTATCGGTTTCAGTTAGATAGCGGGCCACTATTATTTCACTGTAATAGCATGTCAGAACATAGACATTGTCACAACTTAAAACACACCGAAGTCCGAATAAAAATTCCCATAAAACCGGAGCGCTTCTTCATTTGCAAACAAACGACGCGTTCACGGTCAGGCGCTTCGGGCAATCGCTCATTCCAGCTCCTTTTTGTTAACTCAATGATCATCAGATCTAAATTTATTTCAGCATTCTTGCTTGCTGTTCACTTGTTTCGGCTTGTGGCAAATGCTTGTGGTGCAGTTGGTGTGCGTCAAATAGTACGCGCATACGTCCGAACTCCAGAACATCTTTGCAGAAATAATTCGTAGGTAGAAGCGACAGTTGCGTCAAAAGTTGGTGTACTCGTAGTAAAGTTCAAAATAAATCGATGGTAGTTCTATCCGCAGCACTGAATAATATCATGTAGTAATTACTGAGCATATGACTATGTCTGTGACAACTTTTATCAATAATAAATCGATAATTAAAAAATAAAAATCATTAAATAGACTTCATGCCTAAATGGCTGGAGAGTAACTGATTCGACAATTTAAATAACACAAAGAAAGCGACTTATTTACCTACCAAAGCGGCTTATGTAGTTAAACACATAAGCAACGTTTGTGCAGGACTACTTTGCCGCGCCGACAATAAGGTTACCATGTCTACTGATTAAAATATTAGGACGGGGGTTTAATAGGCAATAAAGTAATAAACTTTTTTTTTCGGTTTCTTTTAATAGTATTTTACCATTGACTACTACAAGAACTAATCAAATAACACTTTAAGAAACTAATTGACCTTCTTTAAAATATCACAAAATTCAAACATAACCGTTTCGACTATTTAATCGCCTTACCTAATTTAGAAACTTTTGGACTCATTTGCAAGTATTTTATAAGTTATTTTTTATTAAAATATGTAGAAAAAGTGCGAAAAGATTGTCGCCGCTGTGGGAATCGAACCCACGTCTTCGGCATTCGCGGCCTGACGCTCTAGCCACTGAGCTAAACGGCTGATGACCACACCGACGAAAATCTTAACGCATTCCTCTACATTGTTTTCTTAGCATTTGAAGCAATGCTTGGCGCCATCTAATGTTATATCCTTTCCAGCATACAAACAATTTCGAATATCGTTTTACAACGATAATTCGAACGAGAGATATCGCCATTGCTTTTTTTTTTAGAAATTTAAATTGTTTATAGTGCTAATCTTTGCACTTAAGATTGAACATTAAAATATGTAGAAAAAGTGCGAAAAGATTGTCGCCGCTGTGGGAATCGAACCCACGTCTTCGGCATTCGCGGCCTGACGCTCTAGCCACTGAGCTAAACGGCTGATGACCACACCGACGAAAATCTTAACGCATTCCTCTACATTGTTTTCTTAGCATTTGAAGCAATGCTTGGCGCCATCTAATGTTATATCCTTTCCTTTTTTTTTTTTTTTTCTACATATTTTAATGTTCAATCTTAAGTGCAAAGATTAGCACTATAAACAATTTAAATTTCTAAAAAAAAAAAAAAGCAATGGCGATATCTCTCGTTCGAATTATCGTTGTAAAACGATATTCGAAATTGTTTGTATGCTGGAAAGGATATAACATTAGATGGCGCCAAGCATTGCTTCAAATGCTAAGAAAACAATGTAGAGGAATGCGTTAAGATTTTCGTCGGTGTGGTCATCAGCCGTTTAGCTCAGTGGCTAGAGCGTCAGGCCGCGAATGCCGAAGACGTGGGTTCGATTCCCACAGCGGCGACAATCTTTTCGCACTTTTTCTACATATTTTAATGTTCAATCTTAAGTGCAAAGATTAGCACTATAAACAATTTAAATTTCTAAAAAAAAAAAAAAGCAATGGCGATATCTCTCGTTCGAATTATCGTTGTAAAACGATATTCGAAATTGTTTGTATGCTGGAAAGGATATAACATTAGATGGCGCCAAGCATTGCTTCAAATGCTAAGAAAAACAATGTAGAGGAATGCGTTAAGATTTTCGTCGGTGTGGTCATCAGCCGTTTAGCTCAGTGGCTAGAGCGTCAGGCCGCGAATGCCGAAGACGTGGGTTCGATTCCCACAGCGGCGACAATCTTTTCGCACTTTTTCTACATATTTTAATGTTCAATCTTAAGTGCAAAGATTAGCACTATAAACAATTTAAATTTCTAAAGTTATTTTTTATTTGTATTGTTTTAACCATTCCATTTCACTACTTCAATCAAGGCGACACACAACGCTGGAAAATAAAAAACCTTAATTTGATTATTTACAAATCCATGAGACAGTATGAAAATTTCTAATAAAAATACTAAAGTAATACTAGCTTGCAATTTAAGTATCAATTTTTTCTAATTTTCTAACTCAAAGTAAAGACTAAGGAAGATCGGGATATTCCGCGAGAATCGGTACATCTGGTAACTGTACTTGAAACGAGCGCGGTAAGTACAAAGGTGGTCTTTGTTAACTGTTACACGCGCCGACAATCCACCTAACTTAGATTGATGAAACAAGTGACATAAAGGTCATTCAAAACACGTGTAATTGGTTCGAAGTATCACAACTGATAGTTTTGGATCTATGAAATTCTATTTTTATACTTTTATTTCTGAAGAATTTGTATACACTTATTGTGAATTAATACATGGAATTTTATACTGAAGCTAATAAATAAATTTTCAAAATATTCATTTTAAATAAGACCTGTAACATTTAGTTCACTTCTTGATTTATATTGGTTTGTAATTTTATTTTTCTTAAAAAAATTCCCTTAATTTAGGATAAAATTATCCTGTGTTGATATCCGTATCCCTATAGCCGTGATAGCTCAGTATCCGGGCACTCGCCTTTAATTCAATACACTCGAGCAACCTGAGTTCAATCCCCGGTGCCGGCACCAATGAGGTTTTTAACTTTAAGTGCTGACTTATCACGTGCTCCGCGGTGAAGGAAAACATCGTGAGGAAACCTGCATATTTTCGAAATAATAACAAAAAAATATTTCGAAGATATCTGAAGTCCGCCAATCCGCAGTGGGGCCCTTATACCCTCTGTATAGAGGCCTTTGCCCAGCAGTGGGATATGTATAGGCTGTTACTTTACTTTTTATCCTATGTTCTAAGGACATTTTACAAACATAAATTTCACGCAGACAAACACCCAGATGCGAAAGAAATATCTGTGGGCCACATAAATAGTTGTCCCGTGTGGGAATCGACCCCAAGATGCCTGACGCCGAAGCCTTGTCAACTGCGCCACGTAGTCATTGAATTGTGAAACGAGTATTTTAAATCATATTTTCATTTTTGCTCACAAAAATAACAGCTACGATTTGTTTATAAAACCTACCAGTCGTCTGATCGAATGTCGTGGTTGTAACATGTAACCGTTACTTTACTATGCATAATATTTTTTGTATTAAAGGCTTCCTGCTCTAAAATAGTAGAATAAAGTATTGATTTGGTAAGACAATAATTATAAAAATCAATGAGACAAGACATTTATTATGTTTTAAAAATTTTAGTCTACCTAATAATACAAAAAATTTAAAAATATGACAATAATATTAAATATACGGCTTCCTTCCATGAATTTATGCTAGCCAATGATCTTCAAAAAAGAAAGTCTATTTATGTAAGTACTAGAAATTTGGTCATAAACTAAAGTTAGTGTTTGGTTGATCGATTTCAGATAAAGATTACTTATAATATCATTGTCACAATAATTGTAATACATACAGTCTATGCTGTTGATAAAAATGCTCTTTTTATCAACAGCATAGACTATTTTATAAGTACATATTGAATGAAATCATTATCTTTTCATTAATCTATTTATATTATTATACCTTTACTAGCAACCCGCCCCGGCTTCGCACGGGTGCAATGTATTATACATAATTATAAACCTTCCTCTTGAATCACTCTAGCTAGTAAAAAAACCGCGTCGAGATCCATTACGTAGTTTTAAAGATCTAAGCATACATAGGGACAGACAGACAGCGAGACGACTTTGTTTTATACTATGTAGTGATAGTGATTGATGGAATTCATTATTTTTTTCATTAATCTATTCATATTATTATACTATAATCATAAACCTTCCTCTTGAATCACTCTATGTATTAAAAAAACCGCATCGAGATCCGTTGTGTAGTTTTAAAGATCTAAGCATACATAGGGACAGACGGACAGCGGGACCACCTTGTTTTATACTATGTAGTGATTACTGTATTTCGAATTTCATTTCGTATGATATTTCGAAGATTAATCAATCGAGCATTTTAAAACCCAAAACACTTTATAGAAAGAAAAACCCAATACATTAGTAAATTTTGACGACAGATCATTTTATAATTTAAATTTTTATCAATTTGGTTGTCCAGGTTTTTCGAATTGTTGAATTTAGATAATTTTTTTGATGTCACGGATATCAAAAAATACGGTCAAATTAAATAAAAATTATTGAATTAAAAATGTATTCACTCTTAATTTGTCTAATACAAATAGGCACAACACGTACTATTACCATTGTTAATTAAATAACTGATAACCGTAAATAGTCATAAGTCAATCTACAAGATGGCACTGTTTCATATTTAATAATTTTGGGCAAAAAAAAAAATACGAAAAAATTTATACAAATTGACTTTACTATGTTCAATACAAATAAGTATTTAGACATAAAAATTAAAAAAAATAATAATTGTGGACTATATTTTTAAATAATTTGTAATTTTTTTTTTTGTTTTAAATGAAAGTATGGAGGTTCGCGCCAATATTTTTAATTGAACAATTAAAAGTTTTTGCGGAAAGTATTAAATAAATTAGCGTTCTTAACGCGACGCGTTGAGTCGATGTGAAAGACATCGACTCTCGGGCTCCGAGCTTGTTCGGTTGGTGGCAGCACGTGTAGTTATTTATCGCGCGCATTAACAAAAATTAAAAAACTCTGCAAAGAAATCATGAACTTTTTCTTTATTATGCGGAACCAAACAAATACCAAACTAGATATTAGATGGATACCTTATTAAATGTCAATAAAAATTTTAGTCCATAATAACAGCTTAAACTTAATTTTCGGTACCTATTAAATTAATTGCATTAATTATTATTCAGTGTACAAAGCATTCTGAAAAAAGTAAAAAAAAAAAAAGTAATTTCATGGATCCATAAGCATAACTATCATTTTATAGTTAGTTATGATTCTTCGATCTAATTACACGTGTTTTGAATGACCTTCTATTCAAATCCATCAGTCCACGTGGATGGTCGGCGTCAAACAAAGAACGCCTTTGTATTTACCGCACTCCCTAGAACTAGTGTTACCAGATGTACCGATCCGCGTGGAATATCCCGATATTCTGATGTTCGGTCATCCCGAATTTTTATAGACCTTAGTCTGTACTTTGTGCTACAATTTTGATAGGAAAAATAAACAAAACTGTAAGCTGCCATCACGTGAAAATAATTTTGCTCTGAAATTTTCACATTTTCTCATGAAGTTAGTAGTCTGCATAATAGTTAAAATAACTTAAGCTTAAAATAATACTTGAAAATGAGCCAAAAGCTCTAAATAGTAGATTATTTTGTGGTATTTTAAAGAAGGTCAACTAGATTCTAAATGTTTTGTTTGATTTTTGTCTACTACAAATGAAAAATATCAATGGTAAAATACCATTAAAAGAATACCTGACCTTCCAGCAATAGTTAAATGTTGATTCACAAAAAGTTTTTGTTATAGCTATGCTGATTTGAAAATTAAATAGCCAATTATTTTCTCCCGTCCTGTAATATTACTCAGTAGACATGGTAACATTATTATGCGAGCGGCGAAATAGTCCTCAACAAACGTTTCTTATGTACTTAACGACATAAGCAGCCGAATGCCGCTTAGGTAGTCCAATACATAAAATATGCCGTCGCTTCGTTTGTGTTATTTAAACTTTTAATTAAATCACAATCAGTTACTTTTTAGACATTACGGTGTGAAGACAAGTTCGTGATTTTTATTTTTTTATTCTCGATTAGTTATTGATGACAGAAATGCATATGCTAAGAAATTGCTTAATAATATTCGGTGTTGCGGAGAGAAATGCCGTCGATTTACCTTGAAACTACATTATTGGTTTTTTCGATGACAGGCAGTCTTTGACGCCATAAGTATTAAGAAGAAACGCCAAAAGACAGCTAGCAAGAATGCTGAAATAAATTTAGAACAGCTGCCAGTTGTGTTAAAAAGGAGTTGGTAGGATCGGCCCTCGTCTGCATCCGCGCCCTATATGCGTCGTCCCCTTAACCCTTGACCTTGGTGTGTTTTAAGTTAGTGACAATGACTATCCCAAGTGCTGAAGTGCTATAACAGTGAAAGAATATTATCGCGTAATGGAACCGACCGACACCGATAAGCACGAGTTTTCTTAGTAAACGCTGATCTCATTGGAATGTCTAGGTATAGGTTATTTATTTAAAATAAAGATTTTATTTTTTTAACTTTATAATTACATTGAACTTACTTAATTCGAAATTTATTTTTGTCATTATTATGTATTATGTATCCGCTATAACATGATAATGTATCTCACTGATGTTGTGTTGAATAAATTTATCGGCGTTGTAAGATTTGTGAGTAAGTGTAACCTTCTAAAATGTTTGTACCTTCCACTGCAAGCAATTTAATGTTTAATTCAAAATCTCAATACTAAAAAATTATAAGTTACAGTGGACATTGTGAATATGTTTGACCAACTATAGGATTCTATCATTAATTCCATGTAAAAAATGTTTTGAAAAATAAACGTAGTAAAAATAGTGTGTTTGTGTTTTATTTCCTTATAATGAATACCTATCTTTAATCAAAAGAAAAGTCAATAACATATTAAGTAGGGCTCATGGACTACCAGTATAGCTATTTCGTGTCTATCTGTTGTGATAAAATCCGATAAATTTAAATAAATTTTTATGATAAGCACGTTGTTTCATAGCATCGCCAGGACCTGCAGCGCGATGCGGTCGTTGTCAGTTTGGTTGGCGAGGGGCGGGCGGAGGGGACCGATAAACTTGAGGAGCGGGAAGTGGGGTAATGACGTAACGAGGAGTGGAGGGAGAGGGGAATAAGTCGGGCGATCAGATGTATGCGTGTGTGAGTTTGGAGTGATAACACCGATGGGCGGTCAGTGACTTCTACAATCAGGGTTGTTACAGTTAATTAATTTTTTAATTTTTATCGTCAAAAAATGCTTAGATTCGTATTTTAAAATTATGCCATTTCATTCAAAGTCTGATATATATACACGGCTTTAAATGTTACTACATCTTTCTGTAACACCCTGTATATATTACGAGTAAATTTCTCTGTTTTTGTCTAACCCAATAAAAGGAATTAAAAAAACAAACATCCTAATATCAGTTTTTTTTTTTTCAAGAAGGGAAACTAATTTAATAATTTAATAATAATTGTATGACTCCGTGGCGCAGTTGCCAAGGCATTGGCCTCGAGGGTCGTGGGTTCGATTCCCACACGGGACAATTATTTATGTGACCCAAAGATAAATATTTCGGGTCTGGGTGTTTGACCACGTGAGATTTATGTTTGTAAAACGTCCTTACAACACAGGATAATGTTATGCTACAGAAAGGGCAATATTAAAAAAAAATATAAAGTATTTTTACATCAACCAAAAAACTTAAAGATGGTTTTTCTATATGGACCATAGCGTTTCAAGTAAGTTAAATTTTCTCACTACAAAAACCATCATTGTTTTCGATTACAAGATTGTAACTGCTTTAAATTACCAGGAGAACATCAATTCTGTTTGCGGCTTTTTGCATACAAAACATCGATTTCGACGGTTTCCATAAATACTCACCGGGGAAATAGTTTTACAATAAATCTAAACATAGCTCCTTCCATCCCACGCGCTATCAATCGTAATCGTGATTTTGTCCAACTGTATTTTAACTTTGCGTTCAGTCAGACTAATATGCGCTTTTTATTGATGTTGGCGTGATTTTGAACTATTCGCCAAATACCTAAAGTTAACACATCAAGAAGAGCCGTCTATTTATAGTACCCAGTTTTTATCTCTTCCCCTTTTTAGTAATTTGTTAATTTAGCTTTAGGTTAATGTAAAACTTTCTAACGGGGTTTCCATTTTTGAAAGTTCCTCCAAATCCTAATCGGTACCTCTCATAACTCTACGCCTATACTAACGATAAATTAATGTTATTTGGGGTTTTACATCATCAAACTTTCTCCTTGTGTATTAATTAATATTCATTTTTAATCAATCACCTAAGTTTATCTGCTAGATTTATTTCTAATAGGGCAAAAGTTATTTCATTATCAGTGTGTTTATGTACAGTAATATTGAACTCTGAATTTCAATAATAATGTACAAATAAATAAACATTGAATTATTTATGGCATTTAAAACTTAATCATATTTAATTCGTATAATAATAATTCACAGTTTCCGAGTACTTCTTATATAATATTAAGTGTTTATTATCTTTTTATGTATAAAAAGATAGCTTCGCAAGGTAGCTGTGGCAACAAAACTAAAACTAGCCAATTAGGCACTGGATTTGCCTTAACATTTGTCCACAACATAATTATGTATATTTTAATATACTTTTTATTCCGAAGTTTCAACGGTCACGTAAAAAAAGCCGTGGCGAAGCGAATTCGATCGCAATCGATAAGGAGACTTACCCAGAGGAAGGAATAAGGTTGAAATTGTGATTTAATCCCGAGACGTATCGCTGGTGCACTATCCATACGAATGAATTACACAAACATGTAAAAGCTAGGCTATGGTATTATGACCGGCACGAATTTCAAGAGTCGGCTGGTCGAAAGATGGAATGGCTCATAGATTTTGTCTATTGGACACCAAAATGTATTTGGAACGTGTGGCGTCTATGGGGTCAGGCACGCGCCACGGAAAATTTATAACAGACGAAACGCTCGATCTTTTTTTTTGTAAATCATGTATTTTCGAAATAAAAAAAATAAAGAAAATGATCTGGTATAGAAAAAAAAGTAAAAAAAATAAGTGTGTAAATGATCGTCATACGAACCGTGGCCGTCTGTTTTGGCCCGATTACCGACCGAGCTATTATAATATTTTTTTTCGGCGAAATTTACTGTCATATTCGAATGATATTTTTCATTCCCTGAAAACAGGGATAAAAGGACATTTTCAAAAAGAGAGTAAAGCTCGGTCCTCCAGGTACTTATATTTAAGTAAATAATTATCGATCCTGTTGGCCAAAATGATTTACGATGAGACCACGAAAAACATTCCATTTTAGTTTTAAATAAATCAACTTTTAAATTTGACTTTTAAATAAATCTATATCTGGACGGGGAATTACATCTACGGCCCACCGAGTGCAGCACGGACTGCGAACCCTATGGCACTTGGCTGCGGACGATAAGAACCATAAAAGGCGGATGTAAGGTACACGCGCTGCGTTGGTTTCGCCGAGCTCGTAGCCTACCGGTTGGTTTACTACTACGAATTACGGCTTTGTATGATAGCACTATATGTGTTTAACAATATTTAAAGACATTTATTCCGTCACCTTAAAATAGTTGTACAGAACTTAATCAATAAAATTACAAAAAATAAAAACAGAAAAAAAAAGTGTTTACGAAAAGAAAAAATATATCAAAAAAGAGAAAAATGGGTAGTAAAGTATTATAATAAAATTATTAAATTAAAACAATTTAATGTGTGTTGTGATAAGGTGGCGGAAGGGACCGCCTCAGCATAAGCCGCAGGAGTGCAGCGCTGATTTTCAGTCGGCCCCAGGCGTCCGACCGTATCGGACGGTGCATATTAGGATAGTAGGAAAACTTTCAGATATTTAAAAACTAAAGAGAAAGAACCACTGCGTTAAAAAAAAGAAAAAAAAGAGAAAAACTGTACATGTCTCAATAATTATCTCAATACGTGAATATTGACAAGTATTACCAAGGGGTTAGGTATTTATCGGAATGCCTAGACTTTGTTGTAGAAAAAGTAATATTGATTTAGTAGTGATATGATGTTTACACGAGTGTTATTATGTTACATAATATTAACTAGACTATGCTTATACAAATAAATATAACATGACAAAGAATGGGACACACGAGAAAGATAACAATAATAATAAATTAATACGATTAATATAAGCAATACCTTATTACATTAATACAACAGCTATAATTAGCATGTACCCTTCTGATGCTTCATTAAAAAATTTCTTAAAAGACTTCTAAAATTGTTAGTTGTCTTTTTTAGATCACGCAACGGAGGAGGTAAGTTATTCCAACAGTGGGTAGCTGCATATTTATAGCTTCCTCTAAAAGCTGATGAACTATATCTAGGAACGCTTAGCTTGTACGAAGACGACCGAGTGAGATATTTATTATGCTCCCTACACCAATCAAGTTTATTATAAAGATACTTAGGCTTTTTTGTTTTAATAACGTCGAAAAGAGCACAAGCAAAATGAAGTTTGCGCCTGGAAAACATTTTAAGGATATTATTATTATTGAGGTATGAGTTTACATGAGCTCTTGGTGGTACATCGAAGCAAAACCTCGCACAAGCGTTTTGGACACGTTGGATGAGATGTGCGGTGCGAGACAGTAAACACGGCCCATAGACATTATCAGCATAGTTAAACTTTGATAATACGAGTGTTTCAGTTAACCTTTTTCGTAATTCGATGCTAAGGTATTCGCGTACTCTGTACAATGTTTTTAGTCTGTAGAAGCAGCTTTTAACAACGCCTGTTATGTGATCTTCAAATCTTAGGTCGGGGCTAACTATAACACCTAAATTCCGTACCTTTTGTACCCGTTCTAACTCCGTTCCTTTAATATATATTTTTGGTTTATAATCGTCAATTTTTTGAATTTGTTGTTTCGTTCCACAAACTAAAAATTTTGTCTTCAACGGATTCAAAACTAATGAATTTTTTTCTGACCACTTCACTATTCTGTCCAAATCTTCATTAAGGGCTTTTATTGCTTTGGCAGTATCATTTGGTTTGAAGGAGATATAAACCTGAGTATCATCTGCATAGATATGAAATTTAGAGTTTTTAAAGCAATTGGTGATGTCTGAAGTATACAATGCAAATAAAACAGGACCCAAGATCGATCCTTGAGGAACGCCTCCCGTAACTTGCTGCGATGACGATATTAGATTTTGTCCATCATCTTTGCGAATTATAATTTGTTGAGAACGTCCCTTGAGATAATATATTTTCAGTCTTGTCAGAATTCTAACTCGGTTGCTCTAAAATTGTTACAGTGAAAAGTATAGCAGTCTGTTGTTTATGACAATAGACGAAAATATCATTTATATATTAATACTTGAAGCAGCAACTTTGTATCCCTTTTTACGAAAATTGCACTGACAGAGTTGTATGAAATTTCCCACACTTATAGTTTACATGTGGAAGGAGTGCAGAATGCTAATATTTTTTTTTATAATTATGCATAAACATTACACTACCGTGTATAATTCATTATGGCCGTGTTTCGACCACTGGGCGACCGCTAGTATTTATTATTCGGACTTGATATAGTAATATAAGCATTTATTATACATTTAAGTGTACACAGAAACTTAATTTGAAAGTTAAAAAAACAAGTTCTACATACATACTGCCTGCGGTTTTTCACCCCGATTTGAAATGAGAAAAGCATTTGTATGTGTCGAGTTGATTTGTATTTTTTTTCTCTATTACGGAAGTTCGCCGTTGGGAATGTTCACCTCGATATGTGTCACTTTTATCGGTTCGTACCGAACGTTTTAAATTTTCCTGAACTCTCTATTAGCGGTTATTGCAGATAAAAGGATGTCAATGTCCTAAACAATGTCACTTTCTGACAGTGACGGGAGTAAAAAGAAACATTCTGTTCGATTGTCCATATTATGCCCTCCTAGTCGCTTTAGATAATTTTTTCGTTGCTTTGTTGACTTAATGAAAGTAGACTTTTCTAGACATACTTACCTAGTTCAATTTATTAAATAATTACAACTTTCCAAGTCTTTCTAACTATGCAATAACATAACATACGTTACTTTTGGTTATAAAGTAAAATAGGAGAAATATAAATATGGCCAACCGTCCCATTACGAAGTACACATTTCAATCCAGGCTTAAAAGCTAAGCTTCTCGTAGCTGCCTTCGTTCTTCCCTGCCCACGTTACAGCCTAAATTTAGATTAAGTTCGGCCACTAGTCTAGTATAGAGAAAAAAAAACAATCGATTAAAGAGTTATGAATAACCATTTATTATGAAACCGTACCCGGAGAACCGAGCTTTGCTCGGTTTGTTTTTTTTTTTTTTGGTAAATCGTGTATTTTGGAAATTACATTTAGATACAAATTACTGAGTAATTAAATATGCATAATATTTTTCGATCTTACCGACGTAATAATAAGAAAATATGAACTGATGTTTTTCACAAAAGAAAGAACTTTAAAAAAAAGGGAAAAATGTAACAAAATAACAAATTGACAAGAAATTAAAAATAAAGAAAGCAATGATCTGGAATCGAAAAAAAGTAAAAAAATAAATGTGTAAATGATCGTGACGCGAACCACGGCCGTCTGTTTTGGGGCCGCCCGATTATCGACCGAGCTATTATGACATTTTCTCTTGCGGCGAAATTTACCGTCATATTCGAATTATATTTTTCATTCCCTGAAAACAGGGATAAAAGGGCATTTTTTAAAAATGAAACCTAGCTAGATCGATTTTTCGCCCCCGAATCTACGCAAATACTAAATTTCATGAAAATCGCTGTTGAAAAAAATGAAAATGAGCCGTTTCCGAGATTCCGATTATATATATATATATATGTTTATATAATGTTTAAAGGATAAGATTATTTTCGTAATATAATAAGTGTGTCAAACAAAACTTGTGTAACAAAACTCAATTTTGTTATTCTTTAATTATTACGTACCTCCTTACTGAAAGCACAAAAATTGTAAATGAACTAATGTCCCAAACCTCGCTGCCATGAGGCAAAAATAAGAAGAATCTTAAACGGTCGACTTATTTTAAAAAAAACATTTTACCTCTATTTAATCTGTAAATATAAAATAGCCTTTATTTGGATAAATCGGAGGATGCGTACCTAATGTTCTTTCTATTATTAGGCCATCTCCAAACACTATGCGTCGTTCCAAAAGTACATAGAGAAGAGAGACAGCACGCTAATAAAATGGTACGTATTAGTGTCTTACCTCAATTGGCTTTCCTCTGTGTCTGTTATAAATTTCCCGTGGCTTTAACGTGCCTGACCCCATAGACGGCACACGTTCCAAATACATTTTGGTGTCCAATAAACAAAATCTATGAGCCATTCCATCTTTCGACCAGCCGACTCTTGAAATTCGTGCCGGTCATTATACCATAGCTAGCCTTTACCTGTTTGTATAATTCATTCGTAAGGATAGTGCACCGGCGATACGTCTCGGGATTAAATCGCAATTTCAACCTTATTTCTTCGTCTGGGTAAGTCTCCTTATCGATTGCGATCCATGCCGAGAATCGAACCTCCATCTGAGGGGCCCTTGGATCGTCTACCCCCCACTGTTAGTCGATTGTCCATCATTCGTTAGCAGGGTGTTGCGGAGTGCAGCGGGCGGACAGCGTCTTCGTGTCGTCGTGTACCAGCTACGTTGTTCTCCCGAGTTTTTTTTTTTTTAAATTTATTTGTATAAAAAAAATTACAAACTTATTAAACTGATACAAATATAAACTCATAAGAGTAAAGTCGTGGGTCATTTCCCTGCGGACCTCTTCCGCCAAAGCTGTCAAAGACGCCGGGCTAACAGCAAACTACAGCTCATAAAAAAGCCTTTGTCCGTGGCTTCCCTTCCAATATACAATAAACTTTTTAACGGGATAGGTAAAAACATACTAGGGCGATGCAGCATCATCTTAGAAAAGGAAAGCTCGTTGGTGACATACCGCTGTCAGATAGAAGCCACTGAAGTAGAAGTCTCGTACTGTTGTATTTGTTGAGTTTGTGCACGGCAAACTTTTTCCTTTGGCAGAGAGTCTAGACACACACGTACTTGCTCTGTTGAATGGATGAAAAAAAAATCGAATGGGTAGGCTCGTACGGAATTAACTGAACTGACAGAATACCATGACTATTATGACATGGGACGGTGGTTACTTTATGTCAGATAAGCCGTCTACAGCTGAATAGTAATATAAAAGCAGCGAACTGTTGCCGTCAAACGTTTCCGTACAATTTGTATCTTTGTAGAAAAATGGACAAAACGTTTTTCTGGGAGGATTTGAACCTGCGTTCACCAGGATACGTGCCCGACGCTTTATCCACTGAGCAAAACGGCTTATCTTCACACCAACGAATTTTAATTTCAATGTGTTTTATCTACTTTTATTTTTAATTATATTTTTAATCAAAGTTTGGCGTCAACTAGTGTGTTTCCTTTACAGCTAATGACCACCTTTTCATATATTAACACTAGCTGACCAAACTAGCTAGCGGCAAACGTTGTTTTGCCATATAAATTATTTGTAGGGTAGAAAAAAATATTTGGGGTGGACCACCCTTAATATTTAGGGGGATGAAAAATAGATTTTGTCGGATTCTCTACCCTGGCCGATATGCACACAAACTTTCACGAAAATCGGTCAAGCCGTTTCGGAGGAGTTTTATTACAAACACCGTGACACGAGAATTTTATATATTAGATATTTTCAATGACATATTTAAAAACTAGAAATGACACCTATGCTAACCTATGCACCTATATTAAAATATGAAATAATTTCATTTCATAATTTTTAAATCTCCATAACAAATTTAAGTCCACATAATATCGATAAATTAAACCATTTATAATTACGGATTTTACAGTATCCGTTTCTTTTTTTTTATTGGAAAAAAGCAGCAAACGAGCGGGAGGCTCACCTGATGGTAAGTGATCACCGCCGCCCATGGACATCTGCAACACCCGAGGGCTTACAAATGCGTTGCCGGCCTTTTAGGAAAGAGTACGCTCTCTTCTTGAAGGTTCCCAGGTCGTAACGGTTAGGACAGACTGCCGGCGGCAGCTGGTTCCACAGAGTGGTTGTGCGAGGCAGGGAAATGCCTTGAAAATCGCGCTGTTGTGGAACGCTGGACATCGAGGTGGTGTGGATGAAATTTTTGGTTTTGGCGCGATGTCCGATGGTGGAATTCAGCCACCGGGATCAATCCAAACAATTCCTCGGAACACACCCCGTGATAGATGCGGTAGAAGATGCAGAGTGATCCAACATTTCTACGCACAGCCAAAGGATCAAGGCGATCATTTTAATTCATTTTAACGAAGTTGAAGGACAATTACTGCTAAAATTAAAAATTAATTAAACACGACAAAATCCATTAAATAGTTTTATTTTATGATTTTTTTTTAGTTATTTATGAAAAGACAGGAGGACGTATACACAGATTTTGGCGTTGATACTTATCGCGGTTAATTTGTGATGAACTCAATTTTGTGCTAATTGTGTTAATGCGGAGAAATTGGATGTTACGGTGGCCCGAATTGCTTTGCTATGGCCATTTTGGATTGACCCTGATGCGAGACACTGTTGTGCCATGTGCCGTTTTAATTCCACAAACACGCTGACGCCGTCGACACGGAAATGAAGTTATCAATCTTCACAAAATTAGATACAGTTTTATAAACATTGTCCTTAGATATCATAGCTGATAAAGTAAGCAATTTGTGCTTAAAGTAAAAGTAAAGTAACAGCCTATACATGTCCCACTGCTGGGCAAAGGCCTCCTCTATGCAGAGGGTGTCAGGGCATAGTCCACCACGCGGCCCCACTGCGGATTGGCGGACTTCACATATCTTCGAAAAAAAATTTTTTTTTTGTTATTATTTCGAAAATATGCAGGTTTCCTCACTATGTGTTCCTTCACCGAGGAGCACGTGATAAGTCAGCACTTAAAGTTAAAAACTGCATTGGTGCCGGCACCGGGGATCGAACTCAGGTTGCTTGAGTATATTGAAATAAAGGCAAGCGCCCGGACACTGAGCTATCACGGCTCAGTGTCCATGGCCGATTTGTGCTTATCGAAATTCATACTGGCAGTGCCAAATGATGGAAAGACAAACTACGACAAGCTATAAAGTTTGTGCCTGATGACGCTATAATAGTGTACGAATTGAAAGCTATGAAAAAAAAACTACGAACAAATAATTATGCTAATTGAATATTTAAGCACGTTCTAAAACGAACTGAAAATGGTAAAATAATTTTGTCAAGCTTCATGATGATTTAAAATTCGATTCAGATTCCAAACGTCTTACTAATTATCCTACAAATTTAATGGCTGTGAAAGCGTTAGTGAGATACAAAACGCGAGTCACTCATATACGTATAATTGATATAAGCTATTTTATTTACCTACAAACTATATGAACTATTCTTGTATTATATTTGCCCAGGCTCAAACAATATCGACAAATCTATTGTTCCTAATTTTTGAAACGCCATAAACGTAAATCATCTATACCCTAATTTTTATGAGCGTTCATTCGCTTAACGGCAATCGCTCCAAAATCGTTGTTACGGAAAAGGAACTAACACATAAAGTACCGTAGTGTGAAACCGTGCACCTGTAGAGCACGTATCGGGCGCGGGTATCGGTCGGATATCGATTCGGAAGAGCTCTTCTTGGTTTATGCGCGCCTAGTACTTTCCGAACGGTCATCCATTATTGGAAATTACCGATACATTTCCAATACCACCCACCCCCTGCCTTTCTGGTAATGTGAGAAGGGGATAGATGGATTTATATATAACAAACAAAACAACTTTAACTTGCGCAAGACGAAAGTTTAATAATCTAAATGGAGTTTATTTGTCAATTAGAAAGCATGATTGATTTAAATTAAATATTAAAGACAATTAGATTAAGGGATAATTAGCGGTATCTCATCAAACGATTTATTCGTTGTAGACAAAGATTTTATGTAGACAAAGACCTTTCGAATATCAAAAAAAATATTGCAAATAATTTATAATTATATTCCATTTAAAGCAATAAGCAATAATCTTATCTATCAAAAACTCACATAATTGGACCGTTAAAAAGGCTAAATCGACCTTGCACGCTGTTGAAAAATATTCGTGGGAATTACCCCTGCAGTAATGTTATACATTCCTGGTACTGTGGAAGAAGTTTCTTCCCGAATTTCTCACGGTCCTATCCCATTTTTAACATACCATAAATTTCTGATATTGAATTCCAAACCTTAAACCTTAGACGTCAATGTTCAAAACGTATTCTAAAGCAAAAAGACCGCCTGACAAGTTCTGAAATCAACTGTTCGTTCCTTACAAGACTTACCTGCAATCCTGTTATTTTGAACTTGTTCAACTTTATGCTTTAAGGCGATGGAATAAAGTTAGTTATGCAGCGAAGTTATTTTGCGTGAGAGAGACCAACCTAAGCATCCCGTTCCTGTCTCTGTCTGTCTAGCGGTTCAATGGCCGGTTGGCGTGTCGCTTGAAAAGGATAGGGACAGGCAATGGAATGCTAACTGCTACACGATTCTGCTATCCTGGTACTTGTGGAGGCTTGGAGCTCTGACACGAATAAAAATTACATGGGAGATGATATTTAGATGATATTTTTATGATCTTTAAAATACCACCGTTAAAATCAATTAAGTGATAAAATAATCTTTAAACATTTTTTTACTTTACATATCGATCCGAAAGCGAATGGTAGGTAGTAAACAATCGCAAACGCAATTAACAAAAATTTACCTGTGCATTTTTCATACGCCATTTAAAAGTCCCATTAATCATAATATACATATTGCTATTGAGAGTAAGGTTATTTCTTGTTGCTCCCAACTACGCTTACCCGTATAAGCAAGCGTCTAGTTAATAACTGTAATCAAATAGAGGAAAAAATTGAATAAAAAAATATTATGCAGTAGTAAAAATTATGCCTATAAAATGGAATGTGACTCACGTTATTTCACGCCTTTTATAATTTGTAACTATGGTTCAAAATTAAAACTGTTCTTCACAGTTCAATTCATTAAAAAACGGTCACCGCTCTTTTTCAAAATTAAAACGACTTGTGGCGGCGATTGAATTGATTATAGTGGCAATGGAACCTTTACATGAAAACTTGATTTACGTGCTCCGAGAATATTCTAGACGCTGCAGTCGTCCAGTGTTTCCCTCCAGAAAATCGGAGCACGTCCCAAGCTTGCAACAAGTGCTTTCTAGTCTTGTCTTTATTGGGAATATTAAAAAACTTTCTTCTTTTTATTCTAAAAGGCATTAAAAATTTATAACTCTTGACTCATTTCCATTATGCGATAGAAATTTTATGGATGAAAATAATAATTCGTCCATTGAAAAAAAAGCACACGTCTGAAAAAAAATAGTGAGAGGTACAGAGTAATTTTTAAGCTTACCTAAATTTCATGTACGACATTTCATAACATAACAAATGTTATGTTAAGCTTTACTAACTATAATGTTACATTTGTCGATTTAGAAATTTTAAATCATTAAAAGTATGTCTTTTTTCTTTACTTTAAAAACGATTAAAAAACTACATAATATATAATGGTTACCCATATTCATCCTTATATTTTATGATTTATTAGGAAACTTCAATTAAGATCAAATTTATAATTTATCTTTGACGGGACATGTAAATCCCTATACCTCATAAAATATTCGTAGACTTGTTTCTTTAGAAAGCCTACAAGTAGAATGGTTAATTACATTACATAATACAAATTCTGGATACGGTTTGCGTAAGTTAATTGCTCGTGTAATGTAATGTTAATTTACGAGTGTTACGGTATACATACTTAGGCGTAAGCCTAACCTAACCTTCTGGAATGTTCTTTGAATATTGCTTAACACCCTCTATTGAATGTTTAAACGTTATTAATTGGAACGGTTGTTTTGGTGCTGGGACGTTGACTTTAACTCGCGAATTTTCCGCTTATTTTCTATCTCGAGTCTTATAAATCTCTTTCAGATTAAAACTTTGCTGAATAAAAAGTATTCGAACGCAGCATTGTAACGCACTTGTCAAGTATGGACTTGGCACGTCTATCATTTTAGACATTTTGTCTTTTGTTAAATGATCAATCTCGAGGGCGAATAATCGATCTACCTAGGTTTCATTTTTAGAAAATGTCCTTTTAGGGAATGAAAAATATCATTCAAATATTACAGTTTTCGCCGCAAAAAAAAATGTTATAATAGCTCGGTCGGTAATCGGGCGGCCCCAAAACAGACGGCCGCGGTTCTTATCAGGATCATTTATTTTTTTTTACTTTTATTTTTTTTTTACTTACACACACTTATTTTTTATACTTTTTTTTCTATACCAGATCATTTTCTTTATTTTTTATATTTTTTTTTCCAAAATACATGTTTTACCAAAAAAAAAACCAAGCAAAGCTCGGTACTCCAGATACTTTATAATAGCTAAGGGATGTATAGAGAACAAACTGTTAAATATAAAACCATATAAAAAACTTACAAACGTCTATTTGATTTATATGAAGTTGTTTAATGGATGGTGAAAATTTTTCTTTATACGAGCATTGATCTCCAAATAATTATGAACAAAAAGAATATGTTTGTGTACTTGCGAACGTAATTAGTTATACTTCTTTACCTAACCAAAGAAAATTAACTAAAAGTTTTTTTGGTTGTCATGGTAGCTCATCGATTTTTCGAAACGCGCCAAAAGAAGTATAAATTAAAAATAGGAAAGCTGACAATCCGAGCATGTAGCATAACATAACATGTTGAAGTGTAGATTTTAATATATATCCTTACTAATATTATAAAGGCTGGATAAATATAAAGGACTGGACTGGTTGGATATTATTATAAAGGATGGATGTTTGTAACTCTTTTTTCATTTTAATGAAACTATAGAATAATATAACCTATACATCAGAATAATAAATAGGCTATAATTTATATACATATTTTTATGTATACCTGTCTTTCTATCTAAATGTTTCGCCTTCAGCCTATTTTACGCAGATGTAGTCGCGGGCAGCAGCTAGTATGAGATATGTCTAGATAACCATAGAGATAAAATTTAACTTGTAACGTCTAATCGTACGCCACAAGTTCATGTGAAACAGCGTTGAGACGCTTCAAACGGCTTATTTACAATTTGATTTTTATTAAAGAGATCGGTCTCAAAGGGTTGTTACAGAGAGCCATAAATTAACCCGTCTGGCGACAATAACTCCGTCAAGCGAGTGAAACGAGTGGTGGTTAGGAAACTGCAAAAACACCTTACACTTGTCTCTGACCGAGGTGTGCCGCGTCAGAGGTTGTGAGTTTAATTCCGTATTAAGAGGAATTATTACTATCTTTTACTCACACAAAAAACGATATGAATTGGACGACACACTTTCTCTTGAACCCTGACAGCAAAAATAGCGCAATACAATTTAGAATTAAACTCCGACACATAAATTAGCATGCAAACACTGGTCATTATAGAACTAGTGAAATATATATATATTTTTTTAATTCCCACTACGCATCCAGATTGTCCGTGACTCACATTCGTACGCGTCAGCTGAAAATCAGCGCTACCTTAACCCTAGCTTTATGCTGAGCTGACTACCTTTTGATCATCACATACACCAACTTTGTATTTATTATCATTATTCATTATTATCTAATCTATGTAAATTAGTTATTTTGTTCTCTTTTTTTTGTAGTTCTTATTTTTTATTTTTGTAAACGGTGTTTATGAAAGATCAATAAAGATTTTTCTATTCTATTCTATTCTTTTATAGACATAATATAACAGCTTCTTAGTTTGTTAGATTTAAGTATAAAAAACTTAAATGGAACTAAACAAGCAAAATATTAAAATCAAGGAAGTGCTGAAATAAAGATAAAAGCAGGCAATAATACAAATCAAGCTACATAAAGACGATATTATTTCATAGGTTGCAAATTACGTAGCTTTAAAAATGCGTACAGTATTGAATGGAAATACTGAATAAGTTATGTTTCCTGCATATGTAAGTAATAATCCACACAGAATCGCAGAGGACTTACACTAAGCAGGTAGCTTAATATTATTGGTGGTAGGTATTTGAAAACTACGTCCATACTTTGTAGATAGTCAAATTAAATACTTTTTATCGATAAGGTAATATTTTAAAGTCTACATTGTTTAAGAAAAATATTAATGTTAAAAAGTATCTACACTTTTTTATTATAGATGAATAGTTATCTCTTAAAAATGAGAACTTTTTCGTTCTTCAATGTTTGAAAACTGTCCGACGGGTATTATCGAATTTAATCTTGATTCTGCGTTTATAAAGAGATAAATATGTTTGAATGGTTGCGTGTATTCCGTCTATAAATCTTCCTCGCTGCTTCTGTAATACGGTTACGTTGATATATTAGCTTCTCAGCACAAAAAAGCGCAATTTCATATAATTTAAAAGTTATTCTTAGCGTGAGCCAAAAGTTTATTTTGCAAAAGCACGTTTTTGTACACCTCTCCTTGGCAGTCTGTGACGATGTCGTCTTTAAAATAAATACTTAATTAATTGTTCACTGATCAACTATGTTTTAATCCAAAAATTACAGTTTATGGAATAATCTTCTCCATAAGTTATGAAAAAAGTTAGCTGAAAGCTTTTCTTTAAATTTTCTTATATAAGATTACATACTTCAAGTCATGTAAGCGTATATATATATAAAACTATATACATATAACTATATATATAAAAGTCTAATTTTTTCGCACTAAACATTACTTTAAATAATTATTTATGATATTACGTGAAGTTCAAAGCTCATTTGGGTTCAACGACACTGTAAATGTGACGTAGCGTAAAATCGGCCAAGTATTGGGAAAGTATCGGCAGTTTCCGATAATGGAAAGGCGATCGGAAAGTACTAGGCTGACATGAGCAACGAGGAGCTCTCCCGAACCGATCAATACAACCGATAGCTCTCCCCATCCCGCACACAGACGTTCGACAGGTGTCCGCCGCACGAACACATAGATATTGTTAGGTTAACAATGCCACTAGCCAAGTCAGGACATAAAAACAGGTATAATTTTCATTCAATGAACGTTGAAAATCATTCCGAATCTGAGCGATGCCTTTACTTATCTTCTTTATAAAACTAAATAGCTTATAGGTAAGAACTGCAAAATTTGAACAGAAAATTATTTTATCAATTTCCGGTTAAATAATTTTAAAATGTAAAAAAGTAAAGTAAAGTAACAGCCTCACGATGTTTTCCTTCAACGCGGAGCACGTGATAAGTCAGCAATTAAAGTTAAAAACTTCATTGGTGCCGGCACCGGGGATCGAACTCAGGTTGCTCGAGTATATTGAATTAAAGGCGAGCGCCCGGACACTGAGCTATCACGGCTCTAAAATGTATTGTATTTTAAAATGTATTGGAAAGAAATTGAATAAACTTTAATATCTATAATTTTGACGAAATCATATCCCGTTTAAAACCGGTATCGTGGTCGCCGAGTTCCACAAATTTTCCAGAGTCGTAAAAGGTACGCAGCGTAAATGGCGGGCTTCGTCAAAGTTTAGCAAACCTTCGAGATCAACGCACCGTATTAGCGATAGTCTCACCTCTCTCACGTCGTTATTTATTTCGTCAATTAGGGACTTCGAACTGATATTGTTTTTAATTAAGTTTCAAGTTTGAATTGCACTTTCAAATTGCCGAGATGAATAACTACTCGTACTCATTTGAAGACAAATTTCTCTAATTCTCCGATTAGTTATTGAAGCATGCTCAAAATTAATCACATAGTAGTAAAGTTTGCAGCTAATGCCTTTTAACTTTAATGGCGTGAATCTCAGATTTCGTAAAGCTTATTATGTATCAGATTTGATGACAGTGAGTATATAAAGGTCGATGGCTTAGTGGAAATACTATAAAAATGAGACAAACCGATGGACTGCATTGAGTTTTGAATCCGCCACGCTAATGCCGGAAGTTTGAAACCACTAAGAGTACAGCAATAAGGTCTCAATTGCCTCCAAAACTTTACAGACAGCACATTTTTTCGCTATAATTTTTAAAAAGTAAGCAGTAATGATATACTATTTGATATAAGTCGCAACAATGATTCTCTTATTAAACCACGTCGTTTGGCGCACTGAGTGGAGGCAATATTTGCTTACAAAGCAAGTATAGATAAACTGGCATTAATTCCGATACATTTATGAAACGATCGTAATAAGCAGACTATATGTTTGCCTAAACATTCCACACCGGATAACTCGAGCTATGCTACTATGTTGCGAGAGAGGCACTTCATTTGCACTCGTCTTTAAACCCACAACGTTATTTATTTGCAATCATAATACTACTATAACATACATTATAACCACGCCTGTATCTTTTCCAAATTAAATGGGGTTAGTTTCATTTGGTATAAGAACTATTAACATTGGAAATTTAAACTTCAAATAAATTCAGCAGCTACACATGGAGAAGCAACAGACAAACGAACAATTGATTTTGTAATATTATTGAGCTTTTATTACAGTTTCATGGCACGTTTTCCGGTATACAAGCGGCAGTTAGAGGCGGGTTTTGTTTACTTTGTTAAAACGCTTGGTTACACGTGCAACCGCTAAAGTACACAATAAACTTAATATAAATCAATCCCAGCTACCGGTCGTACTGTTAGCGACCATCAGAAACGGAGTTCGAGTATCTCTCGAACGCAAAACAAATTCATAGGTTTTAGGCAGCCCGTCGAAAAGTTAGAATCGATTGATAGTATTCGATAAAGATTAATTAAATTCGATAACCCTCACACATCATAAAAGATACACACATGTTTATAATCCCTTAAAACATATCCTGTATAGACTTAATAGTTACAGACATGCTTATATGCTATACATAGTACGACAATAATGTTTAAGATAATTTCTCAACAAACGCGTTTGTAATATAACTTTTTTTTTAATATAGAAGTATGGTTATGTCAGAGTATTGCAGTATTGTTATATATGTGATACTTATGTAATAATAGAATATTACATAAAATGATATACAACTGAACAGAAAAAGATAGCAATCTACATAATCACGACGTGATTACACAAATTGGCGTTATTTGAGTGTCTCACTTTCCGTGCTCTAGTGCCATATCTACCTTTTATCTTTATTTATATAAGTAATTCTTCTGTACGTGTGAATGTCACTAATTTCCTAAATGGCTGGACCGGTTTTAATGAAACATTTTATTATGTCTTCAGGTCGATTAAAGAATAGTTTAGATTCACAATATTTTTTTTATTTATCGGATTTAACTAAGTCGTCTGTACAGGGCAACATCTGTCCGGTACGCTAGTTTGTATATTATATAATATCCTTGATAATAATATGTAATTGGAAGATAGTGGAATTTTCATTTATTTGGAAGATTAAGCTATAATAATTTAAAAATTAAGTATAAACCACAAAGCAAGCCATTAATAAAAGAAACAAACAAACTAGATTAAGCTAGTTGTCGCCCACTATCCAAAATTCGGCCTTCATTCATTTTTTTAATAAATTATTATATTCCTCTTAAGACTCACTCATTCAGTTAATTTGACATTTTAAAATTATATTTGGCAACAATTTTTACTCAGTGCAAATATTTGACAACGGACTATTATGTCCAAAGAGAATGTAATCACTATGTTTATGTCTATTATGTCTAGTATGATTATGTCTTTGACATTGATAGTTTCAACGTAAGCAAATAACATTAGATTCGATATATTTTAAACATATTTCATACGAATATTAGCTTTTGCACTTCTTCTAATTATTTATTTCTTTAATTTCATATAACACATCTTAGAGCGCGCAATACTCTTAAAAATGGATCCAGATTTTTCGCTTTATATATAGATCTAGCGACCCGCCCCGGCTTCGCACGGGTGCAATGTATTATACATAAAATAAACCTTCCTCTACCTACTAAAAAAACCGCATCAAGATCCGTTGCTAGTCTTAAAGATACATAGGGACAGACAGACATCGGCTCAACTATGTAGTGCTTCAACTCTGATTTTTATATTTAATTTTATAATTCAATTATTTTATGAACACAAATCCCTTCGTTCAAAAATGATCTGTTTTATCACTGAACTCCACGAAATGTGCCCCATGAAATCCATTCTCGGTGCTTGCCTTTAATAGATTTTGAACCCCCCGTATCTAGGTTAAGAAATGCCCGTTAAATAAAATGGTAAACACAGGGGTTCTTAGCCGTCCGGGGTCAAACTCACCCGGAAAAATATCCCCGCGATACGACCTCTTTTACTAGGAGTCCATAAGCGAGCGATCGGGGTAGCCGAAATGCCAGCAGTTCACATGAACTGGCATTGAATTCTTTACTAAACATTGCATAGTAGATATTTTTTAATTAGATCCAAGTGACTAACAGGTAATGCACTTGGATGTAATCTCACCTACAATTTAAATTATTTAAGAAAGTATTTAAATTTATTAACATTTATTTTAACACTCTATTGATAAACCAATTTAAAAAATGATTTATTTCACATGACTTTGTGTTTTACAATTAATTGTAAAATTGCACCGAATCTTATAATGTGAAATGAAACAATTATATGAAATCCATCCAATGTGAGGAAAGTACACGCGTGGCATCGGAGGGTTGGGGGTGAAATCAAGGTCAATAACCGGCGGCGCTCGGGGTGTAGCGAGCAGTGGGGATATTACGTCACAGTTCTGGCGGGAATACCAGGAGAGCATAACTGCGAGGCGCTTCAGCGAATGAAAGTAAGTCTCGCGTAGCTTTACATCGTTGGCCGCTCGTAACCATTCCGAAAACGTTGACACGCCTTTGTCAATGTGTCTTCCCACTCAATGGAATATAAGTAAAAAGCTTTAGTAAGTTGAGGGATTAGAAGTTTTTATTTGTTTTAATTCAATGTAGGAGAATATTTGGTGCATATTAAAAAAGACAAAGTAGATAATGTTAATGTAATTTTAAATTAAAATTAAAAAAGGGAGCGAAACGGGGCGCGACCGCGAACTAATCACACCTGATGAAAAACCTCCAGTGGGTCCGAAACTAGTCGGTACATACACCGGTTTAACGTGAGTTTAGCCGTCGTATTATTACGTTATTACATGAACAAATTATTTGATACAAATGTTATGCTGACCTTACCTAGGTGGAATAAGCGCAGGAGAAATAATAATAAATAATAATAATAACGACGTTTCACACACACACTGTCATATTTCATAATATTTGTGTAACATAACACATGACCGTTGCTTGCGTGTGTCTGTGCGTGTTGGTTAGCAGTTTGGAAGCCCCTTGTCAATGGGGCCACATTCATCAGAATTGTTAAACAGAAAAAAAAACAATTCCATTTACAATGCTTCATCTATTCAAAAGTTTTTTGTGCAATCTCAAAAAAAGTTGTATTCTTTACACTGGAAAGGTCTCATGCGTTTTTTCAGTAACTAATGAACGTACATTTATGCAATTTAATATGTATTTATTATCGTTATTACTATTTTTTTTTTTACATATACACATATAAATAATAATTGTTAGTGAATTCATGCATATTGTTTAATTTTTAGATCCTATCAAATGAATTGAAATTTTCAACATGTGACTAACTGATGCCCGCGACTTCGTCTGCATTGCTTATTATATTAGCAACAGCACCGTTTGCCCCACTTCTCCAAAGCAAGAAAAAAATGTCATTTCTTTTATAAAGCATGAACATTTAAATACATTATTGGAATATTACGATAGTGGAATTTAATAAACGTAGTTTAATAAATAAAGTGGAACGTAGTTTTAAGTGAAAAAAATTTATATCGTTGAAAGATATAATGGTGGGTGTGCAAAATTATATCGTTAACTTTTTTACTTTGTTCGTTCAAAATTTCATTATAATCTCTAAGACTGCCAGCTGAGAGGGACGCAAATTCATACAAAAGCTATGAACAAATATTAGGTATACATTTTTGTGATCTTACTTTTTGTCTTAAAAATTCCCGTTTTAGTGATAAATCAACATCCATACTATTACGATAACTGTATAACTGTATTAAAAAATTCATTATTTGTATAATAATGAAATTTTTAATAACATTATCGCGATATATTTGAAAAACAACGTAGTGGCGATCAACTTGTTTATCCAATGTCGATGAACCTGAAAGTGAGGTTAGAAAATAACCATCCCAGCTTCGACGTAAGCCTTCGGCGAATTTCCCGCATCGTCGACTCAGTCCACCTTCATCTCACTCGCCTTTCATTACTCGGAAAGGTTGAGTGTCTTCGCCAATGTCAAAAGGGATAGACAAGTATATAAATATTTTATTTATCAGTTCCAGCAATGTTTGTTTACGCGTTATGATACTAATTAACATTAACTAAACGGCAATTCGATAACTTTGTTAACAAACGCGAGGCGCTAGGTAGGGTTTATCAAGCTCGTAGAAATGAACCCATCTTCGAATGTAACATTTTTAATTTAATTTACCTTGTTAATTTTATTTATTGTGAGACCACAGAACGGTGTTAACTGATACACGATTGTACGGAGACGTACCACGACCTTGTATACCATACCACTTAAATACTGGGAAGTACCACGACCTGTGTAGAAGTATTAATTAGTTGCAAAAGTCCTTTCACGGTGGTTATCAATTAACATCAGGTGAACTGCCCGCGTGCCTTTTCCGGAAATCGAAGATGCGTGAAGTCTGCCAATCCGCAGTAGATTGCGTTCCGTGTACAGTGGGTGTGCAGTCCAACAGTGGGACTTATATAGGCAGGACATTTGCTGACTTTAAGGTAGACTTTGAGCTTTCTTCGGGTGAGTTTAGCGGATGCTTACTGTCTTGAAATAGATAAATATGCTATGCTATGGCAGATATGGTGTATTTACATGGGCAGTAGTAATAACCAGGAGAAATACCTACAGCTTTTTTTCTTTCAATATGGCATTGATTGTGTTAAATAATATGAAAATACATTCTAACAGCAGATTATTTATAACAATGCTTTGAGAATAACTCTTCTCTAACTTCTCTAATTATTTAAAGTAATCATGATGACAAATGTATTACTTGCTACATAGATATTTATAAGTAGGATGTGTAACAGCGATAGCATACTTAGTTTGAATGATTATATAATTTGTTTTAAATCTTTGTGTAAGCGGAAATGTCATTAGCCGGCGTTTTTCCTTTCTGCTTACCGTCGTAAATCGGTCAGGAAATCGTAGAACAGTACAGATAAGATATTTATTTGGCTCCCATCCCACCTAGATGGGTTAAGGGCAGGAGAAACCAGGATATTATAATCATCATGATCTCAGCCTGTTTTAGTCCCTCAGAACGTCACGAAGCAAGATCGTGAGCCATCTGTATCCATCCAGCACATTTGTACAGATCGCCACTCCATCTAGTGGGGATCGTTCTGCACAGCCACATTTATTCAAGAATAATCTATCAATCTATACGAGCAATTCTTGTATATATATGTATAACGATTTTCATGAAATTTAGTATGTGCGTATATTCGGGTGCCAAAATCGATCTAAACCCGTGGGTTCTGGCTAGCCCGCCGGTTCTGCGTCAGATGAAGCTTTAATAGTCTCGGGACTGAAAGCAAAAACATCAGTTAATACAAGATACAAGATACTTAGTTTCTTTACTTTTTTTTTCCATACCATCTGGTATCATTGCTGTCTTACTTTTTAATTTTTTTTATTACCATAATACACGATTTACCAAAAAATGGTCCTCCAGGTAATTTTATTTATGCGCTACGTGTAACGCTTTATTCTTTATTCGCTTTATTAGCGAGCGACCAGTTACTAAAACAATCCAAGAGCACGACTAAACCAGTAAGATTACAGACGCGTATTAAAAATATTATTTTTGAGTATAACGTACATTTTTCAAGATAAATAAACACATACGTACGATATGTTCCCCGACTTGAGAAAACTATTTGTTAATGGTCTGTGGTGACATTTGCATCGCGAGGAAATTACCTTAAAAGTACCAAAAGGACATAAATCACCCAACACCTATGAGGAATCTATTAATCGAATTAGCCTTAAGGCATGACATCAAGGATTCTGCACATTGTTAAATTCAGTGTCATATTATAAGACTGATTTAATGATTTTCTTAGCCGTGATAACTCAGTGTCCGGGCGCTCGCCTTTAATTCAATTTACTCGAGCAACCTGAGTTCGAACCCCGGTGCCGGCACCAATGAAGTTTTTAACTTTAAGTGCTGACTTATCACGTGCTCCGCGGTGAAGGAAAACCTGCTTATTTTCGAGATAATAACAAAAAACATATATATATTTCGAAGATATGTGAAATCCGCCAATCCGCAGTGGGGCCGCGTGGTGGACTATGCCCTGATACCCTCTGTATAGCGGAGGCCTTTGTCCAGCAGTGGGACATGTACAGGCTGTTACTTTACTTTACTTTAATGATTTTCTGTGGTAGTGATAGCTCTGTGTAATTAGTATGACTGTGAGCTAATACCACCACTAAGTTCCACCTTCCACCAATAAGATTTGATTTAATCGGCATCCAAATCGTTATGCAATTTATGGGAAGATCCCATTAGATTGTCTGTCGATCGTTTGTAGATTGTAACTATCTGATATTTTTGAGGCAACGACTGTGTCACTGGGGAAGAGGGATTCAGCTCAGTAAAAGTAACAACACCGCACTAGTTACTTACTACTAACTACCGTTTAGCCTGGAGACTTTTTAAGTTTCAAGGCGTTTGTTATCCTACTCCATTAGGTTAAAAGGCTTGAACGCGTGTATAGTATATCATTGTTATGAGAATTAGAAAGGTTTACTTTGCTTTAAATAAAGGGCATAGTCAGCCTTTGAGATGTAACAAAAGTCACGCAATTTATTAAGAAACCTCGCTTATTGTTAATTATTAAACTGCATTTACACACAAAGGTTGCTTTACTGGCTTCCCCTCGCTTAAGCAAAACCAGTGGAATGCTACAAGTGTAAATACAGCCTCTGCGTTGGCTTCTCTCTGATTGGTTCTGTGCCCTTTATCAAAAGCGGTATAAATTTCTTTGGTAGCACGCACTGCTCTACCTTAACTTTACTTTGACTGATGTTTTTGAGTCCGTAGACTTTTAAAGTTTTGTCGAAGCTAAGCTCTTGGCTCGTTGGGTACGGCTGTGCATTTGCTCATTTGTGGAATATCTATAGAATCTCAACATCATCAATTAACATTGTTTATTAATTGCGAAAGTTTAATTCGTAGTACGGCCAAACAGAAGTCATGTCTCTTCCAAGAATGAGCATGCTCATCCGGGGAAAACCACTACATCAAAGAAGACTGGCGTAAACTGGAAGTGTTACACTTCTACGTATCGTCTGATGAGTGTGTGGCAACCCTACAGGAGTTGCAAATGTCCATGGGCGGCGGTTATAACTTGTCATGAGGTGAACCGCCAGCTCGTTTGCCACCTTATCACAAAAAAGGTTGTACCTTGTTTACGCGTTGCGTTGGTTTCGCCGTGCAACAAACGTCATGCGACAAAGACAAATTTGGCATTGACATCACAGGTGGTTGTAGAACAATAGTAGTGTTAACAAGCGCCAGTTCTAATAAAGTTTTTGCTTATTCAATAATGTATCCGGATTTCTATTCGCTTCGTCTTGCCAATGTTTAGCTGGATAGTACGCGATTAATTTCAAGGTTCTTTTTATGAGGGTTTCAATGATAATACTGTCTAAATTTTGTGAGTAAACATGGTTCCGGATGATCATGATCCTTTGTTTCCACCGTTGTGAAATGTTTCGTTTTATTATTCCGGAAAAATGCCCTGTTTGTAAACAAAAATTAAATAGATATAATACAAGCTTGTACCATTCAGAGTTCCATAATCATTCTTTAAGGCGTCTCAAGATCCGAGAGCTATAATAATGAAACCTACTCATGGTGTGAAGTTTTTTGTACTATTTTGTACTGTTTGGCAACAAATCTTATTAGATATGAGTACAAGCCTTTACCATTCAGTTCTACGTTCCTTCGTTAAAGCGTCTTAAGATCCGAGAGCTACAGTAATGAGACCAAGAGCTATAGTAATGGTGATTATCTAAATTACTTTGTTTATATAGTGTGTGTGTGTGAGGCTTACTTCGGCGTATTGCTAATAGAGTTGCCCCGCCGAAACTATTATATATTTGCACATCTGTTTACGAAACGTTTAAAGGCATCTCGTTAGTAAACACTGGAAGTTGGATCGTTCTCAGTATTTGTACGGGAATAGATATTGTAATGCTGACGGCTTTATTTATAATCTGATATTGTGATGCTTTGATGACAAAATCGAAATATTATCTAATTTGGCCTTAATAATTTAAACGTTGGGTTAATATAAAAGTGGGTTCTTTTGCAGAACAAGCTTTTAATGACCACTACTAAGTTTTTCTTCCTCAGATTGGATAGTTGTTTTGATCAAGACGATGATCAAAACTTAGGTTATGAAATGAACAAGAAAATTATGTGGTGCGTTGTGGTGTTGTGGTGTGTAATTTTAGTGTTTATGAATATAAATATCTCATAATTATCAAACAGACATTAATATCATTATAATTTAAGTTACTTACAAATTAAATACGCACTAATTAATTAAATAAACGGATGGAATATCGTTCCCATCCTCCACAACTGCATTAACAGGTCGGATTGTCCGTCTCTGAAGACAAATACGAAAGTATAAGACAGTAACCAGACAATAGAAAGTATTACACTCACTTCTATGAAGCGTTGGTACTTCCCTGAATGAGTTCTTCCCATTGACTCTAAATTAATTATGAAATGATGTGGAATCATATTTTGTCGCTCTATCATCAGCCCTTTACTTAGTATCGTCATTCAAGCTTCGAGGATATCCCGCTCCTTAATGCCAGTCAGTGTAATAGTATTAAGCTTTACGAGTACAACAAATGTTCAGGGCAATATAAGGTAAGGTAAGAATATTTTCTTCGCTTAAGAAGCTAAAGAAATTGGGCCACATAAACCTTTCGATTCTATTTCGTCGTACCGTAACAAAGGAAGCTCTTACTGGGTTCGCTACTCTCATTGTAGGAAGGTTCAACGAACTCGCGCCGTTTTGGGGCTACTTTCGAGAAGTCCTCACATAAAAGAAGGACCTAACATCCCTAAAACTACTTATTACTTCCCATTTGTGCTTATCGTGTCCCGAGCCATGGCTATTATGTTGCTTTTCGTAATAGCCAACAAATGTGATGGTGATTTTTCCCGAAACTCGGTAATACAAAATGAAACCGGAATTCTTACTATAAGTTAGGCGAACACAAAATAAGCTGTTAGAGTAACTATCACTACGAGTACTCCAATAAACAAAATGTCGTGCGGTTTTTTTATGTGAGAAGAAGGCGAGTCAGCTGGCGGTTTGCAACACCCGTAGGGTGGGTAGGTTGCAGATGCTTTCCCGCCTTTTAATATAGTGTGCCCCGGCTACCTCACTCCCCAGACTAAAGACTAAAGCATAGCACTACAACGGTCGTCTGTGAGTTCGTGGTACTTCTCCGGACGTGCCTGTCCATTCGTGCAACAGCAAACTAATACGTGGCCATACCAGATCAATGAATCAATAAATTAATTTGTAAAATTTTGTACCGAATACACAATAACCTGCTATTCGACAAGCTACAAACGACAGGAAACATCGTAAGATATCCTCAAGCATTCCATGGCACATTCTTGCATCTAAGATAAGGACAATCACCACCTTATCCCCCTTCCAAACAATAGTTCTTTTAAACAATGGATACTCGCCTTTTATACCCAAATTCTAATGGACTTTTTCGTGTACGAATTTAAATTTGTTTTTAAGCGTTCAACTCGTTACAATGTACGATAATAACATAGATATCTGAACTAGTTGGCCAATTAACCTACATTTTGAGTACGAGAAATATCATATATCAATTTAATCGATGTCAATTTGTTCGCAGTTCAAACACGAACTACATACACCTTTTATGGTAGAGGTTTATTGATACAAGTGTATAGATTGTTTGCCAGGAGCTAGGGATGAACCCTGGAGACCTTTCCTCTTACCATCCAGAGTGACGATAGGTAAATAAGTTTTTTTTTGGAAATATGGAGCAAATCCCATTGCATAAGTCCTTTTTCTTTAAAAATTTTAAACTACCATCTATTGCCCTTTGTACAGAAACTAAGATAAATAAATACTACCCTACTTTATAGTAATTTGATCTCCCTACTAGTTATAAAATACATACCTACTTATAAAATTTCCCTGTCAGTGTCATGTTGGATTCGCATATTATTGAACACATTTTATTTTATTTTTTCAATTTGCTGGATAGTTTTTAATTCAAGTAATAATATTTTTTATTGCAATTTAATTGTTTTTATAAAAATGAGAGGTCGATAAGTATAAGTTCTATTATTTTATGGCATTGTAAGTTGTTGTATGTATTGACTGCAATCTGCTGTCAGCTAAATTTTATAAAGATCGCATAGATGGCGCTGTACTGCAATTCCAAACCTATCTTTAATGCTTCATAGATTTGCGGACGCCGTAACGACTTTAATTTTAGGTTAATCTAAATTATATAACATAGATTTTATTTAAATTAATAACGTAAGTATATTTTTATTGCAAATTTAGCACTACTACGAAGAAGGCAAGAAAAGTTCCTTTGATATACAGCGTGTCGTTACCATCGCGAAAATAAATGAACACATATATAGGGGATAATTTATTAAAGTTGTATTAAACATTTAAATTCTTTAAACATCAATATTTACAGAGTTATTAAAAAATTAAAAATCAACTAATGATTAAAGCATATTATACCATTTCGGAATATCTCGACGAATGTGGAGTTAATACTGTTGATACTCACGTAGGCTAGAGTAAGACTATTATACCTGTATATTATATTGTACCCTGATATTTTTGAAAACGAGCAACTGTTGAGTTTCTTGCCGGTCTCTTCTCAACAGAAACTGCTTTCCGAACATGTGGTACCTTACGAACCTATATACATAATCTTTGATGTAAAATTTGACGATTCATAAGAGCGCGCAAGCGTCTATTTGAATAAATATATTTTTGATTTTGATTTTTGATTTTGTAGGTGATATAAGCGACGGTTATCACATAACATCAGATAAACCGCTTGCACGCTAACTTTACACATAATGAAGACTAAGCCAGGGGGAACTGGAAGTATTACTTTATCAATGTGAGAAAGTGGCAAACGAGCTGGCGGTTCACCTGATGTTAAGTGATAACCGCCGCCCATTGACATTTGCAACATCCGTAGCGTTACCGATGCGCTGGGCCCCGGCTGCCACACTCAACAGACGAAACGCAGGAGTGTACCACTTTTACTTCACGCCGGTCTTCTGTGAGGTCGTGGTACTTCCATTCCCATGCCCATTCGTGCAACAGCAAACACAGTTGTGTGGCACTGTGGTAGTCACAGTTAGTTGATGCTACTTGCGTTTAGGCTAATAAGTGAGTTAACTAGAGCCCAATTTTTAAGATTCTGTGCCCAAAGGGTAAAATGGGACCCTATTACTAAGACATCGCTGTCTGTCTGTCTGTCTGTCTCCGTCTGTCAACAGGCTGTATCGCATGAGCCGTGATAGTTAGACAGTTGTAATTTTCATAGATGATGTATTTCTGTTTCCGGTATAACGACAAATATTAAAATAACAGAATAACAAAAATATTTAAGAGGGGCTTCCATACAACAGACTTGATTTTTATGCCGTTTTTATAGACAATGGTACGGGACCTAGCCTAGCGACTAGCACTTGCCGATTTTTTTTACAAGGTAGGCAACGCATATCTTATCCTTCAAACGAGCAATTCTTGTATATATATATAATCGGAATCTCGGAAAGACGGCACCAGCGATTTTCATGAAATTTAGTATGTGCGTAGATTCGGGGGCAAAAAATCGATCAAGCTAGGTTTTACTTTTAGAAAATGTCCTTTTATCCCTGTTTTCAGGGCATGAAAAATATCATTCGAATATGACAGTAAATTTCGCTAAAATGTTGTAATAGCTCGGTCGGTAATCGGGCGGGCCCAAAACAGACGGCCGCGGTTCGTATCACGATCATTTATTTTCACACACTTATTATTTTTACTTTTTTTTCTATACCAGATCATTTTCTTTTTTTTTTATTTTTTTATTTCCAAAATATATAATTTACCAAAAAAAAAAACGAAACCGGTCCTTCAGGTATTGCGATCTAAATGAGCTGATAAATCTATATACAGACATGTGTAAGCGGTGCATGGTCGTGCGAGTCAACGAGTAATTGTCTCGTGTTCAAATCACGTTTCATGATAAAACTGCTGTTGAATATTGATAGTTTAGTTTTAAACGTAAAAGGGAAATAACATGGCGTGTGCTTAAGTCTTGTCTGTTTGAGGAAATCGATGTATACGATCCCGCATTGAAAATGCCACGATGATAATATACTTTTACATTTTATATGAATAGTGAGCTTAAGACAATTTCATTGTGTAAATAAAGATAAAGTTGACGACCAGATTGGCGTGGGGTGTAGTGACCTGCGTCCTGCGCCAGAGGGTGTGGGTTCGATCCCCACTACTGGAAATATATTGTGCGATAAACATAGTGTTTTTTCCAGTGTCTGGGTGTTTATATATGTATAATATATATCGGAAATTTCACTTCAAAGTTATTAAAAAAAAGGAAACAGAACTGCTGACCCTAAAGTCATCAGTTCCAATACACTTAAGCAAGTTTTATTTACAAACTACACAACCAAATACTTTATTAAATTCTTATAAACGAAGCGATTACATCAATACTTTAAACATAAGGGTTAGGCAAAAAGTAACAAATAAACCAAGTACAAAAATAATAATTATTTTATTAAACTGACACAGATTTTACTTACAATGTTTTCTCTTCAAAGGTCAGCTTCGAAGTCAGCTCTCCACTCAAAGCACTTTAAGTACCACAGTTTACATTGTCAACGCCACTGAATCGCCAGGTGGCGTTATAATCGCACAGTATTTTTAAAACTTTATGAAACTATTATAAATGAATTAAAGTTGTTATTAACGTATAAATTGTTATAAAAGTTCCATAGTTTTATAGTAATGTTTTAAAACTATTCAAAAGTTATTTAAGCAATTTCACAAATAAACAAAAGTATGGACATTCAAATGGTTGAAATACGGAATCGTATTGAGACTGTATTAGTGAGACAAAGCTGTTACTTGTAAATTAAATGTTTAAATTAAGGTAGTATTTATTTACTAAATTAAAATGAGGATTTAGTTATTGATTTTCTAGTAAATATAACTTTTAATGATGTAGTTGAGAATAATCATTTCTTGTAATAATTAAAACTAAATTTATGAATTAACAAACTTGTTTTCTAAATATAATCATTGATTTTCTGTATTACGATTTTAAATTAACTTAAAGGTAAGCAGCCAAATAATCGCTGCGGCGACATATATATTTATTTACAAATGAAAAGTATGTTTAAGTATGTTTATCAGTTTTCTAGTAGCCATAGTACAAGCAATGCTTAGTTTGGGACACATTTTTACGTTGCGTAAAAATGTGTCCGAAATATAAAAAAATATAGTACAGAGGGTATCAGGGCATAGTCCACCACGTTCAAATATCTTCGAAATATTCTTTGTTATTAATTCGAAAATGACCAGGTTTCCTCACGATGTTTTGCTTAAGATGAGCACTTAACAATTTCAAGTAGCTATTAATTGCAATTAGCAATTTCATTTGTGCCAGCACAGGGATTTGAACCCGTACCGAGGAAATTCAAAGAAGCTAGGATGTAAGCTCCATCGAGATTATAAGTAAGCTAAAAACAGCATGATGAAATATGGAAACTAAAGAAAAAATGTGTAAAAAAACGCATTTGATACGCTTCCAGTAGTTTTCCGCGTAAGGAGGGAGTCTCGGCGAGTGAATAAAACGTCCATTTCTGTTTATTAGCATCTAGAAGGGCAGTTAAAGGAATGCACGCCGCCCCCCTAAGAGGCCGTTAGTGCAGGCAATCAAACCTTGGCATCAGGAGAAAAACAATGGACTGGTAACGGGCCAATGGGCAGTAAATCGGTGTCTTTAAAGTGGGCTCTGATGATCTGGTCGCCGCAGTTAAGCAGCGGCCTTTTGTGTTAGTTAAACGCATTCATCGAACAGGATTGCGGTTTCGCGCAGCGGGGATGATGTTAAAAAAAATGGAAAATAAGGGAAAAGAATACGTCTGAGGTAGCCGGGGCACACTTTATTAAACGGTGAAGACGCATCTGTAACCCTACGGGTGTTGCCAATGTCCATGGGCAGGAGTAATAAATGTTGTGGTAGTGCTGCCAGCTCGCTTTCCGCCTTCTCACATGAAACAAGTAGAGTACAATTAAAAAAACTAAAAAAAACCGACTGCGTTTCTTTGTAATTTTTTATATTTCTTTTCTCACAGTAAATACGAATCTAACGACACCTCTCAAGCTGAAATCCATTAAGCTCTTCAGGCTGCAGAGGGGGCCAAGCATTTGTACATACATACTCTCGAAAAACATAACCCTCCTTTTGGCGCAGTAGGGTAAAGTAAAAATATCTTAGATAAATTTTGCTTTTAATGAACCCTTTTGCGTAGTCGTTACGCTTGAAATGGTTGCTTTATAAAATACGATATGTTGCTGCCAAAACTCTACGGGATTCCCAGTCGCAAACATAACTACTCACACCTAGTGTACACCATTTTTTAGTCGGACCCCAACGGCCCGTAGCGGGTAATCCCCTCATTTTGTTAATACACGCATGTCCACAAGCGTGACTCTGAGAAATGTACTATATTAAGGAAAATGTTAATCATTAATTAGGAGCTTAAGTTAATATATGTAATTGCCAAATGAGATAAAGCCTATTAAGCATGAGTTAACGATATTGTTTTCTTGATTCAAAAGAAAAAATCCGCAAACTAGTTTCATTTAATGTTCATTTAATATGAGTTAACGAGTTTTTTATGTAAATAAACCTTAGTAGCACTTATAACTATGTGCATAGTTCAATTTTATAACGTCAGTTCCATGTTATAAATGCTAAATAGGCGTTTTTACCCAAAAACAATGACGCTATACCACGAATTACAATACGAACGCGTCTTACGATGTTTACGTGACCGTTGACACGGAGTTATTTGTCCGAATCTTTTATTCAAATAAAACCGTTGAAAAACTTTTAAGTTAAACGGTTTGATTTTATGTGCACTGAAAACTACAATATTGTATTGTCATCTAAATTAAATGTGTGTACCAAATTTCAGATCAATCTGACAACGGGAAGGTACTTAAATTTCAATTTCTAATTTTGACCCAAATAAATAAACAAATTCCGTACGGGTCGAGCTAAATAAAACCGTTTAACAAGACGAACAGTGCGTAGGTAATCGTTATCCGTAAAAAATAAAACGAAATCGCCTTCTGAACTAAGATTTTATCAATTATGCTCGAGCAACGTAAACTAAATGCGCCATTTATATTTCTTGCTTTGGATCCCTTACAGTCGTAACCTTTTACGATTGCTTTGATATTTGTCTGCTGTATTAGGACACTTTCCTCGGGAGCCAGTAGGGACACCAAATTAAAGTTTATTTATTGAAAATATACACATCAAAAATTCTGAGCATCACGATATAACGTTGTGATATTAGCTAAAGTAATTGACTAAAATTATGTTTTTTAAATGCTACATGTATACTTTTTATTTAAATTCAGTTTGAGAATTTAAATTAAAAAGTATTTTTAGGTTTGAGATTCGATATGAATAAAGGTCTATCGATGTCTTATAATAATTAACGACTGAGGTGTGTTCAAGAAGTTTATCCTTACAATGGATAAACAATAGTGGCTTGGACGGGAATCACTTAGAAAAGATATAGATAGATAGAGATCATTTTCACAAATGGCAACTTAAAACAGAAAAGTTCTTAAAGAAGAAGATCCTATGATAATATCAATCGATCGTTTTAAAACGTAGCGTCACCTATAATCGCCCAATATACTGGATAGCGTACAATTAACGCTGTCCAGTCCTTGACTTTAACCGTAATAGCCCGTTTCCACCGCCGTAATTCTAGTCTAATATGGCCGCTCACTTTATTGGCTATATCGCACGTGGCGTACCTTTTTCAACAGATCGCCTTGTTTTATTTAAGACATCACTCCACCGGCTGTGTTACGACATCCTTCAGTAATGATAGCCTAGTACGTCATATTACAAAAAATTGTACTTTATCAACAATTTTAACAACTTTTTTATAAACAACAACTAGGATTACTTTAACGTATGTTTCTACGACCAGCCTGGTCTGCCTGACGTCAACCCTCCGTGGGAAATAAACTCCCAAATCCGGAACTTTCGGTACTACAAGTACAAATACTTGTCCCATAGTGTGGGAATCGAACCCACGAGCCCCAACGCCGAGGCCAATAGCTTAGCAACGGCACTATCAAGTCATCAGTATTTATTTATTTTACTACTTCAATAATTTAAATTTGTTTCCTGTAATAAGTGTCATAGCCGGAAATGGTTTTACAAAATATTAAATATTAAATGTGACACAAAAAAAATTTATTGATTTTCTGTTACTAATAATATTTTATAACTAATATTTTATGACTCGTATTACGAAAACAGAAAAGCGGAAAAATAAAATTATAATAAATGTGTGGCAAATTCTGTATTTTTTTTTACACGTAGATATAAAAATTCGAAAAAACGTTCCAAACCGATAATTAAGAATAAAAAAATAGGAAATCGTTCCGACCGTGACAGGACTCGAACCTGCAATCTTCGGATCCGAAGTCCGACGCCTTATCCATTAGGCCACACGGTCGTTATATTGGTGTGCGAAATAAAGGAACGTATGTAACGCCACAAGCCTCTTGTATAGTGATGTCATTTATTACGTCACGAGGTCATTCGCCCGACCTTCCACTTGATACGTAAGATACACGGCGTAAAAAACTGTATGAGTAGTAAAATGTGTGAACGACACAATAGCACTGGATGGTTTTGAGTACGTTTAATAGAATTCTAACATATTCTGTCTCTTACTATATCAATGGACTGTCAAGAAGATTGGTGACATACCGCTAATATTTTCAATATTTTTCTAATTTTGCCATTAAATTAAATAAATGCTTTACAGGTTCCTGTAATTCGTAACCGATATTTGCTTAATTTCAAGTAACAATTGAAAAATACCCAGGTTATATTTGAATCGCTGAGTGAAAAATATTTTCCATTTGGCAGGATCACCTTATTTGCAATATTTTACACGACCCAGTTGAAACAATAGTCATGTCTACATACAGAATTACGAAACGACGACATTCTTTTTTGGTCGTTTTACAATATCAGCGATTCGAAAACTGTTCGATCAACGGTTAAAGGAAGTTTTTGTGATAAAACATAATTCTTTAAAGTCAGCGATGTTAATGACTATATAAAAAATATGTCGATGATATTGGGCCTAAACATGGCAAATTCGCCAAAAAACTCGTTCTCTACATAGGAAAAAAATTCTATATAACTCGGTTAAGGTGTGTCGGTTATAATTGCTAATCCGAATATACCCTAAGGTCATATGTATGACCCTATATTCAAGAGTGGACTAACCATTTTAGTGTTTTTTATGTGGAAAAAAAAGTAGGCGGTGCAACTGATGTTCAACTATTACAAGAACATTCATTTTACTTTGGTCGTTTCACACCTTTATATGATGGCCCTCGGCCGGCTTCCTCGAGGAACTAAACGCAAAATACACTAACACTTCATACCGGTGTTCATCGGACGTGTAACCAAAGAATAAATTCTAATACGAGCAGTATTCGACAAGTAGAAACCGAAACGAAGAACATACTACGTACTTCGGTTCTCATAAAACTTAGTTAATTATTTATTCATGGATTGAAAGTTCTAAATAATAAAATATCGTAGAAGCCCTAAGGTAACGAGGTTAAAGTAACGAGATGAAGTTTACACGTAAATAACTGAACTCTCAAAGTTTTCTCGTTAAAAATTTGTATCAAATAACATGATCTAACTGGTCCTTAACTGGGGCAGATAACACGATCCGTGTTGCCATGCCGAAAATTAAAAACGCGTTTGTCAGGAAATCGTTGTAATTTTTATTACCATCCTTATGATTTTCTTTTAAATAAATTTTAAAAACATTCACGAAACCAAAATCGGTACGTCGTTCAAATTGCTTCTACTATAGCTGCTGAGTTCGAAACTTTCAATTTATGAGATGTATATAAAAATAAAAGTTTATATATTATTTCCAAGCATAGAAAGCTCTTCCAAAAATAAATAACAAAGTTCATTGTTGTAACAAAGTAAAATAATAATTATTTCACGGAATGTTTTAATTTATTCGAAAGCTCACACGATCTCTGAGCTCCTAGTACAATCATCAACGGTTTCCTTACGCAAATGTCTTTTTTTCACTTAGAAACCAACCTTTGTCCGTTTAACAAACAAATACAGGTGAATGAATAGTTAGTGTTCAAGTAAAAAAGATAGAGAGGTGGATTATAGTTTGATTTTTTTTTAATTTGTGTTAAAATAAAATTAAAAAAATATTAATGCAAATGTCGTATAGCAATGCAAATACAAATATTAAAATGTTGAATTGAAGTAAAGCCTCGAAGCTCTATTACCATATCCTTACAGAAGATTAACATGGACTAAGGTATAAAAAAAAAGTAAAGTAACAGCCTATAAATGTCCCACTGCAGGGCAAAGGCCTCCTCTGTACAGAGGGTATCAGGGCATAGTCCACCACGCGGCCCCACTGCAGATTGACGAACTTCACATATTTTCGAAATATTTTTTTTTGTTATCATTTTGAAAATATGCAGGTTTCCTCACGATGTTTTCCTTCACCGCCGATTACGTGATAAGTCAGCTCTTAAAATTAACAATTTCATTGGTGCTGGCACCGGGGATCGAACTCAGGTTGCTCGAGTAAATTGAATTAAAGGCGAGCGCCCGGACACTGAGCTATCACGGCTCTTAAGGTATAACCGGATCCCTAAAAAAATCTTTAACACAACCACCCTACTTAGCGTGAAACACGCACATGACTTCACTTCTTCTGTGATCACAAACACAGTTCATTGACTCGATTACAAATCATCTGAAGGTGAACACTGGAACAATTATTACCATGGCTGGTTTAATTAGTAGTAATGTAGGAAAATGTTTTTGAATAACCTTCACGTTTTAAGTATCGGGGAAGCAGAATTGGTTAAGAATGTTATTCCATTTTTACGATACTTTTGTAATCCCAAATACACACTTAAAAACACACTTACAAAAGTAGAATTTACCGGAATAGGGCGTAGAATATTTTTGGTTTGTTAAAGTTATTTTTCATTTGTTTTATATTTTAATTATGTATTTGTGTTCTTTTACTTTACTGAATTATTTATAAGTATTTTTTTTATTTCTTTTATTTTTACTTAATTTGAGTCTTTCTTTCTCTTTTGTTATGTGCGTCCTTTTTTTGGTAAATAAATGAATTTTCTTTCTTCTCTTTCTTTCTTTCTTGAAGGAATTTTCCTTGGCGAATGCCACCGATTCTTTTTATCTATCACCAAAACAAATTCTAAGTTTGTTATAATGAATATAATTATGTATGTTATAAACAGTCTTACTGCCTAAGTCTGTCTGTTTAAGTGTGAGTTTAAGTGAAATTTAGAAGGTACCGAACGGATTAACATAATATGATTATCACAAATATGCCGCACTGGTTCATGAGAGGGTGTATAACTCATTTAGTGTCTGAATGATGCCGAAATATGACGATAATAATGAAAATATCCAAAAAATCATGCTGCGCGCATATAACTTAACAGATAGCAAATTAACGTAAGGTTCAGCTACTCGTGCGAAGTCAGGGTGGTTCGCTAGTTTAATATATAAGTATCTTAGGATATCTTGGACCAATCGATGAGGTCACACACAGCATATGATCCTTGTAAAACAACGCTTCCAATCCCACTTTAAACAAAAGTTCCCTGAGAATTATTTGCTCAATTCAAATGTTTCGAACCCTTGGTTCCGAACTTTGAAGTGGTGGCATCGTCCGGGGCTGATGGAGGATTAGTCCGACCGACGACCTTTTCAATTATTAGGCTAATCTGTTTGGAGTCAGCGCCTCAAATGCTAGGTTTACGGAACTAATGTTGTTTCATCAAAATCATTAAATTATTATTTCAAAGCCCCACTAAAATATTTATTTATTTTGTATTTTAGTATTTGTTGTTATATCGGCAACAGAAATACATCGTCTGTGAAAATTTCAACTATCTAAATATCACGGTTCATGAAATACAACCTGGTTACAGACGGACAGTAACACGGTATACCATGGTACCGCCCATGGACATCTGCCACACCCGAGGGTTACAGATGCGTTGACAACCTTTTGAAAATTGGGCTTCGGCTACCTCACTCACCACACAAAACTTTACGCTGGTCTTCTGTGAGGTCTGGTACTTACCCGGACGGGCCTGCCCATTCGTGTAACAGTCGAGGCTGCTGCGTGGCCCTACCACCGTAAAACATTGCAACAACCCTAAAAACGAAGAACAAATTGTTACATATTCTTTGTGTACACGGTGTAACGTTAAATCATTTATCTGTTAAGTATAATCAAAAGGAAAGCCTCGACTAGTATTTGGTAAGCAGTGCTGTTGCCATTAATTAGCTCAATAAACCTTTTTACATTTAGACTCCACGCTCAAATTAAGGGAACGATGCCCTGAATCAAAAAGAGTAAATGTGGTCTTAAAAGCTCATTCAGCTAAACATAAAATATTTATTTATTGGATCATTGAATAAATATGTATTTATTAAAAAAAATCCATATTTCCATTCAATATACTCGAGCAACCCGAGTTCACTGGTACCAGCATCAATAAAGCTGTTAGTTGTAATTTCAAGTGCCGACTCACTGCTACGAACATCGTAAAAGAAGCTAGGCAACTTTTTAAAATAACAGAAAAAAGATTTCGAAAATATATGAACTCTGCCATTTCTCAATAGTGTCTCGTGGTGGACTATACTATGAACATACCTAAAATATTAATTTTATCTAGTAGACGTAGTGAATCATTCCCTACAAACGACCTTCTTATCACCTGTAACCTTGAATCTCACGTAGTGCGGGGTGCATTGCATGGAGGCAAAGATTACACTCCATGGCAAGTCGACACTGATCGTATAGAAAAGAACGAAATAAAACTCACTCAAATAAATCATTAATATAATTTTTGTAAAAATAAATAATTAGACATTGTATAACAATATAGTTGTTTATTTACGATTGTTTATTTTATCAATAAATTAAATACAATGAATAATGAGACAAATGTATATAATAATTGGTAATATTTGTTATTGAAATATGTATTTAATTTTTCACCTATTAGCTAATATATTTCATAGTCAATATTAAGTTATAAGACGTATAATTCATTAAGAATTGGTTAATTGATAACCTGTTAGCTTAACTTATACTTTAACATCACAACGCAAACTGACACCGAGTCAACCTGACCCTTTTTAAGCCATAAAATTAAGCCTTCGTAAAGATTGTCATCGCGGAAAACACTACCGCTTACCAATATTGCAATATCGAACGATTCGTCTGAAAATTAATTCCTATATTTTGTAATTATAATGTATCTATAATAATTAGAAAATATACCAGATTAAACTAAGGTCAGCCTCGAGTTAACGCATTTCTTTTCATTCCGTCTTGTATTTTGCGGCCTTGCTTAATATTGCGATTATGATTTGTATGGAAGGGGATTGCGTATTAAATTCCAAAGACCACTGCAACCTAGAAGATCATCCCTTTGAGATAGTTAGCCTGTTCCAAACCAAGAACCCTAACGAATTTGACGGTCTATAAGTCGTCGTCGACGTCCGTAAAACATTTTTTGAAAGTGTAGGTTATGTTTTTGTTAAGAAGATTAGTCTATCGCCCTACCTTTTAAAACACTCGAAATACCTACTCAAGAATTGACCTTACTGGCAAGGGAGTGTACCGTTGCATTACAAAGTTAAAAGTGAGAGCAGGGGATCAAATTATTACAAATCAGTTAACCGAAGTCTGCTTTACAAGTATGTAAATTAAGCCAAAAACTTTAGACAGAAAAGCCTCTGTTGGATGAGTAACATAAGTTTATTGCTTAGTCGCCAAGGCGTTGACTTCGGCTTCGGGGGTCGTGGGTTCGATTCCAACACGGGACAACTATTTTTTTGACTCACAGACAGTTGTTTCGCATGTGGGTATTTACGTTTGTATGTCCACGTGCAATTAATGTTTGTAAAATGTCCTTAAAACACAGGATAATGTTATCCTAAAGTAAGGGCAATGTTAATAGAATAAATAAAGTTTCGTACATCCGGACAATTAGGGTGCAGTACACTAAAATTAGTTTTAAAAACTTATTCTAAAGAAGTTCTAAACGCATTTTTCAAATGACAATAAAGTGTGACCAATTTCTATTAGAATTGTACATTATACAATGAACAATATAAATACGAGTAGGTAAGGTCCACATAAACGATATAAAGGTTAATATTATGTTTATTGTTCATAATTTGAGTGAGTTTTTAATAATAATTGGTTTCTATATGTTTATGTTTGTTTTATATATATTTTCGTGGACTATATAATATCGCATGACCGCATAATACTGTTATTGTCAATTGAAACGGCTGAACAGTTGTCGACAGGCTTAAAAGAATTTGGTGAAATTAGTTCTCGCAAACAAAATTCTAATTCCTGGCAAGATAACAAATTGTTGCAAGAAAAAAACCAAAATAAATCACGGCGTTAAAAGACTGACATGCAATCCGTCACGCAATTAAAAAAAATTCGTTCTGAAATCGCATGAAACGACAGTCACGAGTAGCATAGCCATATAGTTATTAGCCTTTTATTAGTTTATTTGATTTTTATTTTGAAACTCAAACAGATTAATCACTCTCAAATCTGTTGACAAAGTCTTTTGTTGTAGAATGATTTTCTTTTATAATTACATTATAAACATGGAACATATATATGATATATAATTACCAGTTTGTTACATTAATTGCCTCTGAATATCTCATTACTTTTCCTTTGATGATGTGATATTTTAGTTTCCTCAACTCTCAAGGTTTACAACCTCCTATTAATTCGAGGTTATACATACACGAAGGCGTTTGAAGCAGGATCGACTGATTTAGCTAACTCCCCTCCTCTCCGCCCCTCCGCTATCACTACATTGATTAGTAATCACATTTACGACGCTAATAAAACGAGCACAGTGGTTAAAAGCTGTTATTATCGCAATATCGTGTCATTAGCCACGGGACTAGGTTGAAATCCAAAGTCACACGTTCTTTGTTACTTTTGCGCAACGGAATGGTACCCGGGAACGGGTGATTTCATTCTACGTGCTACCGGAGATGTTGCGAAAAGCAAATTGTAAACGGGTCCACGTGTTCGGTGAGGTCCTCTCGTTGCGGTCGACGAATTCGCTACGCATGGCCTGATGTAAAAATGTCCTATATACTTTTATATACATAATCTATATATTTATTTATCTTTACATCGTTTCTTTTCCTTTTTTCTAGTATCATTTCTGCTACATCTTCATTTGATTGGATTCAAACGGTTCGCTTTGATTTTTTTTGTTTCATGAAGTTCATTTGTTTCTATCTCACGATTACCTTCGTGTAGGCTGATTGTTTCAAAATGGTTTTGCCCGCATTTTTATTGATCAGTGTTAACTCGATCGAACATTCCTGTTGTAAGTTTATAATGGAAAATAGAAACTACGGGGCCGTTCATTAATCACGTGAGGCTAGAAAGGGAGGGGGGGGGGGGGGGGGGGGGGGCACAATAATTATGCGATAACGATCCCAAAGTCTTGATACAAATCGCTATACATCGTAGGTTTTAAATCATCCGAAATGATATTATCTCAGATCCGTTAATAAATTCGCTAGAAAACGCATATTTTACAAAGGTTAGTAATGATTATTTCCTTACGGAAATTCCACAGGCGATTAATACATTACTTTTTCCGTTTAAAAATATATGCTATTTTCTTAGCACTAATGACCGCGACTAATTTATTTTTATCCAACGTTATTTCACGTATTAGGTCGAATGCGATAACGTTAACGGAACTAACAAGGCCACCACATACATCGGTGTGCATCGCTCTCTGACCTTAGTGGCAATAAGTCAACAATATTAAAATAAACCCATTTGTTGAATTTCCGCTTGTTACTGATTTACTCATTGTAATTATTCCGTTGTATTTCAATCACCCAATTCATTTGGGCGGGGAAGGAAATTCATGCATATTTCACGGGGATAAGGTTTATTTTTCCAATACGCATGGCGATTGCGGCGTAGATGCTTTACGCATTTCTAGTCCCCGGTTCTATTCTGGGCGGGTATGAGTAATTCGTGTACCTGAGAACAATCAGTTTAGATTTAAGTACATCTCTTTTTAAACGTTTGTTTTTGGACTTTTACAACAAAAACGGCATGGCTTGGCCGTTTGTCCATTGGAGGCCCTAGTCTCCAAAATGAATACGAAAAATAAATATGTTTACTCTACATCGGTCTTCTGTTAACACTTTTAGTTCCCCGAGCTGATTCACTCGCGCAGTGGCGAAAGTCTTTTCACAGAAAATTGAAGTAAAAGTAACAGCCTGTATTTGTCCAACTGGTGGGCGAAGACCTGCTCTGTACAGAGGGTATCAGCGGCATAACCCACCATGCAGCCGGTTTGGCGGACTTCACAGATCTTCGAAATATATTTTTGCTTTTTGTCATAAATATTGTTTGTCATAAATTTGGCATAATGGTTTCGTCACCATGTTTTCCTTCACCGCTGAGCCCGTGTTAAGACAACATGTAAATTAATAATTTCAAGCAAATCTGCACAAAGAAGAGCACACAGAAGATCGGCGTGAAGTGAAAGCGTTATACATCTGCTTTTCGTCTGGTTTGTGAGGTAACCGGGGCCCACTATATTAAAAGTTGGCGACGCATTTGCAACTTTAAGGGTTTGCAAATGTCCATGGGTGGCGGTTATCACCTAACATCGGATGAACCGCCTGCTCGCTTGACATCTTCTTCCATAAAAGAAGAGCGCAGACACTGAGCTATCACGACTCTATGTTTAATATATAGTGCCGATGTGTCTACAGTACATCTAAATATTAATACGCGAAGCAAAAACTTTGCACCCCTTTTTACGAAAATTGCGTGGACGGAAAAGTATGAAATTTCCTACACTTATAGTTCATATAGAGGCGTGCAGAATGCTTATATTTTTTATAATTGTTCATAAAAAATACATTATATCGTGAAGAAAACATTACACACACTATCATATATTTGTCACACACACGCATATATACTCTATTTGTTTATTGTGTATTGCATTTGAGAACAGAATAATATTGTGCCAACTTATATTGTAAATTAGTTTATAACTATATAAAACTACTAGTTAATATAATTACCTAATTATATTTACTAGTAGTCGTAGTAGCCCACTAGTAAATATAATTAGGTAAAGGAGGACTGGTGCAAAGCGCATGTCCGAATAAAAATAGAATACACTAAACGTGTTCAGCCAACGCTTTTTACGATTCCACGGGCTCGCAGAGCACTCATAATGTTTACCTTCCGCTGAACACGTGGTAAAAATAATAAACTTGTGAGTAACGATTTCATTTGTACTAGAAAGGACGATTATGGTTCCGGTGAAGAATTTCCACGCAAATGGCTTCGGCGTCACTGGTATCAAGATCGATTTCTGCCTTACTTAGGGACAATTCTTTAAAAATTATTGTGCACAGGTATAAAAACTTTGACCTTTTAAACCTTAAACATTTCCTTTTTTTAGACGAATCATTGATCTTGGCTTTGGCATGGATTTTGTATGGTGTAAACTTAACAATTAAGCTTTTCGATTAACAAATTTGTTATTATTTGTGATTTACTTTAGACCTATACATTGATTAAATATCAAGTATCAAACAATAATAGCAAGACAAGTTACTTTAACCTCCTAATTAGTTATCTATTGATTGATTCGGAGAAAAACAATAACAAAATATGATGTGTTATGAAATGCCAAGAACTAATAACAGATCTTCGTGAATAAATAACTGACTTTGAAAAATGTTTTAACTAGATAAACTAAGAAGAAAGTGTGGCGTTCTATATCTATTTTGGGTGTTTGCGTGACATGCCGTAATTTCTTGTCTAGGCGTGCAGACGACATCTGGTTCTGCAGACTGAGTCTAAATTAGAATCTCTTAGAAATAACGTAACAAATAAGCACGATTTTGTTAAACAGAACTTAGTAGACATAGACAATTTAAAGACTGCATTGGCATAGGGGCTGGGAAGTCGGTCTTAATATCTGAAGTCCCTCATTAAAAGTTATAGATTTCAGTTCTTCCTGTTTCTTACGCAAAAACTACTGTCTTTGGGATCTCTTACGGAATGCACCCTTGTCCCTCTGCACTTCTGTGACCACGTTCTTTGGAAGGATACATTTTTCACCGTCACTTCAAAACTGCCTTTGTGGTGCCGGGTCCCCTAACGTGGACGGTAAGGGTAACAGCTCAATTCTTTTTTTTTTTTTTTTTTTTATGTGAAAAATTGCCAAACGAGCAGACGGTCCACCTGATGTTAAGTGAATACCTCCGCCCATAGACATCTGCTACACCCGAGGATTTGCAGATGCGTTGACAACCTTTTTGGAAATTGGGCTCCGGCTACCTCACTCACCAGACGAAACACGAAAGTATTTGTCATACTTCCACTTTACGCCGGTCTTCTGTGAGGTCGTGGTACTTACCCGGACAAGCCTGCCCATTCGTGCAACAGCCGAGGCTGCTGCGTGGCTCTACCACCCTTTAACCCTATACGAGAGGTAGGGGGATTAGCCTTAGACGAAACGGACAATACACTTCCACTTCACGCCGGTCCTGGTTACGGTAATTCCCCGGAAGTCTGTCGATTCCTACAGAAGCAATATCTGCTGAGTATACCTACGACAGTTATAAGCATCCATGTTCGCAGTGATTTGTGATTACTGCAGAACATTTAGCTTATAATAGAGACTGTCTTCTTATATATAAAAATGGATTGCTTTTCGTTAGTCTCGCTAAAACTCGATAACGGCTGGACTGATTTGGCTAATTTTGGTTTTGAAATATTTGTGGCAGTCCAGGGAAGGTTTAAACGATGAGAAATTGTGGAAAAACTGCATGGAAAATCGAAATAGCAACAGTTTTATTTTTCCATACAAATTGTATCCGTCAACCTGTCAACTATGTCTGTTTAACCTGTCAAGCACTATGCGTGCGTTCCGATTCCTCTAGAAATAATTTATATGGCAAAACAACGTTTGCCGAGTCAGCTAGTATGAAATAAAAAAAAACAATCAAGTCGCAAATAAACTATGATAAACGAAAACATATCGTATGTCATTTCCTGTATTTACGCGATTACACATTACTAAATGGAACAATTTTTTTACTGTTTTATCGCGTTTATTTTTAATTTTAGTTGCCAACGCTTCGAACCCTTTTAAACAGTCGAACGCGACGCTTCGAAGTTCGAACCCTCATAAGACAATCGAAGTAGATAACTCCATAAAAAATAGTTCCATTTACTTATATCGTATGTGCTTGCACCCGTTCGCTTTCAAATTTATGCTTCTTACAGAGTTTTTGTTCGATTCGCGTTGATGTTAGCTCTAGGCGCGATCGCGTCTGCAAATTGGCGCGTGGATAGCGCACGTCTGACATTAATACGAGCAATCAATTATGCGGAATGAGTGCTTAGTCACGTAGTAGGGTTACCATCCTGATCCATTGTTATTTATACACTGATTGGAGACGTTTTGATGGAAATCACTACATAGTATAAAAGAAAGTCGCCCCTATGTATGCTTAGATCTTTAAAACTACGCGACGGATCTTGATGCGATTTTTCAATAGAGTGATTCAAAAGGAAGGTTTATATGTATAATACATTGTATCCGTGTGAAATCGGGGCGGATCGCTAGTTAGCAATAAGTAATCACAGAGTAGGAAGGATTGATGGAACAGTGTGCAAATACCAGCACTTTCGGACCGTAAATTCCATTAATACGTTTCTTATTTCTCCTTCCTTGACTAAAACTGTAACGATACCTGTATGCTATCCATACAAATATTATAAATGCGAAAGTAACTCTGTCTGTCTGTCACGCTTTCACGCTAAAACTACTGAATGGATTTAAATGCAATTTACACAGATAGTCTAGAGCCTGGGAAAGGACATAGGACATATTTTTTAATTGGAAAAAAGTGTTGTAAAGGGTTGAAAGGTTAAATAAATATATTATTTAAGGGCTTCAACGCGAGCGAAGCCGCGCTCGAAAGACTAGTTTATGATAACTGTAATGATACCTGTTCGTGAGCACGCAACATTATTTGCTGTTGCACAAATGGGCAGGTCCGTCCGGGGAGCATAACGACCTCGCAGATAACCGGCGTGAAGTGGACGTGTTACACTTCTGCGTTTCGTCTCGTGAGTGAGGTAACCGGGGCCCACTTTATTGAAAGGTGGCAATGCATTTGCAACCCTACGGGTGTTCTACATCACCATGGGCGGTGGTTATCACTTGAAATCAAGTGACCCGCCAGCTCACTTGCCACTTTCTTACATTAAAAACGCGTAATAACAATATTGAGCTATAGAATAGAATAGCGTAGAAGGAGCATGTACAACACACAATAAAATTGTGTAAACTTGATTCCTCCTTCGACATTCAATCATCGGTCCACTAGACGCTCAGACCTACATACTTTCCTTGTATACGTTGCTTTCGTTCGAACGATTGTACCTCTTTCGTAATGCGTACAGCAAATGAGTGGAACAATTTGTCACCGCACAGTTTTTCTGAATATGAGTGTACTAAAAGACAGGTGTAAATAGTCTTTTGCTAATCTGTTGCGTGTAAAGTTATCAACAGTGGGGTACAGTCGAGCACAGACTAAAAGAAGTGCATAGGATTTTTTATTTGTTCCTTAATGATGTGTTCCATTTCAGTTCCAGCAATTATAGACTGTGCATTTTCATCGGAAAAGGCTGCGCGTAAAATGTTCGTATTTGTGGGCTTAACAAATCCGTACAAAACCTCGTTTCGTTCTTAGATACCTTTTACAAAATTTTCCTAAACACTCCATTATAAGTTGTTAATACGTTTGTCTGTTTAATTTCCTCCACAGAATATTCCCTGTTTCAAAGTCTCGATACAACGTTAATTTCACCCGAAGCAATTGGTCGGTCAAATGATATTTAACACCCTGTTTACGATACGTCACGTTAGCGGCAAAATATGTGTGTAGTGACCAATGGAAATATACGTTAAGGGGAAGACATTCCAATATTAATGGTCCTGGTCACTTCAGGATAATAGTACAGGAGTGTATATTTGTGCCATATTGGTTTGACGTCAACACACGATCTGTGGAGGTTTGTATCTCAGCCTACCAGTAATCAGATTTTTTTTGGTTGAATAGATAATTTTTTGGATGATAATTTGTTATTTTAAGGGATTAATTAGTTTAATGAATGTATCTCTTTATAATATGTTTGATTCTTTATAATATATTAAGCGGGTAATACTTCCTATCTTTTAGTTCACTTAGCACCACTTCTAAATATGTTCAGAAGTGGCCTGTACGAGGACATCGTGAGGAAACATGCATAACTTCCAAATATATAAAAAAATTCGAAGATATGCGAAGTCTGCTTTCGTACATTGCCCTAATAACCTGAGTACAGATGGTCTAGAAGAAAGGCATAGGCTGTTAGGTCCTACACTTCGCATCTAAAGCTTTTAACAAGCTTTGTGTAGTGGACTGTATTTAATTTTGAATGTTCTTCCAATAAAAGAGTTCTTCCTTGTAGACATTTATTATTTTTCATCACAATTGAGCCGTATCGTACAATTTTTTTTTTTTTTTTTTTTTTTTTTTTTTTTTGGGCTGGATGAGCCACTGTTGGCCTTAGGGGCCTTTACAGATCCGACGGACTTGAGGTGGCCTGACGCACGAGGCGCCTAGCCTGAACCTCGGCGTACTATTATTACGCGTTATGGTGACTAAGCTCGAGGGCTCCCGGGGGAACCTCGGCTCGGGCCGTCACGCTATTATTATTACCGGTTTGGGAGACCGCCAAGCTCTTAGGGCGCTTTAGCGGGCGCTCCATGGAGTGATCAGGCTCAAGGGTCCCCGAGAGGGGACCTCGGCTTGGGCTGTCACTCAGCACGCGTTTAGCATTCCGATTCGAGGGTGCCCGAGAGGGCCGGACCTCGGCTCGATCGGTAGCTATTATCTGACTGGGGGAATTACTTGAGCTAACATTACTACCACTTCGGAGAGCGTTGGCGCTGGGAGAAGAAGTGGCGGAAGAAACTCCAGCAACGCTTCTATCATTAATAGGGGAAAACCTGCCAGGTACGTGGCGGAACCTAGTATATGTTTGCCGCACTCGCCGGCGAGTGCGGTGTGTGTTGGTGTGTTTCTTGAGTTTTTTGATCCTTTCGATGGCGATAGTCGTCTCATCGTCAGGGAAGTCGAGAACGTGACGCGGTCTTCGGTAATCGCGGCGAAAAATATTTAGTGGCAAGGGCCTGTAGGTGACGGCACCTACGATAAGTGGGTTGGGATGCGCGGCGGCGGAATCGAAATATCGGCGCGACGCCGACTTCAGGAATTGCGCGATGGTGGGCAATTCTAGATCGACATGTAGGTCGATATTGCGCATGAACCAGGGTGCTCCCGTGGCTCTGCGCAAGAATCGATTTTGAATCACCTGAAGCCTGTGTATTTGCTTCGGAGCAATGTGAGCGAAGACGGGGCTCGCGTACGTCATGATAGGGCGAACTACTGCCTTTTATAAGGCCACCTTGTTCCGAAGGGACATTTTTGACGTTTTATTGAGGAGCGGGTAGAGGCGACCGAGTACGAAGGCCGCCCGGTTCCTGACCTGGGTCACGTGCTGGGTGAATTTAAGCTGGGAGTCGAGGACGACGCCTAGATATTTGACTTTATTAACCCATGGTACTGGGCTGTCCAAGAGTTTAACGGGGGGTGGAATGGGTATGTTCTTTTTGTGCGCGAAAAGGACTGCCGCGCTTTTGGCGGGATTGATTTCGATCCTCCATTGCCGAAACCAGTCACCGATGGTGATGGCCGCAGCTTGGAGGCGTCGATGGATCAATTCGGGTGTTCTGCCTGTGGTATAGATACAGGTGTCGTCGGCAAAAAGAGCAAGTTCTACATCTTTGACACGCGGCATGTCATTGGTGTAGAGAGTGAACAAGACTGGTCCCAACACCGACCCTTGGGGCACCCCGGCTCGAACGGGATGCGTAGTCGAACACACGCCCTCGATGCGATAGCGAAAGGTTCGATTACTTAGGAAGTCTCGTATTATGCATACGAGACGGTCGGACACTCCGTACCCGTATAGCTTGTATACGAGCCCGTTGTGCCAGACTTTGTCGAACGCTTTTGCCACGTCCAGGGAAGAGTGCACCGGTGTTGAGTCCACGTTGACGTTTAGTTAAAATGTGCTCCGTGATGCGGTGCACTTGATGGGTACATGAGTGTTTGGCTCTAAATCCAAACTGCTCTGGGATGGGGAGCCCTTTGGTGTCCATAAGGGATCTTAAGCGGGCTAATATTAGTCTTTCAAAGATCTTCCCAAATGTTTTGAGAACACTTATTGGACGATATGAGGTTGGGAGAGTGGCGGGTTTAGAGGGTTTGAGGAACCCTATGACATCGGCTTCCTTCCACTCGGATGGGAAGAAGCCTTCGGTTAAGGCCGCGTTGTAAATTAATACTAGTATCTGAAGGATGCTAGTAGGGAGGAGCTTGGTCACCTTATTGGTGATACCATCTGAGCCTGGTGCTTTACGCGGGCGTGGTTCATTAATGGTGTCTATTAGTTCGGAGCACGTGACTGGGGGAACGGGATCGCGAAGTGGCTCTAAGGCTTTCCTTTCTACCTCTTCGTTTACCTTGCGGAGGTGTTCGGGGTCGATCGGAAGCAGACTGGGGGAGCATTGAGACTCTAGGCTGTCAGCCAGGCATTCGGCCTTCTCTTCGTCCAGCATTGCTGGCGTACCTATCGGACGGACTAGTGGCGGCATGGTTGTTATGCCGTTACCCTTGAGGGATTTGGGAAGTTTCCAGAAGGCTACGTGGGATGGTTTTACTGAGGTTAGGGTGGAGTCCCATCGTTCGTTTCGTGAGTCTGCTATGCGTGTTTTGACCTGACGCTGCAATTTACGTAGCAGTTTACGATTCGAGTCGGTGGGATGATCTATCATAGGCTCGAGTGGCCGCATTCTTGCGTCTCAGCAAGTCTCGCACATCGTCTGGCAGGGCCCAGCGATGGTCTTCCATCGCCGGGACCTGTCTCGAGCATTGCTCGACGACGGTGTTAACGTGGCTTGTGAGGGCTCGAATTGCGGTTTCCGTGTCCTGTTTGGTATTCAGTTCTCTAGGGATTGACTCTAGTTAGGATTAGGTTCGTTAAATTTAGATTTGATTTTATGCCAGCTGATGACAGTTTTGGTTAGGGGAGCGGCTGTTGCTGAAGGCACTAGCCGGAGGGGAACTGGTCGGTGATCGGAGTGACGTACAAATTTTTGTTTACATATATATATATATACACTGACATTGGTATAATTAACTAGTATTTAAATGCTAATCTTCGGGCGTCGACCAATCACGGCCTCGATCCGCCGTCGCGGTGGCGCCACCCAGGGCAGTTCGACAAGCGGTGATTTCGCTGCGACTGGTTGCTCTGCCGTTGCCTAGTAGGACGCGCGACGAACTATTGCTTGACGCGATGTGGTCGTGGTCGTTCAACCGGTGTGTTAGGCGGCACTTTGTTATTTTCTTCACGTAATTACGCCTGTAAATTATTTAGGCGATCCGTTGGCCGCTTGAGTCGCTAACACTTTGTTATAGATATTTATGTGAGAACGTCCCCTTAAGTGACCAACTGAAATTTCGCCGATGATATAGGGCCTTCTGTTTCACGTCTGTGTGACTATCTGTGCTACAACGACAGAATTTTCCACGGCCACCTTTCCAAGCACCCAACGGGAGCTTGTTAGTTCAATTTGCACTTTCGAAACTGATTACGTAAAACTCATTTTGTCATTAGCATTATTAAGGATCTTTTAACTGTCTTAAAAATATTATGTTACTGTTTATGGCGTTTAAGTTTCTGACGTTTTGAACTCGTTCTAATGAATACGGTGTTCGGCCTTGGTGTGGTCCATGGACTTGACTTTTTTTAATCATTGCCTTTATGATAACATTATACTGTGTCAAAATTAAAAATGTTTTGTAGAAAGCCCCGAAGTTGATTGTTGGGTTCGATTCACACAGCGCGCGGCGAGAATCTTATCGTTCCTTTTTTCTACAAAAATTTTAATGTTTAATCTTAAGTGTAGAGATTAGCACTTTAAGAATGTAAATTATACTGTGTTGTAAGGAAGTTTCACATACACAAATTTCACGCGGACAAACACTCAGATGCGAATCAACTATCTGTGGATGACACAACCCATTGACACCCGTGTGGGAATCAAACCCTTGACCCCCGCCGCCAAGGCCGATACCTTGTCAACTACGCCACAGAATCTACAAAGAACAAGAACAGAACAAAGAAGGAGACTTTAACAATGTGTAGGTAATATTCGCATAAACGCATGAAACCATTAGCATTTAATTAGGAAATTTTTCAGTTGTTATTGTTTTTTTTAATTGACTAACGTCTGGGATTCCATTAGTATTACGTTTAGAATAATAAGAGCCGTGATAGCTCAGTGTTGTTGAGCTTGTTTTTAAGGTTACGTACCCAAATGATAAGCCGGGACCCTATTACTAAGACTCCACTGTCTGTCTGGCCCTCGGTCTGTCACCAGGCTGTATCTCATGAACCGTGATAGTTAGGCAGTTGAAATTTTCACAGATAATGTATTTCTGTTGGCGCTATGACAACAAATACTAAATAAAACCTGACTAAAAAAAATAGTGGGCTCCCATAAAACAGACATAATTTTTATAGATACTGATACGGAACCCTTCCGGCGCGAGATCGACTCGCACTTGACCGGTTTTAATTCAATTTACTCGAGTGACCTGAGTGCAAATTCCGATACCAGGACCATCGAAAACATCGTGAGGATAGTTATATATTTTAAAATAATAAAAAAAATGTGTGAAGTCCGGCAATCCGCAGTTGGGTCGCCCTAATGCCCTCCGTACAGAGGAGGCCTTTGTCCAGCAGTGGGACATATATAGACAAGCGTGTGCTCTCCGTACATGCTTTACATAACCTGTCTTCCCATAGAAACATGCCCGAAAACCAATGTTTAATAATATAGTCCATATTGCGCGGCGTTTGAAAATTGTCCCGCTTTAAATTCTAGACATATACAAGTGAAAGTAACAGATGATATAGAACGTACGATACGGAATGGGATAGCGGTCTTGCCCTAAAACACTGAAACCCGGGTGATAGTAAAATTATAATTATTTTGAGTTAAAGAAAACAAACTTAACACAGCCTTTTCAACGGCCACTTTAGATATCTTTTAAGTGACCTGTTATATTGTCATCGACCGCTTAGAGAATTTGGGAAATCCTTTTAGTGCATACCAGTCTAAAATAGAGATTTCAGAGGTTACAACCTATATAATATAGGCTTTTTTTATGTGAAAAGTTTTTAAGCGAGCAGGTGGTTCACCTGATGTTAAGTGAATACCGCCGCTCATGGATATCTACTACACCCGAGGGTTCCAGATACGTTGACAACCTTATTGAAAATTGGGCCCCGACTACCTCACTCATCAGACAAAACGCGAAAGTATTATACTTCCACTTTACGCCGTTTTAGGCTGTTACTTTGCGTTACTTTAATGTTAGTTCCTAACACAGTGTTAGTCCCTGCAGACAGTTCCTTATCCGCGTGTTCTTCTGTGCAAGAGGGCTCTACAGCAAGGATACTTTCGTCCTACAGTAGGGCTCGTACTATTTTCAAATAAAAAAAAATATTGTAACGTTTTTAATCACGAGATTCACCTTCATAGCATTTAAAGCGACCGACCATCTTAATGGCGCGTGTTCATTCCCAATTCAGCGTGTCGAAGCATCGCTTTTACATAATCGCACCCGAAAATGACCCGCATACAGTGGATCTGTGTTACACGCGTAATGCAAATTGCCTGGCATCGAACGAAACCAAATCACCCTAATGACCGATATCTGTTGCTATGCGACACGCCTTAAGCTGCTTGCAGACTGCACTTGACAAAGGCTAACTGGTGCTCGACAGCCAAATAAAAGTCACAGCCTTTATATGTTCTGCTGAGCAAAAACTTATTGCTGGGCAAAAACCTCTGTGTCCAGAGGATATTATAGTGTAGTTAACCTCGCGATCCCAGTGCGAAAGACTACACATATCATATTTATATTTTTAGAACACATCTCCAGTCCGAAACTAAGCTACGCTTGTAATATGGGTACTAAATAACTGATAAACATACTTTTCTATTATAAATAAATACATATTATACATATATATATCTATATAAACGCCCAGACACTAAAACACACTATGTTCATCACACAATATTTTTCCAATAATGGGGATCGAACCCACACTTTCTGGCGCAAGAGGTCAGAGCAGTTAATTGAAGACGCTTTCCAGTATGTACAACACCTATTTGGAAATCACATTGCCGACCCTTAATATTGATTCCCACAATTATATAAAAATAGTGATTCCCGGTTACGTCGTTCGGCGAACGCGAAGTTTTGTATAAAACTTCCACCTCTCACCGTCTTCTGTGACGCTGCGGTACTTCCTGGACAAGCCTGTCCTTTCGTATAGAAGCAGAAACTGCTGCGTGGCCTTAACATAATGTAACCTATGTTTGCAAGTGAAAAATCTTAAATAACGCAAACTCATTAGGCATCGCTTAATACTACCGACAATTAACTTATTTGTACGTTCTAAATCATCTGTTTCTTCTACATTCTGAATCTTCTATATATTAATGCGTGAAGCAAAAACTTTGTACTCCTTTTTACTAAAATTACGCAGATGGAGGAGTATGAAATGTCCCACACTTATAGTTTATATAGAGAAGGAGTGCAGAATGCTAATATTTTTTTTAATTATGCATAAAAAGTACATGGAATCAATAAACAAAACGTTTCATACACAATTATGGTTGAATTTCGAACCAATAGTATAGATAAATATTTAAACAGTACTGACAAATCCCTGTCAATCTTATCTTGTATTAACTGATGTTTTTGCTTTCAGTCCCGAGACTATTAAAGCTTCATCGGACGCAGAACCGGTGGGCTAGCCAGAACCCACGGGTTTGGACCCTCCGCTATGGGTAGGGTCGCGCATGTGCTCATGCGTGCGTTTAACTACTATGGTGTGTCATCTAAGGGCCGTCGAGGTCGCCGGTTCGGACCGAGACCCCGACGGCCGTCGACTGTGCATTTAGCTAATCGGTGGCTGGGAGCGGTGAGAACCGCCCCGGAACGCGGGTGTACCTTGTGTACGCGTTGTGTGGGTCTCGCCGTGCTCGGAGGCGAGGGCGAACTGGTGTAATTGTTGTTACACTAACTGTGGGTGTAGTGTTATCCGGCGGGATGTCAATCTTAGAACAAATTTACGCGTTGGCAATTACGAGACCGTCGGACAGTGTGTAGGCGCCTTTATTTTACGAAACTAGGAAATCCGGCATCGGCAAAATTCTAAAACCACTTGCTTTAAAAATGTAATGCTGCAATATCCAGTTTTCTATTTTAAGACGTACCAATTATCTTGATTCGACTGATTGAACTGGTGTTAATTGAATAAATTTTTAATTACGTTATATCGCATAACACGTGTTAACTAAAATATTTAAATCGTATTTTTCTATCAGGAGAGCCGTGATAGCCCAGTGTCCGGGCGCTCGCCTTTAATTCAATATACTCGAGCAACCTGAGTTCGATCCCCGGTGCCGGCACCAATGAAGTTTTTAACTTTAAGTGCTGACTTATCACGTGCTCCGCGGTGAAGGAAAACATCGTGAGGAAACCTGCATATTTTCGAAATAATAACAAAAAAAAATATATTTCGAAGATATGTGAAGTCCACCAATCCGCAGTGGGGCCACGTGGTGGACTATGCCCTGATATAGAGGAGGCCTTTGCCCAGCAGTGGGACATGTATAGGCTGTTACTTTACTTTTTTTTTTTTCTATTAGGGGATTGTGGATAAACAAGCGGTTTGCCTGACACTTAGCACCGAAAAACAGAAAAAAATTTTGTAAGCAGCTTAGATCAGCTCGTATAACTTTCTATATTATTATAACCTATTTACATTCACGACACCAACTGTTACAAGTGTGTCATCAACATAAGGGACTGGTGCTCCGGTTACCTCACTACCAGACGCGAAAGTGTAAATAATTCTACTTCTGGTCTTTGTGGTCGTGGTACTTCCCGGGCGTGGTGACCCCTCGATGAAAAATCAGAATCAATTGCATTATAGTGTATTTTTCTTTCTTTTTTTTTATGTTGCCAAGCGATCAGGCGGCTTAGCTGATGTTAAGTGATACCGCCACATTTGTTACACCCGAGGGTTCCAAATGCGTTGACAACCATTTGAAAATTGGGCTCCGGCTACCTCACTCACCGGACGAAACGCGAAAGTATTATACTTCCACTTCACGCCAGTCTTCTGTGAGGTAGTTGTACTTACCCGGACGAGCCTGCCCATTCGTGCAACAGCCGAAGCTGCTGCGTGGCCCTACCACAGTAATGTATTTAATGTCAAGAGTCAAGATGAATTTTAACAATTGATTTGAAACTTTCATTTTAGCTTATGAGCCAAAGATTTACTAACGCCCATCAGTTATCATCAATTGAATGAAGCACGCAAAACGTGTCTTCGAACAAAGAAACGAAGTCAACCACGAAACAGAACACCAAGGCAACATCGCAAGGCCGGCTCCGAAACGAACTTGCAACAAAAATAAGCTATTGTTTGATTACATTTCGACTTCATTGACCAATTACAACAATTTCAATGTCTGTTTCTGTTATTTTAATCGGCAAAGCAATTGGCTTCCGCGCCGGGAATTATGTGATACAGAGTTAATCGTTACATTGTTGAATTGTTCTCAAGGAGGGTTGACGTCAGGCGACGGCTGGTCGCAAATTCTAGTCAATACCAATAAAAATATGTTACACACGTCGTGCTGACCCCACCTAGGTGGGATAAGGGCAGCAGAAAGAAGAGAATCACTTGCTTTTATATTGTGCAGCATACGTAGTCACGGGAAGGAACTTAAGTTTACCATAAATTATGGAAGGACGAAAACCAATTAACGAAGATTAGTAAACTCATTCAATATGAGTCTCTTTGTTCAGATTATGTATTTGTGCCATTTGCTGTTGAAACTAGGTCCGTGGTCGAAATTTTCGATAGGTTTACGTCCTAGGCTTATCGCCAAGGGCGACAAGAGGGCTGGTTCTTTCCTTTTTAGTTGTAGCTGTAGAAGTAATATTGTAAATATTGGTAGTAAATAAATTTAGAAATCTTTCAAATGTTCGTTATTCGCTTAATTATATTTTAATTTTAACATTGTTTATAAACCTAATCCATAATCATTATCAATGCACCAAATATATACGGTATATGCATATACGGTACCAAATATATACGGTATACGCAACCGCTTTGCACTCTCGTAGGTAGCGTTATGTTGCCGTAAAACATAACCTTGTTACGCAAGTTAATTTGTTGCGTTATTTACGCAAGGACGTTATTCGTGAATTTAGGTAAGGTGAAATTTCTATGGCACTAATTTAATTGATAATTTGTACAGTCAATGTTGAATATCACATGCTAATACACGTCTTCAAATCTACATGGAATAGACAGATTTTTAACACAAATGACGCTAAGGCTTTGGTGGTCTATGGGCCAAGTTAATTTCACCATGGTGTGGGATGAGGTTGCATCCTCACACTCCGCAAAATGTCACGGATCCATAAATACCTAGGGTTTTTGAGAGAAAATAAAGTATATTTCATAATTTTATTTATTTCTCCACTTTGAGAAACATTAGTTTACGTTATTACTTTACGTGCTTTCTAGCACACAGTTTTCCACTATACTTAAAGTTTTAGAAGCAATCTTTACATTCCAAATTTAATTTTAAAAAAAGTAACTTGTTATTAAAATGACAATATGGCTTTACACATCATTATATAAGAAAAAAAAGATAACATTTTCTCGCGATGAAAATGTTTTTGAATAATCATATAATTCAAAGGAACAGTTTCTAAGTTGAATGTGCTATATCAACTTAGAAATATCAATAAAAGTTCAGTAATTATCCATATAGGTTTTTTATGCATCACAGTAAAGACATAGAGTATGTTCACATACTTTATTTTTATTCCAAAGTATAAAATATATTTACCAAAAATAAAGTAGGATACGTTATTACAAAATATGTTGGCAACCCTAGGCATACCATGAAGTGCTTTGGGAGGGTACCAGGTACCTCATTTATCAGAAACACACACGTATAAACCATCAACTTCGAGCTCATTACAGTCTTTCTTGAACAACTAGAAACTGCAGTTAAATATTGTTGTTCTTGAGCAAACGACGATATCGGGCTATCGAGGCGTTATTAGAGACACTATTGGGTGTCTAGTGGCACTCGATTCAACGATGCCACACGTCCCCTTCCACGCAACACCGTCACGTGTTCGTCCATGAATTGACCAACTTCATATACGCAATAACCTTTACATAGATAACCGATAGTTTAATGAAAATATTTACTTTCTCACCACCAACCTGGGCAGATAGATGAAACACACACACACAAACAATATGAACGTGTTTATATTTAGGTACGCCCATAAAATGTTGCTATATTTCTTTGGCGTAAGAAAATATAAATAACTCCTAAACCGCCCAAGTGCGAGTTGGACTCGCACACGAAGGGTTCCGTACCAATAGATATAAAAACGGCAAAAAAAATCATCTGTTGTATGGCAGCCCTATTTGATTTTTTTATCAGTTTTTTTAGTATTTGTTGTTATAGGGGCAACAGAATAACATCAACTGTAAAAATTTCAACTGTCTAACTATCACGACTCATGAGATACAGCCTGGTGACAGACGAACAGACTGACAGATAGACAGACAGACAGCGGAATCTTAGTAATAGGGTCCCGTTTTACCCTTAGGGTACAGAACCCTAAAAATGTTTCATTTTGAATATCTTGATGTTTTGACACGTTATTGATATTAAGCGAACAAGATACTAAAGGGAAATTTATCGACTAACTTCATAGTGTTCATTTAACAAATATGTCAATCTCAAGTTTGGCTAAAAGAATATAACTTCAAAAAACTTTCGTCGACCCAGGAAAAAGATCAGGAGTGCCCAGTGTTACTAAAAAGTTAGTTTTACAAAATTCATTTCCGGGCAAGTAAATATACAGGGTTGCTTTTCTAAGTGTATCCATTTTTTTAAATTAAATTCTAGACATAAATAATGTTATATAAAAATGATAAATATTTAAAATCTCTCTTAAATAATTAATTACATTCATTTGAACTTATCTAAAAAAGTGCGTGATTTATACGCAACTCATTTATTTTACGCGCGATCATTCATAACTAACACGCACAAAAATTCGTGCACAGTAAAATTTAGTTATTTATGAATGACTACCGCATTGTCAACACGTTCTATTTTTTAGGGAATAGAATGGCAATGGGAAATTGTTTTTGAAAAAAAAAAAACTTTGTTTTTTATTTCAATAAACAATTATACTATCGAGTCTGAACCTCCTGTGTAAATTTGGGCACTTCTCAAAAAATCTCCCTGTAGATCACGTTGCGAAGTGCCGAATAAAATTTAATGTAACTTTTTTTAAGAATGGCTATTGTTACGAAAACTGTCCCTTGCGTAAATACTGCTCAACACATTACGATTTACTTTTTATTGTTTTATTATCTTTTATATTTATGGGCTTTTTATCTACAAAGATACGCCAACCCCATCGTAACTTATACAAGTCACAACGAATTACGAATAATCATAAAAATTATAGACTTACATAAAACGGGAATTACTATTTGTCGACTTGAACATGGCCCCAAATAGGTTTTTTTATTGTTTCACTTTACGATTAACTTAGTTAGATAAAAGCAATGATTTCTTTTATTCCCACAACACAATTTGTAATCTCTGGCTATTTCCGAGGGTCACATACGTGAGTGTTCATGTATTACTTGAGTAATAAACTTCCGACTGCCATAAAAATGGTATATGATTTAATATGTCATTGTTTTACATTCTGAAAAGCTGATGCAATACAGTAATTTTATTTATACTTGACGAAACATTGCAATGATCCCGTCGATTTTTTTTTGGGCTTGATGAGCCACTGTTGGCCTTAGGGGCCTTTATAGTTCCAAATCCGACGGGTTTGGGGTGGCCTGGCGCACGGGGCGCCTAGCCTGAACCTCGGCGTATTATTTTTACGCCTTATGGTGACTAAGCTCGAGGGCTCCCAGGGGAGCCTCGGCTCGGGCCGTCACGCTATTATTATCACCGGTTTGGGAGGCCGCCAAGCTCTTAGGGCGCTTTGGCGGGCGCTCCATGGAGTGATCAGGCTCAAGGGTCCCCGAGAGGGGACCTAGGCTTGGGCTGTCACTCAACACGCGTTTAGCATTCCGATTCGAGGATGCCCGAGAGGGACGGACCTCGTCTCGATCGGTAGCTATTATCTGACTGGGGGAATTTCTGAGCTAACATTACTACCACTTCGGAGAGCGTTGGCGCTGGGAGAAGAAGTGGCGGTAGAAACTCCAGCAACGCTTCTATCATTAATAGGGGCAAACCTGCCAGGTACATGGCGGAACCTAGTATATGTTTGCCGCACTCGCCGGCGTGTGCGGTGTGTGTTGGTGTATTTTCTAAGTTCTTTGATCCTTTCGATGGCGATAGTCGTCTCATCGTCAGGGAGGTCGAGAACGTGACGCAGTCTGCGGTAATCGCGACGAAACGTATTTAACGGTAAAGGTCTGTAGGTGACGGCACCTACGATTAACGGGTTGGGATGCGCGGCGGCGGATTCAAAATATCGGCGCGACGCCGACTTCAGGAATTGAGCGATGATGGGCAACTCTAGATCGACATATAGGTAGATATTGCGCATGAACCAGGGTGCTCCCGTGGCTCTGCGCAAGAATCGATTCTGAATGACCTGAAGCCGGTGTATTTGCCTCGGAGCAATGTGAGCGAAGACGGGGCTCGCGTACGTCATGATAGGGCGAACTACTGCCTTGTATAAGGCACCTTGTTCCGAAGGGACATTTTTGACGTCTTATTTAGGAGCAGGTAGAGGCGACCGAGTACGAAGGCCGCCCGGTTCCGTACGGTTCTTATAAAGCTCGAGATATTCCAAAAACATAAAAGAGCACCCCACGCTTTTTCACAATAAAATTATTTTCTTTACTATTAATTTTTACTTTATAGTCTTAAAATTTCCTCAACTATCATCTACTGGGGGACTTTCTATATAACAAAATATTCTTATTCATTTTAGTTTTTATAAATAATAACTTATATTCTTTTTGCTATAGTTGTAATTGTTTTGCAATATAACATTTACATTAATCATAAATAGGAAAATTCCATTTATGTTCTAATTGCAGAATACCATCTACCCTCGTATACTGATAATAATTATCGACTAAAATGATATATACAAAAACTAGCGACCCGCCCCGGCTTAGCACGGGTGCAATGTGTATAAAATAAAATAAATTAATAAAATAAATTTATATATACATATAAACCTTCCTCTTGAATCACTCTATCTAATAAAAAAACTGCATCAAGATCTGTTGCGTAGTTTTAAAGATCTAAGCATACATAGGGACAGACAGACAGCGGGACGAATTTGTTTTATACTATGTAGTGAATATAATAAATCCTTTAATTCTGATGGCAGAAGCTAGGATATAATGAATTCTATGAAATGATGGTATGTGAATGACCTTACCACAGTGTAAAGCTATTAATACTTTTAACAGGTACCAGGATATCATAACCACTGGGTGTTAATTGAAGTGTCTAAGCCAATTCGTCTGCATTCAACCGTGATATTGGTTTGACCTAGTTGAATAAGTTATCGTATCTAATGTTCGAATCACTTCTGGCGCGAGGAGGCGATAGCCCGGGGCCACCTGCCGGCCTTAGAGGAGTTGAGGGGGTGTAGACTAAGGTTGCGCTCACTCGCTATTGCTGAGTGGGAGCAGAGGCTGGAGCACCCTAGTGCCGGCCGAAGAACCATAGATGCCATACGTCCGGTACTCAGTCGGTGGCTGGACAGGCGTCACGGCACCCTTACCTACCGGGCGACGCAGGTTCTCTCGGGACATGGCTGTTTCGGGAGGTACCTGTGCCGCTTGGCGGGGAGGGAGCCAACAGCGGTTTGCCACCACTGCGATGTATGTGCCGAGGAGACGGCCCAACACGCACTGGAGGAGTGCTCAGCCTGGCGGGAGCAGCGCCGAGAGCTGACAGCTATCGTGGGGCACAATCTCTCGTTGCCTGCCGTGGTTCGCGCTATGGTGGACAGCGAGAGGTCGTCTGGTGCCGTCCTTGCGTTCTGCGAGGACATAATCACCCGAAAGGAGGCCGCGAAGAGAGAAAGGGAGGCAACTGCTACCCTGGAAATCCGCCACCGGAGACCAGGGCGCAGGAGGCTGGCCTACGCGCGCAACCTTCCCCCCTGATAGCAAGCCCCGGGGCGGCAGATGTGGGACTAACTGCTGCCCCGCGGAGGGCTTGAGAGGGGTGCCGTGCTCATTGCACCGACACGGCACCATTTGGCTGGACCGGGTGTCCCTAACACCCGGGGAGAGGAGGCCTGAGAAGGCCACTGTCGCGCCGGGGTTCGCGGAAGATTGCGTTCTCGTGTTCCCGTGTCCCCGGCAAAGCGATAGCGCAGGTGCAACGTGGGTTTTTAGTGGGTACGTGTAACTCCCACATAACCCTGCTGCCTACCCACAAGGCAGCGGGAGATCTATAAAGGATTTTTCCCACGTAAAAAAAAATCTAATGTTCTAATAGGTAGTAAGTAACTCCAGTTCGTAATAATATTAAACAGCGACGCGACGCTTCTAGAAAACCAATGCGTGAAGTTACGAACACATCCACGTGTCCATGATTTTCAAGTCGAATTAAATGCCGTGTATGGATTTTGCTTCTAGCTTTGTTTACTATTATATGAAACATAACGCCAATATTATGACGTCAGATACGGTGGGATAGGGATTCCTTTGAGCAACATTAACTCATATCTAATGTCTTTCATAAGCTATCTCTATTCATAAATTTCACGCAATTTTTTTCAGTTCTTGCATAATGAAGGGTAAACAAATGCGCGATTTCTGGCTGTGAGTTTGTACGATGGATAATCCCTGAACTATGGTGGACGCGGGTTATATTGTGGCCATATGTTATTTATTTATACATTTATGGAAAAGACTTACAACCATACAAACCTAAACAGCCCTAAACTAGACAAACAGCTGTTCCCTACAGGCCAGGCAGACACAGCCGCAGGCGTTCACTTATATTAATATCATAGTTAAAGTAAACAAGTACTGTGTGTGTACAATATTATGTGAAATTTACAAGACCAATTCACCTACTCTTGCCGAGCACACACTCATGAATAGGTTATAAAAATGCGGTCGTGTTTTGCGTAAATAGTTGCTCGTAATAATAATAACTTGCTCGAAAATATTATATGGCTGATAAATAAATCGATTAAAAAGTGAAAAACTAAATTATATGCGATATTCACTGCATCTAAGTAAGGAGTTGACTGAAAAACTGCACCCAGGTGAAACCAGGCCGGCTACTAGTTTATCGTATGTAATTTATTATTTTGCGAATATAGTCTAGTATATTCCTCTGGGCAAACAGATTGTATGACGATTCCGAATGTACAATTTCCATATTAGCTATTTTTAAACCGTCGTTAATAACTATAATTAAAGTCGTAAATTAGTTTCGCATTTTACGTTAATTAAACTACTCACAGTTATCACGGTTTTTTATCTAAGACCGATGTTTTGAGCAATAAAAATAGTATATTTGCTTTATTTTACAACAGCTCAAGTTATATTTATGGAACACCGTGTACAGATTCTTCTTTCTTTAAAATGAAAAACTCACATTTTAACTTGGGATGCCAAGGGCACTTTTAACAATGAGTTTTTTATTATATTATAGTTTATTGTTATATTTTAGATAATTCACATAATATATTTAATAATTATAGCCTGTGTGTTATTCTGATCTATTAGCTATATTATTGCAAAGTTTAAAAAAATCATTTCAGTAGTTTTTGTGTGAAAGAGTACAAACATCCATCCATACATACAAACTTTTGCGTTTGTAATATTAGTAAGGATTTAAATAAAAATCAGTAAAATGATACATCCTGTATTTATGAGAATACTGTATCTAAATCAACGCTATTCGAATTATCGTAGATTTCGTTCTGGGTCGACACACGTATTTTTCACGTCAGAATTCACTATCGGCATTACCCTTAACAGCTGTGTTGGCATATTTTGGCACCGCTCGCTGTTTAAAAGATGTAGTAGAAAGATATAAGGAAAAAAGCTGGAGCGTGACGTATCCGCTATTTTTGGATAAAAATCTTTGCCCCCACGTTAAGAGTTTTTGCTCGTCGGATACAAACGTATCGATCACGTCTTATTGATCGTATTATTTCTTTATTGATTTATTAATAATAATTTAGTGAAATAATGTCTATACATTATTTCGTAAAGCTTCGCGGAACTTCTCGGGACGCCAGAACTGCCATAGTTCATCATCAAATGATAAAAAAACACCATTTCGAATCTCATGTTTGCTGCCTTTGACAAAAAATAGATAAACAAAGATAGTATTTCCGTTTACTACTTATAAATAATGTATTATAGCGACAACTGTTTACTATTAGTTTAAATTAAGGAATAGTGAAGAAGACTTAAAGTTCCTAACGGAAGACGCCGTTTGATAGGCGGGAGCGATTGGTCGTGAGGCGACCGGGGGCGCAATTACCTGCGCGGCCACCTGGGGTTTCGCCCAGGCGTTTACGACGGGTACGGGCGCGGGAACGTATTTCACGGGCGCGGGTTTGGGCAAAGTAGATTTCGCGGGAGCTTTTCTCGCGGGAGTTTTTGGGGCCTTAGCGCAGCCCCTGTAGCTAGCCGGGTGGCCGGTGGTATGACAGTTAACGCAGTCCGGTGGATCTGCGCAATCTTTTGGCCGCGTACAATCGGGCGTGCCGTGGTCACCGGTGCATTTGACGCACCTAGGGTGAGCGAAACAATTATTAGCCGTGTGGCCATAGTGTTGGCAGTTGTGGCACTGCACCACAACTCCCGATCTTCGCGGGGGCTCGATCACGAGGTCGCTGAGCCCACAGACCCTCTTCAGGTTGAAGATGGCCTTACCTTCCGGAGTAGGGTCAAGTTCAACCATCACCATGTCCATAGGGACACGGGTTCTAGGGTGCCTGAGGCGGCGTACGTTATGCACAGGGTATCCCTGAGTGCGGATGTCGGTCTTCGCCTTGTCGACATCCGACTCTTTGGGGACGCCCTTGATTACTACCCGAAGTTTTCTTTCTTCGGGCAAAGAGTAGGTGTGGAAACCTATCTTGTTTTCGCGCAAGTACTTAGTTACGCGACGGAAGTCGTCCGTAGTGTCAAGGTATACGCGGATACCCATATGCGTGTTTTTCGACCGGGGGTCGCGGATATTGTGGCGTTCAAACCACGAACAAATTTGGTGCCACTTAGCCTTCTCCTGAATGATGATGGGTGGAGGAGGCTATTTTTCGCTCGGAGGCGAATTCGGGCATCGGTTTAGAGGCCGCGGCCGCCTTTTTAGCGGGCGTCGCGGTGGGACGGATCGTTGAGGCGGCCTCGCATTCGGTGTCGCTGTCGGGAGCGGGGCGTTTTTTGCCCTTTTTACGCGATTTAACGACGGTGAAGCCGTCGGCGTTCGCGTTTTCAGCGGGGGTCATTTCGACCTCCACGTCCGATCCGCCGTCCGATTTTGAGTAAAACGTTCCCACATAGCGGGGCATTCTTTGCGTACGAACTCCTCGAAAAGGGAGCCCATCGCGACGTTAGTGCCTTTGGGGCTTGTAGCCCCGCCGGCGTGTGTGAGCTAAATAAGCCTCCCCACCTTGCGGCAGGGAGGAGTGTGCCTAGAAATAACAACAAATTTGCCTGCGCTTTAGGTGCGCTAGGGTGGGTACCTAGCTGTCGCCTATTGCAACAAGCACACAGTTAATAAATGAAACAATGCCGCCTCTGAGGCGAGAAGTGTGTGTAGGATTCTACTTACAAACAGGAACCTGCCTACGAGCACAACACTACACTAACACTAAACTACTGCACTATTTGCACAAGATTGAAATTGCAACCGAGGTTGCGAGTGGCGTCTAATTCGGGTGGCATGTGCCCTCCGTCTTAGAGAGACGTCCGTTCCGTACGAGAGCACGAAGCGGAATGTAGTCTCAATCACAATCGTCCGTGAAACCAGTGCTGTTTATTTGATATGGGACGAGCAGGGATACCTTAGCCCAAGAAACATACCTAGTGCTCTCGGAGATAGCCAAGTAACGGCTTAAGTCCCACTTAAGCCGTTACTTGGCTATCCGACACTCACTTAAGTCCCACGGTGAGCGTCAAGCTAACGAGGGGTCATAGAATCACCTAGAACACTACCATGGTCGCTCCTTTGCTAAGCTAAGAAAGCCTAGTGACGGAGGACGTGGACACTTTGACTCTGGTCTTGTCAGAGGTAGGCACTTTTTAGTTTTTTTTTATAGTTGCCGTAGTGGGTGGATAAGTCTATGAGCCCCATTAGTGAGGCGCATACGGTGGTAGATTAACGGTGGTAGATTAACGGTGGTAGATAAACAATTCGTTTAGTAGGAGAAACCTGTCTACCCCGTGATGATGAAGATGATAGATGACCTTGATAGCTACACTCTTACATCACGTCAATTCGACTAGACACTTAAAATTATTTATATGACACTCAAGGCCGCGAAAGCAGAATATATGTAGATTTAAGTAAATCAATTTGAATAATTGTATATGGTTTTAATTCGCGGCCTTCGTGAACGGAGCATAAACAATGTTATTGTTTTCGTTCGTTTCTGGTTCGTGTCTGAGAAGTTTTATCGTTAAGTGAATCTATCATGTTTTATCATAAATATTTCGTAGTTATTCATAACGTTAACACGTTAATAATCAGATGGTTTGTTTGTAAGTTTGTTCCTATATGATAATTACAAGTTTTTGCGAAAATATGAATTTGCCCATATCTTTTTATCGTGTTGACTCAGGACCTTGATTTTTATACACATCAAGGGACTATAGACTTCACCTACAGGTCCACCCGTTCCTTGAGAAAATCGGTGATCACACACGCACAGACGGACAAGAGAGTGATCTTATTGAAGACTCCTTTTTAGGGTTTCGTACCCAAAAGGTAAAATAAGCCACTAAGTACAATAAGATCGTCGCCGCTGTGTGTATCGAACCCACGTCTTCAGCATTCGCGGCCTGACGCTTTAGCCACTAAGCTAAACTGCTGATTGCCACACCGACGAAAATCTTAACGTCTTTTATCTGCATTGTTTTTTTATCATTTGAAGAGTTTAGTTTAGTGGCTAAAGCGTCAGGCCGCGAATGATGAATTCGATTCCCGTAACGGTGATAATCTTTTCGTACTTTTTCTACAAATTTTAATGTTTAATCTTAAGTGTAGAAATTAGCACTATAAAAATTTTTAATTTCTATAAAAAGCAATGGCAGAGTTTAGCACTATAAAAATTATTGAATTTCTAAAAAGCGAGCAGAATTTATTCAGAATAGCATAAATCCATATAGTCCGTCAAACAGATATTTTTAAAGATCCATCAATACCAATTGAGGCAAGATAGAACACACTGTCAATGAAGACGGGCAAAAGTCAATTTGTTTTCTATGTTAAACTTGCAAGGCAAAGAGAGAGCAAGCGATAAGCTAATCTTATGATGTATTCAGTTACCGTCCAACCTTGAGTGGGAAACGCGTACAAAGTACAGATGAAAGCTTCTTTGATAGACGGATGTCCTTCGCAGCGAAGTAATAATCGTTCGCACTTGTCGCTTGTCGTGTTCAAGGACATGACAAGACTACGCTCCCGTGCAAAGATTTTTATTCATCACTCATGCAACCGTACCCTACTAAACTGTTATATTAAAATTAAAACTTCTTTATTCCGGCACACTCGCTTATTGATGTCATATTTGTTGTCAAAATACTTTCGTTTCGGAAAAGAGAAGCCGGCGAAAAAACTAACGGGACATTTGTTTTACTATTATTTAACAGTGAGGACATGTTTGTAATAAATTAAAATCCAATTGAAAGAGCGTCGAGGGATCAATTCATTTCCAAAGTGTGTTATCATTTAAATTATCATTAATCTTATAATAGCCAATTATCAACACACATTAAACGTTTTATACATTTTTTTTTAATTTAGCAATTCATACATTTCGAACGTTTTCTGAACGATTCTATTGCAAAAACTTATACACTGTTCCATAGAATACACTTATTTACGCAGTCTACATAAATTCCATGTTTTAAATTGAATAATAAAATGTTTAATTGACAAATTTTGGCCTTACACATACAACCTAAATAAACAAAACAAACCAAGGTAAATTAAAAAAATAACCCATTTCAATTGTAAACGGTTACATCTGCTATCTGTATAATCAGACACAAGAATACGAAGCAATGGCATAAAATTGACATCTGTTATGGGGCGTCAAGACATACATAATTTAAGAGGAACGTAGATCAAAATTTTTGTTAGATTTATGTCCTAGACTTTTCCATGTGGCGTTCCTTCGACTTTGTTCCATGCCACCTGCTCTAGGTTTTTCTTATAACGTATAATTTAATAACGTCTTTGTCAAAATTTTAAATCATAACATACTATCAAATGGTCCATATGACATATGTGCTAGCTCTACCCTTGACTTTTTGGTAGTAGAGTCAAGAGACACTATTTATCTATTTGACAACAGACGTTTGTATGTATTTAGAAAGAAATATACGTTTATTTGTTAGAACATGGTACAATATAGGTCTTAAAAAATGTGTATCCTTTATGTTCTACCATTTCTGGTGTACAAATATTTCATTTTACATTCAAAGAAAACAAAAGAAAAGAAAATATAATCTTGGAAAATTTTTAAAATTTTTTATCACTTAAATAATCACCTATGTACATGTACTAGCGACCCGATATAAACCTTGCCTTTGAATCACTATCTAAGCATACATAGGGACAGAAGGGCAGCGGAACGATTTTGTTTTATACTATGTAGTGAAAAATAAAAATAGTGGTTGATCGTAAAGGGGTTAAAAATGGAGAGTAATAAAATAAAATAAAAAAATCATGCCAAAAAAAGTTTATACCTAACCTACCTACCTACCTACCTACCTAACCTAACCTAACCTAACCTACCTAACCTACCTAACCTACCTAACCTACCTAACCTACCTAACCTACCTATCCTACCTAACCTACCTAACCTACCTAACCTACCTAACCTACCTAACCTACCTAACCTACCTAACCTACCTGACCTACCTAACCTACCTAACCTACCTAACCTACCTAACCTACCTAACCTACCTAACCTACCTAACCTACCTAACCTACCTAACCTACCTAACCTACCTAACCTACCTAACCTACCTACCTACCTACCTACCTACCTACCTACCTACCTACCTAACCTAACCTAACCTAACCTACCTACCTACCTACCTACCTACCTACCTACCTACCTACCTACCTACCTACCTACCTACCTAACCTAACCTAACCTAACCTAACCTAACCTAACCTACCTAACCGAAATCTTTTTCACGAAAATCGTTCGAGCCATTTCGGCGAAGTTGGCGGTCGTAATTACAAACACCGTGACATGAGAATTTTATATGTACATATCTGTAAATTGATATTATTATATTGTAATGATTACTTTGGTAAAATTTCTAATTATGTGTATATTATTAGAAATTTTATATTTTGAACAAAGAGACTCATTTTTATTTTGTAGTTTGTTTTATTTATTGTACACATAATGCAGACAATTGGAACAAATGACAAAAAAAATGTACAAAGGCGAGCTAAACCTAAAGAAAGTTCTCTTCCAGTAGACCCTTAGAAACAGGAAACCGTTATAATGTTAGATAACTATCTAAGCTTGTACAATAAATAAAGCAAACTACAAAATATGAGTCTCTTTGTTTAGATCATGTATTGTATTTATTCCAATTTTTAAACATTTACGTCCAAGGTTTTTAATGCCCCTGCTGGTGACAACAGGTCTGATTCTTTTCTCGCTCATAACTATTCAGCAAGGGAAAACGTCTTAGCCGTGTGAACTAGTTAGGTTCTATTAGATAATATGTAATTAAGATTAACGTTATAAATATTGGATATAAGAATATCAAATAATTTAGATCTATAATAAAAATGGACCGTAAATTACGAATATGATTTCTTGTATTTAACCGGAAACTATAAGTCTCTACAGGTACTAGTAACAATAGTAAATTAGCGTCAGGAATATTGACATATTTTTTCTGGTTAGTTACCGAATGTCACATGTTATGTGTTTTACTTTTACTTTATGTCAGCCTTGCAGTCTTTTCCTACGACAGTGTCACTAATTTTGAGATCGGCCGATTGGCGTAGTGGTTAGGGAACCTGTCACTTGCGCCAGAGGGTGCGGGTTCGATCCTACTACTGGATATGTATTTTATATTTGCAAAAAAGGATTTTTAAGTATGTTGATCGCTTGCTTGGTATCCATAGTGCAAATTTTGCTCAGTTTTGGACTAGATAAAGTTGAATGAAAATACGTCCTATAATATTTCTTATTTTATTATATATTTAAAATCAGTTAATCCAGCTTTCTTTAGTGAAACGAAATCTATTCAATATTTTAAGAGGTTGCGCATAAATACGCAATAAAATGTCAACTATTTAAACTGTTAAATAGATAAACGTACATTAATACATTATCTATGGTGGCATTATGAAAAAAATATGTAAACAAATTGGCGCCACCCAAGGCCGGGAAAGGGCGGCAATGAATATTAATACTCAGCCGAGTCCTTGCTGCCCACACTTAAAGAAAGCAGACCTCCACTCCGTCTTGACATAATTCGCTTCGAATAATCTCCCTCAACAATAGTCATTGTTATTATGGATATTTTTAATTATAAAGGTTACTGGAGCACACAATCGCTAGCCGTACTCTTCTGCTCCATTAATTATGCAAACCTTACGAGTATTCACTTCATAGTTATAGCGACTCCGCGACACTTTCAGGATTGATTTCCATTTAAAAAGGGAAAATCGCTGTGAATTTCTTTCTATTTCGTGGGAAATTTCTTATGTGAGAAGGTGGCAAACGAACTGGCGGTTAACCTGATGGTAAGTGCTAACCGTCGCCCATGGACTGGCAACACCCGTAGGGTTGCAGATACGTTGCCACCTTTTAATAATATGGGCCCCGGCTACCGCACTCACCAGACGAAACGCGGAAGTGTCTTCTACCTCACGCAGGGATGCCAACTTCGTAATTTTCTTCCTAAATTTAGGAATAAAAAATGTGGAATGGAAGTTTTTTGAGGGGTAAATTTTTACGGGAATATTTTTTTAGGGGTTAAATTTTATTCACATTTTCGAAAACAAAACTACACAAAACTATTTATTTAAAAAAATAAAATAAAATTTTACAGTGCTGTGCTGCTTTGGACGACGTCAGGCCAAAGCCTAAGTGTCTGGTATGAATAATTTATGTAATCTAATATTGTTTTGATTTTATTTTATCAGATAATTATTTTGCCTTTACCTATAATATAAAAAAATCGTGATTTTAAATTTAGGAAGTTTTTGTTTGAATTTAGTAAATTTTAGTGGGTTTTCGAATTACTTTAGGAGTATTATTTTTGAACAGTTGGTGACACTGACCTCACGCCGGTCTTCTGTGAGGTCGTGGTACTAACCCGGACGGACCTGCCCATTCGTGCAACAAAAATACTGTTGCGTGGCTCTACCACCGTTAGACTATTTGGATGTTTCTCAAAATCAACGTTATAGACGTTTTAATCAATTCTGGCTTTTCCGAGCATTCTATAAATGGTACACCGTTTGAGACCAGTTCATTGGCAACAGGCGAAAAACTGTGTTTTGAAATAAACATTGCTTTATTCTGTACATCAATTAAAGATGTACAAGACTAAGATGTACATCAATTTTGTACATCTTAGTCTTAAATGAGTTTTGTGCAAAGGCACAGTAGATTACTAATTTCAGAGTAATTTCCATCACGATGAACAGTAATATTAATGTTAATAATTAACATCCCACATAATCTGTGGCGACTAGGTCTACTAAAATGCTTCTCGCTCGATGTATATGAAACGATTTCAAGCTATGAGGTTCACCTGATGTTAAGTGATTACTGCCACCCATGGGCATCTGTCTACACGTCAGTTACGTGGCTTTCAGATGCGTGAACAACCATCAAAAAGGCCTCGGCTACCTCACTCAAACCTCAAAGTCAAAGTATAATACTTGCACTTCACGTCGGCTTTTTATGAAGCCCAGGTACTTCCCCGAACATGTCCGTTTGTGCAACATCAGAAGCTTATACTTGACCCAACCACAGTAAAAATTTAATGGAATACGCTCATAATAGTTTATATGATAATTTAATTATAAAAAAATTACGATTATCATCAAACACTTCTCGCTTAAAACTGTAAACCTAGCCTGTTGATCTGATCATGAAATTGAATTAGTTGATTATTGAACAAAAGTAGAAATTCGACCTTTGTCCACTACGTCCTATATGCGTACTAGATTACTGTATACTGTATGTATATGCGTACTGTATAATTACGTACGGGACCTACGTAATTTATGTGCAATATTCAAATAAAATTCCTTTGAATAGTGCACATAAATTTAAACAAGACACTAATTAAAACAGTACACATGTATTTAAGTGGGTTTTACACAATTTTTCCTTTACCTATTTGAGCACACTTGCGAAAGCGACTATAGAGAACTCTTAAATCAAAAAAATCTGACCGCTTAGGTTCCAAATATCGTTATGAATGAATGAATGAATGAATATACTTTATTGCACACCAAAAATAAAACAAGCAAAAATATCCAGTTCTAGAATAACGTGAACTGTTTCCTGCTAAGGCAGTTCCTTCTTCCGTTTATTGTATAATGCCGTCACGATCCGGTCCGCCTGCTCAAATGCCAACAATAAGTCTGTCTATCCTTCCGATTGTGATGTAGGTCTTCAAGGCTAACATTGAACAGGTTTGGCGTTTACCACCTACAGCTACGTCGACATTTATCGTCAGTTAAAAATCACTTAAACCGTGTTTCAATAAACATTTTGAAAGTGGACGATGTTTTCAAAATTACCTTATCTACTTCATCTACTTTAGCAACTAATTGATCTCAAGAACCGTTTCTTCACTGTCATTATCATTCGAAATTAATTTAACTCGTTCTTTCTGGGTATTTTTATAGTTCATAAGTTCTAATCCCACATTCAAGTTTGCTTCCATGAGCAGACTCCCCTTTGCCCATGATCCCGTTTTAGGAATGGGTAGTGATCAAGTCTCTAAAGTAAGCAAGCCTACTTCTTAGTGGCAACGATTTTATCGTGACTCATCCAGGTAACATTATATCCGACATAGAGACGCTTACTTAACCTGCGCTTTAATCATGTCAGATACCGGGTCAAGACCGAATCGATGGGATCGGTCAAGGGAAACGATACTAACAACTGATCTCGACTAACTACGTCCCTGTTTACCAGGCGGGACGTTAAACCGAAGGTTAACGATAGTTCTTTTGAGCGTCCGTCATTAAGATTAAAATAGAAATGTGTTGACTTGATCGATATTTGTCGTTATCTGTGGTAAAGGCCTTGCCAATTCTAATTAAAACAGGTGTTCTGTTTTTTTAATCTAAATCTATCCATAACATCAATCCAGTCTTTCTTCAGCAGTAATCCATTCAAGATACGTCAAACGTAATTTGGACTCCCGCATGTTTTTCAGATATTGACTGTACTTTAAAATGAAATACTGAGTATCGTTTTATTGAGACTAATGCTTAAAGGTAATTACACGATGAATATCGTTCATTCTACACATATAGTGCTTGTGAAAGATTAATACAGGAAGGTGAACATTTCTTGTATTGGGCAATATTAAAAATAGTTAAAAAAATCTTTTATGGATTTTATGACGTTTAATTTTGAGGCTTCGAATATGACCACCGCGAATGAAGCAGTTTTCGATAAAACGGAAATTTAAATTCCCGAGGCTTTATCAAATTTTAAATAATTAGGATATGCATTTTTTCTGTATACGGTCTATATTTACGTGTAGGGCCTATATTTAATTTATTTGTGAAAGTTTTCAAGCGAGTAGACGGTTCACCTGATGTTAAGTGAATACCGCCGCCCATGGGCATCCGCTACGCCAGAGGGTTGAAGATGCGTTGACAACCTTTTGAAGATTGGGCTCCGGATATCTCACTCACCAGACAAACTATTATACTTTCACTTTACTCCGGTCTTCTGTGAGGTCGTGGTACTTACCCGGACGAGCCTGCCCATTCGTGCAACAGCCGAGACTGCTGCGTGGCCCTATCACTTAGTTTAATATTTAGGTACTTTCAGTCTATACAATAAAGTCACTTCGGGACGTTATAATATGAGCAACGGCCGCTTTCACCTATCGATGTGTAGATTTGGTTAATGAAGATAGAATTATGAAATAAGTATTATGGAGCTAATTTACCTATCGCTGGTAACCCAAACAAACAAGACAGAAACTGGCTGTTAATCATCAAGTAAGTATTTCTATCTCGGTAGCCAATAATAGTTTTAGTACAGGAAGGTACGGAACGCTTTAGAATAAAACCGGGCCATTGTAAAAATTGCGAGATTTACGCAGACTCATTTAGTTCGCGGTGTATATGGAAATAAACATCCTAGTTTTTACGGCCGACGAATCGCGGTAAGATGTTAGCTAAGAGAACGCGAAAGAATTGAGTCCGTTTGTAAATTATGACTCATTAACGTTTGTCGGCTGTAGAATAGAGTTGCGATAAAGTTACTCGAGTAACATTAATTCCACCCGCAAGCGGGGAAATAGATTTTCGGGTTGCCCACAACTAGATTTTTAGGGTTATAACTGAAGATACACCGACCAGATACAATAAACTCTTGCGCTGGTGATTTCCGGGCTGATTTAGAGCGCATTACCTTACTTTTCGGTAATGTTATACACAACATAGTACACATTACATCGTGGGTGTTTATAATGTCTTTGTGTGTCTTGCGCCCAATTTTTGGGTCATTTAAGCATATCATATTGGTCTCTTTCTACTCTGTTTTGTTTGAAAAACTTTGCATTTTGCAACGTAATTTAACAAACAGTACACAAGAGATAGCATTTGATTTTTATGTCATCATATACTACGACATAGGCCTCCCCCACAGACCGCTATTATCGTGAGTCACCTGTATACATCGACTTCTCGCACACTTGCACTGGTTGTAATTCCACCTGGGTCGTCCTACACTACGATGGCCAATACAAGGCCACTCAAGAACCCCCCTATCGGTTATCGGTTCCTTCAGCTATATGCCCGGCCTATTCCTGGCGCATGACTCCGTGGCGCAGTTGCCAAGGTATTGGCTTCGGCGTCGGTGGTCGTGGGTTCGATTGTCACACGGTACAACTATTTGTGTGACCCACGGATAGTTGTTTGGCATCTGTTGTTTGTCCGCGTGAAATTAATGTTTATAAAACGTGTTTACAACACAACATGTTGCGTGGCCCTACCACCGGCACCAAAGAAATTGTCGATAGCATTGTCAAGAGCCGATTTATCACGTGCTCAGTGATAAAGGGTTCAACATCTTAAGAAAATCTACATAATATTTTCGAAATAACGACATAAAAATATTTTAAAAATTTGCGTTTTCCAAGCCATAGTGGTATCGCGTGGATATGGCTCAATATCTGTATGCAGGGAGCTCTTTGTCCAGCAGGGGGACATATCGAAACCCTGAACGGGATGCTGCTTTTCTGCCAACTAACTTACTCAAATAAAAACGCTGAAAGGTACAATCTTTATTGATATAATATTTACAAGATTAAATCTATCTAAAATTAAAATATTATCTAATAAACCTAATACTAAAAATACTTTGAACGAGAAAGGAACCAGCTCTCTTGTCTCCAGCCGCGACGTTAAGCCTAGGACATAGACTTTTAAAAAATTTTGATGTGCGGGGACCCCACGGACCTAAAGTTTCAACAGCAAATGGCACAAATGCATAAAGACTCATATTTGCGCCATTTACTTACTTCAGCTGCCTCCGATGCCGCCCCGGCCCTGACCGAAGTACCCCTTAGATGAGAGGCAGCCAAAGTGTCTAAACGTAGAAATAAATTAATTTCCACTGTAATGTGTCTTTTACGAGGCCCTTTCTACTGATTTACCATGGAGCATTTTTGTGCACACTTTTTTCTGTATTTCTTTACAGTTAAAAGTCGTTTAGTACAGAACAACTCGGATGTCCACTAAGCGGAGTCGTAAAATAGTAGTCGCGACAACGCAGACCATTTTATTACTTGACCTCACGCGAGTTACACGTGCCAAAGAGACAAACATTATGTAGTTTTTATGTCAGACGCTCATCAGAAAGTAATAATAACGTAAGGCGTCTGATTATTTTTATAACCGTGAATTTTATACATAAAAAAAAATAGTCTTGTATGAAATCAAAAAAGAAATAAATTTTGTTTATTTGTCCGTGCATATTTAGTAATAATAGTATCTGAACCGATAGTCGTAAACAACATATATAAGATAAGCATTTTGCCACGTTTAATTTCAAATTCAAATTTTTGGCTTTCTTGGAATTTAAGGTTTATCACAATGTCATTTTTGACCCAGGTGAACGAAACCTGGGAAATTGATAATTTTAATACGATATATGTAGGTAGTACATAGGTCGGTAGTTCCTACAAGGTGATACCTATATTTAATTCTTGGTGTGAGGTGGTAGGACCATGCAGCAGCCTCGGATGTTGCACGAATGGGCAGGCCCGTATGGGTAAGTACCACGACCTCACAAAAGACCAGCGTAAAGTGGAAGAATGACAAATACCTTCGCGTTTCGTATGGTGAGCGAGGTAGCCGGAGCCCAATTTTCAAAAGGATGTCAACGCATTTGTAACTCTCGGGTGTAGCAGATGTCCATGGGCGGCGGTATTCACTTATCAGGTGAACAGTCTGCTCGTTTGGCAACTATTCACATAAAAAAGGGGGGGGATTGATTTAAAAAAAGTAAATCATTCAAATATCTCTTTGTTTTTTACGTGAGAGGTTGCCAAGCAAGCAGGTGGTTCACATGATAATAGTGAATACCACCGCCCATGGATGACCTGCCCAGTGCAACAGCCGAGGCTGCTGCGTGGCCCTACCACAGTGAAAACAGCATTTAAATCCCATTTCTAGATGGGATTCAAACGTTGTCCTATGTGTTATTTCATTTTATATCATTTGATGATATAAAAACGTAGTGGGTTCGATTCCCACACGTGAAACGTCCTTTCAACACAGGTTAATGTATTTAAAAACAAAAAATATATATAATGGTGGCGTCTGGAAAATGAATGTTTTTTTTACATTCGAGTAACTCGTTGAATAAATACATACATTATTAGAGGGAGTGAGGTTGTTTTGATCGTGTTCACTGGTTTCAACGACGTCTCCCCCGTGCTCGAGTGGTCGGCATTCATTATGTAAATGTGGATAAATATGTCTTGCAAAAACAAACACCAATACCGATAATAAGACTCAAATGTCTGTATGTTACTTCATTTTATGTTTTACGATACATTTTATACAACGTTCTTTAGTCCCAAACTAAGCAACGCTTGTAGTGTGGTACTAAATAAGTGATAAACATACTTAAACATACCTTTATTTTTTTAATAAATATACAATATACAAATCTAAACATCCAGACAAAATTAATAAAATATTACTTTAATACAAATAAAGTAAGCACTTATTAAAAAAAATAAACTAAATAAAAAATGTGTCCAAATTAATTTAAACTTTAATTTTCGTGTACGTTACATTTTGTTATCTTCCAAGTTTCGAACGGCACGAAAACAATTATTTATGGGGAATGAATATTATTGGAATTTTCATTTTAATTTCCAATTTCATATTCGCGAGGGCGAAGTCGCCTACTATAAGCTAGTGTTTAATAAAATAAATCAACTTCCATAGTTTTTTTTAATTTATTTAATCCAGTAATAAAGTACATTAACATAAATTATTCTCTGCCAAACTGTGATGCAGTTTGTCGGCAGCAGTTCTCGTGAATAGTTACATCGATGTACTTCAACCTTACTAATATGACACCTATGTATAGTATCTATATACAGCGTGTCGTTACCATCGCGACAATAAATGAGCACACGTCTATCGCTTTTTTTTTTTTTTTTTTTTTTTTTTTTTTTTTTTTTTTTTTTTTTTTTTTTTTTTTTTTTTTTATGGGAATAGGAGGCAAACGAGCATGTGGGTCACCTGGTGATAAGCGATCACCGCAGCCCATGGACATTTGCAACATCGGTTGAGTCGCAATTGCGTTGCCGGCCTTTAAGGAAGGAATAGGCTCTCTTCTTGAAGGTCCCTAAGTCGTATCGGTCTGGAAATACCGCTGGCGACAACTCGTTCCACAAAGTAGTTGTGCGGGGTAGAAAGTTTCGTGAAAAACGCACTGTGGTGGAACGCCAACCATCAAGGTGGTGTCGATGGTACTTGGCGGTTTGACGAGTTGTACGATGGTGAAATTCACCAGCAGGTATCAACCCAAACAATTCCTCAGAGCACTCCCCATGATATATCCGATAGAAAATGCATAGGGATGCAACATCCCTACGCAAGGCCAAAGAATCGAGGCGATCGGACAGGATTTGGTCGTCGACGATTCGAGTAGCTCTTCCGTTGAATGCGGTCAAAAAGAAGGAGCTGGTATTTCGGTGCCCCAGCCCAGAGGTGAGAACAGTATTCCATGTGAGGCCGAATCTGTGCTTTATAAAGCTGCAACCGATGTGTCGGCAGGAAATACTGTCTCGCTCGGTTTAGGACACCGAGTTTTTTAGAAGCCAGCTTGGCTTTTCCTTCCAAGTGACCGCGAAATTGAACGCTGCTCGATATATCGACCCCAAGAATTCCGATCGAATCGGTGGCAACAAGGGGAGTGCCTTCAAAAAAGGGAGATACGACGTAGGGTTTTCTCTTCGCGGTAAACGCGCAAACCTGTGTCTTCATGGGGTTAAATTGGACTAAATTAAGTCTGCCCCAATCCGAGATTTTGCATAACATAACCTCGACTTCAGACACAAGTTTATTCCGGCACTCTTCGACGTACTCCTGAGAAATATTTGCCCGGCCGGTATATAGTGCGTCACCCGTAGTGTCATCCGCATAGCAATGAATGTTGCAAATATGCAACAGATCATTGATATGTAGGAGGAACAACGTAGGGGACAGGACGCAGCCTTGTGGGACACCAGAGTTCACGAATTTAGCGTCGGAGCAAGCACCGTCAATAACGACCTTGATGCTCCGACTAGTGAGAAAACTAGTGATCCAGTTGCACAATTTCTCAGGAAGCCCGTAAGATGTAATCTTAGAAAGAAGTGCTTTGTGCCAAACCCGATCGAAGGCTTTCGCTACATCCAAACTAACCGCCAAGGCCTCACCCTTTGTCTCAACTGCCTCCGCCCATCGATGCGTTAGGTACACTAAAAGGTCACCAGCTGAGCGCCCGCGTCGAAAGCCATATTGACGATCGCTAATGAGCTGGTGCTCCTCAAGGTACCTACGTTACTAGCCAATAATCATAAAAATATATTAACGTTAAACAAAATCCATAATTAAAAGAAAATATTTTTCAAACAAACTAATTAATTAAAAAAGAAACAAAATTTGTAACATCCTATCAAACTCGCTCCACAGCGTCGTAATACAAGCCTCTCCTTCTAACAGTATGTTTTGTCTCTTTTAAATTCATTCAACCCATTCATGTGCTTTGTGACCTTTACAAATGAACTTTACGTTACGCTTTTATAGGTAAGGCTGTTCTAAAATTCTTTGTTTTGGAAAATTTCATAACTCTGTAAATATTGATGTTTAAAGAATTTAAATGTTTAATACAACTTTAAAAACTTATCCCCTATATGTGTGTTCATTTATTGTCGCGATGGTAACGACACGCTGTATATATGTCTATGTATAATATGTATATATCATCTTAATACAATTTCTTAATTATAAGTACATATAACATATAAGTTTATCAATTTATAGTATGTTAGAATAAAATAAAATAAATATCAATTTACTTGGTTGCGTGTGTGTGTGTTTATGTTTGTGCGTGTATGTACGTGTGTGTGTACTTGTGTCTGACACTACAGAGTTGACTAATTACGGACATAGGGATAGGTAATGTTTTCTTAATTTGATTTTCAGCTCATTTTTATTTTTTGCTTCTAAATAAGTGTTACGTGGTAATTCATTAATTAGCACCGGTGCAATCCAGCGTCGTTCCCGCTTAACATATAAATTTTTTACTCTAGGAATTACAAGACTTGGCTTTCTTGTTGAGCGAATTGGATATATATAATCCTTTTCTTGCCTATACTCATTGTTGTTAATTTGCTCACATAAGATGATGCAGTTTTACTTTAAAATCTAGCGGGAGAACTTTACATATCTTAAACAGCCTTTCATGTTCGTGATTGAGTGAATCTTTAACCTTTTTATTAACTAATAACTTTAATAATCTTATTTGCAAGTTTTTTATTTTATTTAAGTACGTAGGAAAAGTGAGACCGTAAGCATTAACGTAGGCATATATCCATTTTTATTAATACTACCCACATAACAGTTTAACATTATACGTGTGAGGGAGGTATGTTATTAAAACACAAATAACCGAACTCGAAGACGTTTAACGTAATATTTGTATCTTGTGCCAACTCTATCCGGGTATTGAACTTATGAACCCCGTTTAATTCATCACATTAAAATTACTCTGATGCTGCTTGATTACCGCCGCCATGGCAATCTTTACATCTGTCGGGATGCAGATAGGTTGATAAGCTCTTGTAAGGAAAATTTGAATAAAAAACCCTTAAAAAAATGTTACGAACAAGAAATACGTCCGTTAGAGTTAGATAGCGAACCAGCAGTTTCCGCACTACTCGAGTGCTAACGAACAATTGATTTACTGACAGAGTTCCACCGTTTTTATATAGATGGCGGTAGGTTGTCTATCGGAATCATAGACCACAGCCATGAAGCATAGACCATAACCATAACCATTTGACCATCTCTTACACTAATAATCGTATCTACTTCACTGATCTGACGAAAAGAAAAATGTATACTTCCACTTTACGGCAGTCTTCTGTTAGGCAGTATTACATTCCCGTATAGGTACAATAAAACGCCATTGCATGAGTACAGGATGTTAAACGAAGAAACCGCACCACACATTCCCATCATCTTCAACATTAAGATAATTAACCATTGTTATGTTAATTGCAGAAAACGTACGCATAAGGCGATGACGTTAATGTTAGAAAATTAACTAGGAATCGTTAACGTCATTATTTGCAGGCGTAAATCTTGTATCCTGATATCGCAGAATTGGAAAATGACACTTATTGGGTCGTAATAAGGTCCTGGGTTGTACGGAAAATCTGCGCTAAAACCTCGACCTTAATTGAATGCGTTGGTCACAACTTTGTTTAATGATGCTCATACGAATAGCATATGGTGTTGGAATTAACTAATTTATATTCAGTAGTGATTCTACTAATCATTTATTTTGAGAACTGTGTTCGTCACAGTCACTGTCTATCCCATTTATCATTAAAAAGATCGAGTTTTTTATAACATACAGACAAATAATATTGCTCAATATATTTTTCATTACAAATATTTATACTAGGACCTCATACGTCGATCAGAGGAATCAATTTAGACTGAGAGCCACATGTTGCCTGTTCATATGAAATACAATTAAACTTGCATTCTTTTGCTGGTCAAACAATAATGATCTTAAGCGGACTACGAATAAATGTGCAATTGCTTTGCGTTGCATGTGGAAATAATTTGCTCATCGCCACGCAAAGGGCTTTCGACTGCGCTCTGCATTCAAGGTCACAGAGGTAGGCCCGTCTCGTTACGACCAAATCATAAAATATATATAGACTATGCACCTCATTCATCATTCGCCAGAAGAGATTTTGTGCATATTTTTAATGCATTGTAGGGAATGGAAAATTTTCAATGACCAACAGTTGCCATTGCGCGCTTTAGGGATGCGCCGTTTGAACCAGATGCGAAATTGGGCAGATTCGTTTGAAGCCTTGAGTGATTTTTTTTGAAACCACTTTCTGCAGTAACTATTTAATTAAAAAATTCCGTACACTTTTACTGTATTTAATTCAGTAATTTTACTACAGAATCGCAATTTGTGGAAATTGCACCGTTTCGTAACTATTTTTAGGATTGTTTAGTGTCAAATCTCACCACTTACTGTCGGCATGGAATGACTTTAATTGTATTATTCACTCAAATAAATAATAAGCTTGTCATTTAAACAACAATTTTTGGCATCTGGTTTATGGCAGATATTTTTGGCATTAGATGCCTATAAGTAATTTTAAAACGTCAGTAAAATATAACAGCCGAATCTATCACGTTATATATCTGTAGGTAATCTTTAATTTTAAAAATATAAAAAGTAATTTTTTATGACACTTCGTATTCAAACGATTTCCATTATAGAATGAATTATATTTGCGTTTGGCCGAGTCATAAATGAGACTTGTTCCAGCTTCGTATTGATGGCGTCGATCGTTAAATATCAGTAGTGGTAATTTATCCGAGGGTCAAGGACATTTTAAAAAACATGGTTTACCGACCTTTAGATGTTGGAATTCCGATTACCCAACTCAGCCTACGTAAAGCTAAAATAAAAATAGGTACTTTACCTACATGCCGCCGTTCTTCTGTGACAGTATTTGTGGTGCAAAATAGAAGTTAGCACCTCCCGGCTTTTCCACATAGAACAAAATAAATGGTCTTCCACAAATTTTTGCTATGATCTTTATTACTGAGGGGAATTAACTTGTCTTACCCTAGTCACTCACGAGAGACATTTGAGATGAATATAAATTAAAAGATCATTTAGAGACACAAAGGCCACAACATTTGAGTCTCTAAATGTTCTTTTGATTTAGTCTGACCATCAAATTAATCATATTTTGTTAACCCTCATATGATCTAATAATTCGATGTAAGCTTCTCAAATAAAAACCAAAATAATGTCATTACCACGCTCGGTCTTACCTTGCAACATCGTAATACTCTTACAAATGACGTCCACAAATTTAGCAACACATTGCGTAAGCCGAGCAACAATGGCGGAACAAAACTGAACTCGCGTACAAATCATATTACATTTTTTACATCAATAATAGCGCAAGTTCTGCATTATTAATAACTGCGTAGGCACTGTGGGGACATGCGGGCGTAGGCAGTAATTTGAGCGATGTCACCTGTCGGCGCTGCCACATATTCTTCGACCACGCCCCCAAATGTTGACTCATAAGTTCGTCGACCTAAACGGCTGCATTTCAAATTTCAAGTTTGTAACGAACTTTCCAGAATAAATTGCACATTAAACTCATTCTTGAAAGACAGATATTCTTTCTATATCGTGGTCTAGAAACACTTTTTGTATTCGATATGGTTCTTTATTACGTCATTTGGATATCCTTTAAATTTTTTAGAATTAGTAGAATATATTTATCAGTGTGTATTCATTACATATAAAAGTAAAAGGTATGTGCCTAATTTATTTTAGCCACCTTTTTTTCTTTCTCGAATTCCAAATGAAAACTATATTATAGAACGTGTATTTATTTATTATGTACGTAAAGCGCAAACTTAAAACATCTTTTAAGAATATCGTGAAGTAGTAAGAAGAATTTCAGAAATAATTTACAAATACATAATATAACTTCTTGAAAAAAATAATTTGAATCTCTGGCATACTTGTGGACCTTACTGGGCCTATTGTAATCTACTAGACTATTAATTGCCCACACCAAATTTTAATTTGTAACCTATAGACGGCAAGTAAACGTATTGAGTGTTGCATTGTTTTCTTACGACTTTATACTTAAGAAACCATAGCAGGTAAATGGCTCTTTAAATGAATTTACTATGAGACCCGCGCTTGCTTGGTCCGGGTAAGTACCGTGGCCCGACAGAAGGCCGCTGTGAACTGGAAATATTTATACTTTCCCATTTCGTCTGGTGGCTGATGTGACCGGAGCCCAATCTTAAACGTTGGCAACACACCTGCAATACCTCAGAGGTTGTAGATGTTCATTGGTGACGGTAATCACATAATATCATGTACACTATCTGTTCTTTTGCCAACTTTTCAGATAAAAAAGAACAATACCAATACCCGTGTTGTTATTGTACTAATATTTAATTATTGATTGATAATTCGAAAGGAAAATAATAATGAGTCGGAACCGCAATTTTACAGTAAAAGCCTATTTATCCTTGTAAACCTAATGGAAAGATTGGCGTGAGCTATTTTTATCACAAACACGCGTTCTCGGTTTGGAAATACCCTCACATGCAACTTGCCGTTCCAAGTCCGGGGATCCCCATTCTGTGAGACCCTTCCAAAGTGCGTTCGAAATCATTACGTCATAAGTTGAGAGTATCTTCTGAATAATACAGTATTTGAGTCTAAGACTAAAGCTTAATTCACTTAAGTGCCTGTATAGGATGATAGAAAGTCAAATAAATCGCATATTTAAATTGTAGTTAGAACTCTCCAGGGAAATCAATCACACACAGTGTAATCAAAGCAAAGACCTTTTTAACTAGCTCTTTTCTTTTGCTTTTTATTTTTAAACAAGGTTTTGTACGAAAAAACGAAAATATCACCCTATAACATTAGTAAATTATTTTGAACACTCTCAATGTCTTTTTTATTCGACTGTTTAAAACACTTACGTACTATGACGAACATAGATTATAAACATATATTCTGAGTATCCGGTAAACTAAATGCACCTTAGTGCACCTAACTCCTCTATCATTCCATGGTAATGAAAATTCCATTATCTATCTTAAGTGCAAAGATTAGCAGTATACAAATCTTATCCTTTAAAAGAGCAATTCTTGTATAAATACATATATATAATCAATATATATACAAATATATATATATATATATATATATATATATATATATATATACAAATATATATATAATCGGAATCTCGGAAACGGCTCCAGCGATTTTCATGAGATTTAGTATCGTGTGCGTAGTGCGTAGATTCGGGGGCGAAAAATCAATCTAGCTAGGTTTCATTTTTAGAAAATGTCCTTTTATCCCTGTTTTCAGGGAATGAAAAATAGCATTCGAATATAACGGTAAATTTCGCCGCAAAAAAAATTTTATAATAGCTCGGTCGGTAATCGGGCGGCCCCAAAACAGACGGCCGCGGTTCGTATCACGATCATTTATTTTTTTATTTTTTGTCGATCCAGATGATTTTGTTATTTTTTCCCTTTTTTTTTAAGTTCTTTCTTTTGTGAAAAACACCAGTTCATATTTTCTTATTATTACGTCGGTAAGATTGAAACATATTATGCATATTTCATTACTCAGTAATTTTTATCTAAATGTAATTTCCAAAATACACGATTTACAACAAAAAAAAAAAACCGAGCAAAGCTCGGTCCTCCAGGTACTTTAAACTATTAGCGAACTGAAGATTTAATTAACATGAAATGAGGATGTACTATTGTGTATCAGGCAAACTAGAATTATTTATTACGTAACGACTTTTCTGTGGGTGGACATTGAAAGAGGATTGTACTCAGTTTTATAGCTTCACTGAATTTGTTACCCACATTTTATGTCTCGATTTATGTGTATACAATCATTTCTTCTATGGGGTCCTTTTGCTATATTGAGTTTAATCGATTTAGTGAGACACATCTTACAAAAGTATTTATAGGATCTCTTTCAAAATTTTATCTGTGATTAAACTTGAACAACTTCTTTTGAAAAAGAAAAAGAGAGTCAAAACTCTCTTAAATTTTCTACTCGGAATGTCTGACAGTGTTGATCTTGAATATTGATTTTGATTTTGTTGAGTGCTTAAAATGTCCGCCCATTACATGATTGATATACAACCTCAAAATAATAATTTTGCAAGATCAAGCAAAGATCCTAAAAAGTTACACACAATTGGCCAGAAGCTTAAAATAATTGGTCAATAGTATAAAAATAATCACACGTTAATGTTTCTTAAAGAAGTCCGCCAATCCGCAGTGGGGCCGCGTGGTGGACTATGCCCTGACACCCTCTGTATAGAGGAGGCCTTTGCCCAGCAGTGGGACATATATAGGCTGTTTCTTTACTTTACTAAAGTTTCTTTAAAATTCTCAATTTAAAGTTTCAAAGACTTATTTATAAAATCATAGCACCTATATCGGATGAACTGCTTCGAAGACAAAAAAAATGCAAACCAACTATGCAAAAGGTCAGACTATTTCGACAATCGGTCAGTATTTAGTTTTCTTAAAAACCAAAATATGTATTCATACGTATTCAGATGTATTCCCTAAGTGGTAAATTTCTGTCAATGAACAATGATTATTGTTGTGTGAAATAATGAGACGAAACCATTATCCCGATAATACAAAAACTATGAATGTAAAATATCTCTTTTTGATTGTTTTAAATGAAAAAAAGATATTTTATGTTCATATTTTTTTAATTACACTAAAATTTTCCACCGGAAGGTAACCAACAAAAACATTTCCTTTGATGTAGTCCTGTTTTGATGTTAAATAATTATATAAATGTTAAATAATAAATAGTTTAATCTTTAAATAATTATATAGATAATAGTAGCGTCACCGGTTTTTAGGGTTCCGTACCCAAAAAGTAAAACGGGACCCTATTAGTAAGACTCCGCTGGCTGTCTGTCTGTCCGTCTGTCACCAGGCTGTATCTCATGAACCGTGATAGTTGGAAAGTTGAAATTTTCACAGATGATGTATTTCTATTGCTGCTATAACAATACGAAAACTAAAAAAAATTTAAGCGGGGCTCCCATACAACAGACATGACTTTTTTACCGTTTTTATAGATAATGATACATGGAACCCTTCGTCAGAGCGTCATTACTAGACGATGGAAGCGTAGGCGTGACACCACCACACAGATCTGCCTTTGATCCAATAACCGACCAGTGCTTGTCCACTATCTACCTTATGGTAAGACGTTTTGTATGCCCATGACCACCACCACGTTTGCCCTCCTAAAACTATTGATGATTAATGTTAAAACAAATCGTTGTTCGTAAAGTATACACTTCCGTCCAAACTTAGTTTGGTCACTTCCTAATAGAACTAATTGTTTATTTTCGTTAAACTAACGAAACTAAAAGCCGCTAAGAAGATTAACTTTTTTTTCGTAAACACGACCACGTCTCTGCTCATTCTGACGTGTCTAATAGCATTTTCTAGTCGAATACACTTCCTATATTTTTATCTACAAACGCTTCCCGCTCATTGGTTCCTAGTTGAAAGGTTCTCCTTCCTTGTGTCAAATTTTTCCTCATAGAAGAGTGAACCTAAAAAAATTTCAAAGTAATTTTCATCAATTAACTTGCCCGAAGATAGGGATACAAAAACTTATTATACGAGTAAGTATAGTAGTGGAATCACTAAATAATTTTTTGTTTTACTATAAGAAAGCTTTATTCATTAAATGCGAAAATGGAAGTAGAATAAAAAAAAAAGTATGTGTACTTATGTGCAGTTACGAAGTTATATCTTTAACAAAGGAAGAAATAAATAAAATTTTTATCGCCTGTGGCACTCATTGTTTATGAAAAAGACAATAAATGCAACGCTTTGCAACCAACTTTATCGTGTCGATTTTAGCTGTTGCAACATAAACATTTTTTACTCTCAAATTTTCCAAAGGTTTGAGGCGGCCGGGCGCTGAGGGCGCCTCACCTGTACCTCGATTATGGGTGACTAAGCCCTAGGGCTCCCGAGGAGCCTCGGCTCGGGTCCGGCCGTCACGCTATTATTATTATCACCAGAGTTTAGGAGGACGCTCCATGGAGTATCTAGGCTCAAGGGCCCTCGAGAGGGGACCTCAGCTTTGGCTTCCCAGAAAAGAGCTCAATTCTACCTTAAAGGCAATTCCCGCCTAGCACAACACTCTGTGGAACCAGCTGCCGCCGGCGGTCTTTCCGAACGTTACGACCAGGGAACCTTCAAGAAGATGAGCCTCCTGCTCGTTTGCCGATTTTTTCCCATAAAAAAGCCCATCAACACTTTAATGACGCTTTGGTGTTGCAAATCTCTTACTATCTGAGGCCATGGGTATTACCTCCTCTATAAATATTCGTATGCACTCACGCGCCTGATTGTACGTGAAGTGTGTACAGTCATCGGCGCACGCGAGCGGCCACGATGTGTCCTTATCGCTTACTCCACTATTTACAATTCCTGTTATCGCTGCGCTGAATGGAGCGGCGCCAAACCGTGCCCCCTCTTATCAATGCGCGTATTTATAGTCGCGGCGACCTCTGAAAGCTGACCGACATACGTGTTCGAATTTTTCATACCCTCGCATGTTATGCTCTCCTGGTAGCACGATAAGTTTTGACGTATCTTTGTGCTCTTCTAGTCAAGTTTAGATCTCATCAATCTAGACAATGACTCTACACATAATATGAAGACGCTTTTATAGATTACTGTATATATTACTGCTGATTACATATTTACTGGCCATGAACCATGACCGTATACTGACTAACCGCTTTATGTCTAGGGTTATGCAATAGAGAAAATACCGTCTCTATTTCTTAATGTGTAGAATAAATACCAATTTGTGCCTACTTATGATGTCCTAGTCAAGTATGCATCATAAATGTTATGTTGTAACTCAAATGTGATTGACGTCTTATTTTATAAGTACATTTGTTTGCTGTTATTAGATATTTTCATAAGTTTATATTATTGACTGACATCTGGTTTTCAACGAAATTTTTTATGATTGATGTATCTGGTGTTGGTATTCGACTTGATTACCATCCCTAATGTAACTGGAACATATTTGTATGGGTTGCTTGCTCAAGCTAAAGGAAAAATTAAATTATGCATGAACACACTTATAGCTGTTTTTAATAGCTTCAGTAACATTTATGAAGTATTTTTTAGGAAATTCCAAAACTTTCAATTATTTCAATCTCTTGCAAAATGTTAGACCTAATGTGTGATGTATTTTACCTTCTTTATTGGCACAGATAAGATTAAAACAAGCGCCGGCTTAAGGTCACATAACACGTTACGTTCATCCTTATCATTTGGCACAAATATGAGAAAAACAGCATGTTTTTATTGTTGACTGACCGTCATTAATGTCATATTCATTCTTGGAATTCTCCGCGTATTTGGGGGAGATAAAAAAGTGATACAACCTTTTTTACATCTAGGCAAACAATTAGGAATAATATTACACAGTCAAGATTTGCAGAATTGATATAAAGTATATATTAGAATATACATAAAAAGCAGTATTACATCAATAGATGTAGTATAGTCGGAAAATTCCTGCGCTTCCTTCAATATCTATAAATAAATTAACATGCAAAAGTACCCGATGATTACAGCAAAAAACCACATGCTATCTTTAATTGAAATGATTGTGAAAGATCGACTTTTTTCCAGTATCAATTTACTTATGTTCTTCGTTAGACTCCCGTGTTTTATATATGAGAAACTAGCTGATGATGACAGTTGCAACACCCGTACACCCGTAGGGTTGCAGACATAGGCGTATATAGCAGGGGGGCTAGGTGGGCCATGCTCACCCCTGTATCTTCTAGTGCCCACCCCAGGATTTTGGGATACTGATTCGAAATTCTAGGCTGGATACCTAAGAAACTTCCTTACCTATGAAATAATTTTCTACAGCCGAGAAATCTATTTACATACTTAGTTTTCATTACATACTTTTACAATACATTCCTTTTATTTACTTTTGAATACACAACGTACTAACTACTAATTAGTTAATACTACTATTATAAATTAATAAAAATTATTAAAGATACTGAACTGTTACGTTTTTGAAGCAATGTTTGATTCTTTTATGTAGTAAAGGCCCACCCTGAAATATAACCCTAGATACGCCAATGTGGCTACCAAACTCACCAGGCGAAACGCAGAAGTATACTTCCAATTCACGCCGATCCTCATGCCGCGTGGGCCGAAACAAAATTGATTCACATTTTTCTTCACACTGATCTAGAAAAAAATGTTTATTTTGCCTCTTAATGAATTAAACTGGACTCAAGCTACGTTTTCGTTTTAGTGGTAAAGGTATAAGGAAAATTTCTAGTGTCGCTCTGCTTGCTTAATATCCTTAATCACAATTCGATGCCTAAAAGGCAATAAAATTTTACCTCTCTTCGCCAATGAAAATTTTCCACTGCTAGTTATCCAAACAAAACTATGGGATGATCATTTCAATCTATAGATACTGATTTTAAGCGTTCCCTTTTTTCTAGCTAGAAAGTTAGAGACAGCTGTCTCATGTAAGGAACCGAGTTGTAACTTGAGCAGAGTACTTGACGATGAAAGTTTACGCATCGTTGTGGGAATCTATCTGGGATAACCGATTTGTTGACGACACCAATGCCCTTGTGGTGTCAATGTTGATAAATGTGGTCTACACGGACTTTCCACCGTGGTTCCTTGAATGACGTCATCTGTAAGACTCCCGTGCCTGCCAATGCTGCTCCAATTATAGAGAGCCCTTTGGCATTTTAAGTCACAGTGGCAAGACACGCCTTTCATCTCTTGTGGGAGGGCAAAGCCTTGGTATGCTAGTTGCGTAGATACTTTTGTCGTTTCTCTTCTATGAGGTACTCCGGTCAGCACCGAAGTATCATCACAGACAGAAGGCGCAATTGTGAGTGTCTTTGCGTAGATTGTGTACCGTACCGCTTAACCGTTAGCAACTTCAGGTCTTTGCAGACCCAATTTAATAGACGTAATGCAAAATTATGGTCATTCTTTAAAGAAAAGATTCTAGAAACTGCTAGAAGAAGCTACTGCGTTCTAAGTACAGTAATGCGAAATATACAGGCCCATCTACGTGTGGGAGCGGAGCCATCTGCTTACCTAATTGTACATAGAGAACAAGTGGGGGAGGCAACAGTTCAACAAGTGAGCCCACCTTTACATTAATAAAGGGCGACAAACTTTGATGCGAGAATATTTAACACGACGAATTGCGCATAAGATTAAACAGATGTTATAAAATCTCACGATATATTTTGTGCAACAAATGTCTCAGATATCGTCATAAAGACGAATTTAATTCATCATCATCATCATTTCAGCCTGTTTGAGTCCACAGCTGAACATAGGCCTCCCCCCACTAGATGGAGTGATAACCTATGCAACTCTGCGGGAAGTCGATGTATGCAGGTGGCTCAGGATCGTACTTCAAGGCAGTCTATGGAATTTAATTATTAAAATATATTCCTCTTTTAACAATAGATGAAAAAATAAACAAATTGGTTGTTATTTGTTTAAATGATAAAGGGGTGTGTATCACAATGTAAGAAACAATTACCGTGTTGGAAGCTATGCTTTTGTCTTTTCGATTTCCTTTATATAGTGTTTATTTTTTGCTCTCTATTATAATAAATATTTTTATAATAAATAATTTGCTCTCTGTTATAATAAACGGAATAACTCAATATCAATTTAGGACAATGTTACATATACTAATGGCTCGCAGGTCGTATTTCTGGTCTAAAGGTCATGAGTAGGACACTGGAGGCGTCGGCACTGAGTCATTTGTTATTCGGTTGGTGGTTAGTGAGTTGGGTATTTAAGACGAATAATATTCAAATTTGTGCAGAGATTAGTACTATAAAAACTTAATACTTCTATAATTTAAACTGTATAATATTGATAATTGTGTCCATCTACCCAATCTGAGCCAATAATATGAGAGCTTGTTTTTTGTGTTTTTTATCTTGTTTTATTGCTGGTGTAGATCGATGAAATCCGAAAAAAAATCCGAAAATAGTTACATCTTAGCACTCTGTGTATTTTTTTAACGTCTTTGTTTAATATTGTTTTTGCTTTCAATCCGTAGATTATGTCATGTTCATCGATCACGAATTACTTTAAGGCGATCCCATATAAGAGAATTTACTTTTTTATGTGAATGTTTGACAAGCGAGCAAACAGTTTGCCTGATGTCAAGTGATTATTGATATAACACGTACACCAGAGAGGTAGCTGAGGCGTTGCCAACCACTAAAAGAAGTTGGCCCCGATTACCTCACCCATCACCAACGCGAATTTATATCACTTCCACTTCACGCCTGTGTTCTGTGAGGCCGTGGTACTTCTACCCATTTGTGCAACAGTTGCTGCTGCGTGGCCCCACGTTATTAATACCTTATTTCGCATAGAATTTCAAACATGAATATGCCGATAGAATATTAAGTAGGCTCAAAACAACTATATGTAAACTAACTATATAATAAACCCTTGTACTTTGTATGCAGTCAAAATAATTATTATTCGCCGGTTAATCTTTGAAGCAGTTAGTTAACAACAGATGTAATAAGTGCTATTTTGTATCGGGAAACAAAAAAAATGTGTTATTCTATGAATGCAGTCAAAATAATTATTGCTATTACGGCTGGTTAATCTTTGAAGCAGTTAATTAACAACAGATATAATAAGTGCTACCTATTTTTGTTTAAGAAAATGGTTAATGTTCTCATTAACGTGAATATGTTTATAAACATTCGAAGCGCAATTCTACTACACCCACAACGAAGGAATATCACGGTAAACTTCACGTGGGTAAACATGTTTATGCATTGACGATATCTAGTAAGACAACCTGTCATTACGCACTATTTCAGGCTCAATCTGTTCACTAGTTGAAGTTAGAAAAAGACGTTACTATGATTTAACAAGAACCAAGTTAAATCGTCCAACCCAACACATTGTGTCTATCTTACGCCAGGTTTCTGAAACACTGACCATCGTAAAACTCCCTTTGTTTGAATTCCCAAAAGGATTGTTAAACTCTACGAACTGATCAGAGTGATCTCCTTAATTATCAGAATGACCAATTCAAAGAGTTTAACAATCCTTTTGGCAACTCATATAGCGTTTGAGAAGCCATTTGATAGCTGATCAGTTGAGTTCTACGGTTATCAGTGTTTCAGAAACCGGGCGTACGTAATCAAACCCCACCATTTGTATCTATCTTAATCTTTTATGGCGTACGAACTACAATGAAACTCGATACTCGGTATGAAGAAGAAAGTATCCTTCGCTGCCAACCCGGCCAGGTGTTTGGCGCGGTCTTGTGTATGGCCGTCAGACCTACCGACAGCTGTTTTAACTTTATGACAGTTGGCATAAAAAATATAAAAACTGTTCTCGACATTGGAAACTTATGAAGACACTCAGGATTTTTTTTTTTTGTTGAAACACGTCAAATGTAATAATTAAGGACCAAAATAAAACCATATTGAGTTATGTTATGGAGCCGTGATAGCTCAGTGTCCGGGCGCTCGCCTTTATTTACATATACTCGAGAGACCTGAGTTCGATCCCCGGTGCCATCACGTATGAGGTTGCTAATTTTAAGTGCTGAATTATCACGTGCTTAGCGGTGAAGGAAAACGTCGTAAGGAAACCTGCATATTTTCGACATAATAATAAAAATGTTTCTAAAATATGTGAAGTCCGCCAATACGCAGTGCGGTCGCGTGGTAGACTATGCCCTGACACCCTCTTTAGAGAGGAGGCCTCTGCCCGCAGTGGGACGTTTATAGGTTGTTACTTTATTTCTTTACTTTTATTATACTGACGTCAAAATCTTTCTTTTATATGAAGAAGTCTATCGTATGTATAACTAACACTAAACTCTATTATGTTACTCATAAAATGACACAATTAAATCTGTAAAATGTGTTTGATTCTTTAATTTAATAATCTCATCAACAATTTATATCAGTTTCGCAAATATCTTAAAAGTTATGTCCCTTAATTATTAGAAAACATTTTGCTGCAAAAATATTAAAATTGTGAAATATCAATCTTATCCCCCTGAAAGTTAAAAAACAACCGGCCAAGTGCGAGTGGGGCTCGCGCACGAAGGATTCCGTACCATTATCTATAAAAACGGCAACAAAAGTCATGTCTGTTGTATGGCCTTTCTCCCCTTTCTCTGCCTTTCTCCCCTTGCACCACTTCGACAGACTCTTTCCCTCTTCACAAGGATCCATAAACGAAATTCAATATTTTCAAGGAGCATTACACTTATTGATTCTCAAAACGTTACTACCGGTTCGGAAAGAAAAGCCTGACTGACCTGAGAAGAACCGGCGAAAGAAACTCAGCGGGACTCCCCAACGAACCCAAACGAACAAACAAACGGATCGTCGGACCGCATTGGAGTTAATCTTAACTTCGTAACCGACTAAGGAAAAGTACCGAACGCGGGTGATACAGCGCGCGCGATAACGGCTGGGCCCGGTCACCGACCGCCCATTTACGTAAATAAGCATCGTTTATGCACTCAATACGACAAGCGATCGGGCCCAAAGTATAAATTTATCCCGTTCGAAGTGAATCGAGATTGGACGTTCCCAACTGGCCCGGTCGAAACGCTGGCATCAAGCTCGCGTATTCAGTTCGCGTATTAAGCTCGCGTATTGCTTTTTCGTAATACCCGACCACGAGCGCTCGGTTGTCCAGTAGCTGGACTTATATTTCGGTGCCGCAGTCGTGGGTTCGATAAGCGCGTGCAAGAAATGTACGATATCATCTAAATGTATCATATATCTTTATACACAAGCCTAAATAAAAAAAAAATTATGTTGATTTTGATTGTTACTTTCAATAGCTGGATTTACCTCTAGCACGGAAAAAAAGTAAGAAAGAACAATACGTTTATTTGTCAAAACATGGTACAACATAGGTCTTAAAAGATGTATCGTCCCTTATGTTCTGCCATTTCTGGTGTACAAATATTACATTTTACATATTAATTACATACATGCAAAGAAAACAAAACAAAAGAAAATATAATTTAGGAAAGTGTTTTTTATAAATGTTTATCATTTAAATAATCCCCTGTGGAATAATAGCATTTATTTATCAAAAAGTTAAACAGATTTCGCTTAAACTATGTTAAAATTAAAGTTTTTAATCTGTTTCGTAATTTATTATACATTATTATCCTAATAGTGTATAACAAATTACCAAAGAGTCCTACTCCTATTATACATTATAATCCTTGTGTAGTTGGTTCGAGAATCTACTATTTCGATTGTTTATTACTGTTTGGTACAAACGACTAGCTTTCCTTCAAAATTGTTCAATAAGTATGTTGATACTATGTGCAGAGGTCCATTAATTTATAAAACTGTTAATTAAGAAACCTTATTTCCGTCTTGGATTTATATGTAAAAACAATGATAGGAATAATCTTGGCAATACGAGTATATTATCACTGTATAATGTAGACCCAGTAAAAGCGTGAGACACGGGGAGACAAATTATTTCGGTTTTTTCCTTTATAAAATAAGCAGCGCTAATAATAAATTAAACATGTCGACTTGGTGTTAAAATAGTTTCTAGTCATAAAACTCACTCTGATATTTTTTTTTTCTCTTTCACGACCGTTCGAAATATCTGAGCCAACGGAGTATAAATAACGTAATTAGGGCAGAGGGCAAACGGCAAGTCATTGCAATTAATAACACGGAAGGAATGATAGACTGAGAAATGCTAATATCAATAGTTTAACACTAGCTGTTAACCGCGGCTTCGCCCACGCGGGAATTAACAATGAATTTTTCGATATACACCAGAATGTCTCGCAGATGGTTGAATTTTTTCCTACTTAGTTGAAACTTATCATTACCTATATTTTGGACAATTCACACAATATCTTTATAAATTATAGCCTATGTGTTATTCTGATGTATAAGCTACCTATATATAATTGTAAAGTTTCATTAAAATTTATTCAATAGTTTTTGCGTGAAAGAGTAACAAACATCCATCCAGACATACAAACTTTAGTGTTTATAATATTAGTAAGGTTTATAAACATATAATAAATATACCACTACGAGAATATAAAATAACATCTTTTTTACGTTTTATAATTAAAAAGTTGACTGAGAAACTTTGTGATAATGGATGATCTGTAAAAAAATATTCAGTGGAATGTTTTCGAGACATATAATATACTCCGTTGTATATCGGCAGCTTCGCCCACATGCTCAAATCATAGCTTATGTATTCCGATTATACCACGTGTAAGTAATCTCCATTCTAATCAATTGTCTATATTCAGGCAGGTTCTAAAAATAATCGTGGATTCAGTTGTCTTTCCGTTTTTGTCTGATGTTTTCGCTTCCAGTATTAAGGACGAAAGTTATATTTCATCAGTTAAAAATATAGGCTACACCACGTCGCCACGGACTCCGATTTCTCTCAGCCTTTGCGGCGTGTAGAGGATAAAACCGGCCAAGTGCGAGTTAGCCATTCTTACCATCAACATTCTTAGGCTTGGACCAGATTTGAGAGTTAAATTATAAGGACGTGTCGTCTGTAGGCCCATTTCGTTACATCAGAGAAGAAAGATATAGCGTAGAGAGTGACCGTCGTACCTATACACTCAATACGAAGCGATAATAGAATAGGATAGTGAAGTGTATTGTATTAACTGATGTTTTTGCTTTCAGTCCCGAGACTATTAAAGCTTCATCGGACGCAAGTGAAGTGTAGGCAAGCGTTATAGACGTACGCGTCTGATACTAACCACTGTATATGTTCAGCTTACACTTAGAATGACTACTACAACTACACTTAGTATAATAATTTACGATAATTGCATTTCACTTCTATCACGTGACGCTGCGCACGCAAATCCTCTGTGATGCCAACTTCATTACCTTCATTGAAATCCGATTCGCTATCGTTGCGTATATAAAGAACGAACAAATCTTTATCGCATTCCAAGCCAACGGTATCATATTGGTCTTCTGCTTAGATGTCCACTTTTTTCTGAAAGAGTGTCCTATATGCTATATTTTTTTTTTCTTTTCCGAACCGGTGGTAGTGTTTTGACTATCAATAAGTGAGTGTAATGCTCCTATGTTGAATAAATACATTTGATTTTGATTTTGATTTTATTATGTGTGAGACCTGTATGTTGTTTTGTGTATCCATGCCGTGGTTGGTATTTAACGAGGCATCGTTCCGCTAAATAGCCTTCGTCGCAGTGCTATGTGCTCCGTTTAATGTATTAGCATTTGACGCTTCCGCGTGTCTCCGTGTCGCAACGTACCTTATTGAGCCACCATTATCCACTTGCATAACACAGATGGTGGGAACGATAAGAATTCTATTAACGCTATTGGAGTTAGCTCATAGTTCTGTGATGTCAGTGGGAGTTCTACGACTTATATACAGTTAATTTTAAATAATTCTTTTCCTATTGATACTGCTCTGAACGTTTCGCCCCATCTGCTTATTTCTGAAATGACAATACTTCTTTTCTCTTTTTAATTATTTCATTTCCATCAGGCCTCCATGCCTTTATCTAACCCCGTAAGTATTTTTGATGGAAATGTGCCTTCATGGCAAGCATGTAAAGAATTTTATTATCCTGAACTACGTGCACGAGATCATGTGGAATCAGTTCTTACCGACGTATCCGGTCTAATATGACTTAGGAGCTTTAAAGAAGATAGCCCGTTTACTGGCAAATGGCCGGCAACAGTTTGCAACCACTAAAAATGTTGCCAAAGCTTGCCCAAGATGAAATAGCAGCCAAAAAAAAAAACGCGTTTTGTAGTTGTCACACGAAATTATTCTTTCATTAGTGACAAATCCGTCGACGGTAACGAGAGTCCGATCGGCCGGCGACACAATGAGTATTGTTCTACAATTAGAACGTCCCGAATGTTTACATAACACGATAGGCACAATTCACAATTCGCTCTCTCTTGGCGTGCCCCACATGCGAGCATCCGAATGCGAGCGCTCTCGGGGTCAAGTGCGAATTTTGAGTCATCACACATTGATTGAACGCTGTCGCAGTTGTTAGTCACGCAGTGATGACATTCCATAGACAAATTCAACTATTCGACGACCCGACTGGTGTTGTGGGTAGTGACCCCGCCTCTTGAGCCAGAGGGTGTGCGCTCGATCCCCACTGTTGGAAAAATATTGTGTGATGAACACAGTGTCATTCCAGTGTCTGGGTGATTGAATATTTATAATATGTATTTATTTACAAAGGAAAAGTATGTTTACGTACGTTTATCAGTTATCTAGTATCCGTAGTACAAGTGTTGCTTATTTTGGGACTAGAAAACGTTGTGTAAAATGTGTCCTGAAATATTTTAAAATATTTAACTCAAACACCCCACTTCCAAGAGACTCAGTTGGAGACAGATAGTATAGAGTTCGATGCTATGAAAATATCACATCGTCAGCTCTCAATTGGTTGTCGGTTCTCTTCAGCTACAGCTCATGATAAAGTCAAACGCCGAAGTTATTTAAAGTCAAACTTGACAAGCACAAACTTGTTAAGCCTGTCGGTAAATCTGAAAAAAGAGTTCCTGGCAAATCTATGCGTCATTGGGTTCGAACAACTGCCATAAGTACATACCTCCTATCCTAATTTTATTTTAAATTTTTATAACTCACGACTTTTGTATATGTTCCTTCTGTTAAATCTATTGTAAACAAATAGCAAATTTTTGCCATCACTAATTATATTTGGGCAAAGCGTAAAGTTTGTAATAAACAATATCGCGGTAAACGCACCATCTCTTGTGACCAATTTTTATGCCGTGATACGGCAAGGACATGACACTATAGATCTTGCATGCAATGTATGTACACCATGTTTTAACAAATAAAGACTATCTATATTATAATATCTATCCATAAGGTAGCCTTGGTTACGGCTCATGATTCCAATTACATACTGAATGTGCAATGAAGTTAAAAAATGGTTGGTATTTACAAAAATATTCTTACATATATAGCGCAGATATTCCACCGCAGGCTAAATTTCTTTGACAAAACGCACGAAAGTCGACATTGAATACCTTTTAAAGACACATTATGATGGACTTAAAAGCATCGACCATGCAAGATATCGGTTACCTATCTGGGTAATATGTCACGCCCCTGACACCGTACTGACGCCCACGGTTTCAAGGGAACCGACGTGTAGTGTTTACACTAGCGTTTCTACAGTCGAGGTAGAAGTAAACTCTTTAAAAGGGTTATGATAATATAAACGAGTACATTAACGATAACAACCCCTGGGAATGAGATGATCGCTCCTGAGCGGTTGCTAAAAAAAATTATGTACTGTATAACAACATAAAGTAAGTTCATTTCGTCTGCTTCTTCTCCGTTGGAGAGGATTTAAAAAAATGACTATCGGCAGATGAAATATATATTTCTTATTTCGATGAATAAACGATTTTTTTTTAATTTTGAGGAACCGAAGAGTGGTGTTTTTGCTTTTCGTCCAGCGAATAATGTAACCGGAGACCCGGTCTAAACCCGAAAAAGTACTAAGGTGGCAACGCATTGGCATCCCTACGGGTGCGGCAAATGTCCACGGGCGGCGGTTATCACTTAACGTCAGTTGGAACACCAGATCGTTTGCCATCTTGCGTAAAAAATGTGGTTCCACGACATATGAACAGCTTGCTTGTGGCAGCTTGGATAAAAAAACCACTAGAGATGATTTAAACATTTAGTCCAGATAGTTGCTTATGGTCTTTCATACACGTGCAATTTTTTTATTATTATTCTTGAAGTCAATTAGTCTTGAAGTCGTTGAAATTCACGTTGAAAGACTACATTAAATAATTTTATGAAGGGGAAAACTATACAAATATCAGATAACATTATTAAAAAGTTACAAGTAGGCGTGTTATTCCCTTTTCGGTAGGTCGGTAGATGGCGCTATATCCAAGCAAATCTGCGAAGCTACAAAATTTATTTTACTAGGTTTCACTGCCGATACGTTGTTCTTTTCGATTCAGTCATAATTAGTTTAATTTTATTTAATTATTCAATTTTAAGGCGTTCCGCATTAAAAAAAATCTAAGTACGCGTTACGCATTGCATCTTACGTGCGAATCTAACATATAAATGTGGCGTCTGATTATCGTTTCTCTCGAAACTTGGACATTAGCAGTGAGATTATTTATCTTTTTGTTATATTACGTTTTAGTGATCGTCGAGAGATCACATTTTAAGCGTAACTCCTTAAATTTTTTTTTCCAATCCAAGTTATTGTTGATCTGACATTTTAAGATACTTTGGTTCCAATCTGTGCGACTGTTTGACCACAGACCATTATGTGGTTGACATTGACAGTAAGGACGTAAACAATAATTATTTTATTTTTAATGCATATTTTATATAAATTTGAGCTTTCTGCACTGCTACATATACATTTTAACGGTGTTACATCACATATTCCATCGTACACGCAATTAAATGCTTACAAGGGGTACAAAATTTTTTCCTTAAGTATAAATATAACTTTAAAAGTTAAAAGAATACTGTGGGCGTAGTTGTGTCTAAAAATGCAATACCTAGTTTATTTTGCTTCCATAATTTTATTTTACATATGACATAAATACGACACCCGTGTTAGCCAAATAACACACAAACCTAATGGCATAATTATCGATGACATATTTTACAAATGGCTACACCATTTGTTCGGTAATCATAACGAGACAATCCTAAGTACACATTGTCTACATTGAGTCGACATAACAATAACTATTAAGAATAAATAATTAGCGATATTGTCCACTTGAATCGTAGTTTTTCTGAGGTAATACGACATTGAAAGAAATATTTTCGTATTTTCTTAGATAAATAGGACATATTGATGCTACATCTCTAGCTCTCTACATCAGGGGGAAATTAATGAAAATTACAAAATTCATGCATATTTTTATTATATATACCATCAACATTATTTTAGCCTGTTAGAGTCCACTGCTAAACACTCTGCTCCTCCACATACTGCCACCAAGCACGATGAGCCACCTTCATCCATCGACTTGCCGCACTTTCAGACAGGTGGTCACGGCATCTAGAAGGGACCATCCTGGATCGCGATGGTCAATACGAGGCTATCACTAATCGGTTCTACGATCTATATTACCGGCCCGATGCCGCGTCAGCTTTCTAATATTTGTGGAAATATTATTTTCAGAGATTAACATTAACTTTCGATGACTCCGTGGCGCAGTCGCCAAGGTATCGGCTTCGGCGTCGCGGGCTGTGGGTTCGATTCCGACACGGGACAACTGTTTGTGTGGCCCACAGATAGTTGGTTCGCATTCGTTCTGGGTGTTTGTCGGCGTGAAATTTATATTTGTTAAACGTCCTTATAACACAGAATAATGTCATCCTAAAGTAGGGGCCATGTTTTAAAAAAAAAAAGAAAAGTAAGAAAGAACTTACACTGTTGTATGCTAAGAGAATTGTTTCACTAGAAAGACACTTCGAACATTCAGAACTACTAACTTTAACAAAATAGAGAACTACTTTAATACTTTTATATTTTTATACTAACTTTAACTTTAATAAAGATCGAACTCTAATCATGCTAGCTCCGTCGTGGTACATCATCATCTGTTGATCATAGGCCTCCCCCGCAGACTGCCACTGGTACATAGTCTACTAAATCTAGAGCTGAAGTCCTAAGTATTTACTCTACACATTTTTATCTCCGTGGTTCTGCTTAAACCCATCTGAAGGGCTAACAGTTTTTGCTTACTCATGGGATTTCTTCGGATTCGTGCCTTCACAGCTTTTATCGCGGTTGGACTCCTAACAGTGCTATAGCGGCCACTTCCTTTTGTTTTTTTTTTGTTTTTTTTATGTGAAAAGTTGCCAAATGAGCAGACGGTTCACCTGATGTTAAGTGAATACCGCCGCCCATAGACATCTGCTACACCCGAGGGTTTGCAGATGCCTATGGGCGAGACAACCTGTTTGGAAATTGGCTCTACCACCGGTAAAACTTTGTGACTCCTACACTTAAATTTTCAGTAAATCATTTGATGCAGCGATAAACGAATCCTTTACTTATATCCAATTTTTTCAGTTGTTCTAAAATCTTAATGTTACTCATATGGGCAGATCCGGGGTAGTAACGCGAACTTACAGAAGACCGTTGTGAAGTGGATTTGTTATTCTTGTGCATTTCGTCTGTTGCAATCAGGGTTGGTAATCGGGGCCAACTCCACGGGTATTGCAAGTGTCCATGGGCGGCGGTTATAACTTAACATCAGGTGAATCGTCAGCTCGCTTGCCTCCGTCTCACATAAGAAAAACCGCGATAACCGCAACTCGGTCTTCTTTACGAGTACACGAAATCGAATCGATTCGAAATTCGAATTTAATAAATATTTTCGTGGCTTGCATTCAAAATTTTTATGTGTCAGAATTTATGACCGGACTAGAATAACGCTAATGTATCCACTGCCTGTCGTACAAGGCGACAAAAAGGGGTCTTTGGGTTCACTGGTAATCAGAGTAGGGTTCCAAGTCAAGATCGTTCCGCTAGAGATTCCGAAGCACCTCGAAATTCACTATGCATGGTCATCGAGAGGGTTGTAGTGAGTACAAGTACACCAACCACCAACAACTTCCCATTCAGATAACTGGGTATCTCTTGAAGATTACTTCCAATACAAAATAAAGCGGTGCCTTAACTATGGAATCATGGAAGTGTCTAATGTTTGAACGGTCTAATTGACTTTTGATTATCTATGTTCAGTAAGAAAGAAAATACATTAATTGTTTTTGGTAAATAAATGTATTTTCTTTCTTTCTTTCAGTAAAAGTAATCGTCAAGACAAAAATCAACAGACAACTGTGATCTTTAAAGTAGGTCGGCGTCTCCAAAGTCTGAATTCCACTCCAACGACGGTATTAGTCATTTCTTACATCATTTGGAGTTATAGAAAGCTGTTAAGCGGGCGGATAACGGTTATTGAGAACGTTAACTATCAAATGTGACTTTCGTGTTCCAATGTGAGCTGTATCTCAGTTTATTTAGGAGTTGAATCTAATCTTTGTAACCTCATGTTCATACATAGTATTGATAACTTAGAAATGGGATGATAAAGTAAAAAGTCAAGATGCAGTATGCCTATTTATCAGTTACACGCTCTTTGAAATGCAAAGACGGGCAAGCTGCTTCAAGGAATAAGTCTCCGCATACAAAATGTATTGCATTATTCAGGTATTCTTTTGAATACATTCATTGGGTCCAGCACCACAAGAATTTGTATCAAACAGCGGGTTTTAGTACAGATAGGAAAAGAGGCGGGAGCATGCCGCGGCATCCACAGTCAGTATGCTTGCGCATCCTTGAGCATTCGTTCTTACTGACTAACGCCCGGTTTCTGAAACACTGATCATCGTATGTCAACTAATCAGTCGTCAAATAGCTTTTCAAATTTAATTTTAGTCGCCAAAAGGATGGTTTAACTCTCTGAACTGACCAGAACTATCTTAGTAATAATCAGAATGATCAGTTCAAGAGTTTAACCATCCTTTTGGCAACTCAAATGCTATTTCAAAAGCCATTTAACAGCTGATTAGTAAACATCTACTCATGATGAACAGTGTTTTAGAAACCGGGCGTAAGTGTTTATTTCAGCATGCATTCGAACGTTTACTTTTTATACCATACGCTTGCACTCAAGACGTCAATTGAATTCAGTAATAAAAAATTATTAAAAGGATCACTCGAAGGATAAATAAATTTGATTATTAGGCGCTAGTTGACGACTGAGTACAGCCGTTAGTGTAAATAAGAACTGATCTTTTCTGAGAAATCAAGGCTCGTGCCAAAGCCTTTTAGGTGGGTAGTAATTGGTGCATGTAATTGAGTAAAGTGTACTTTTGAGGCGTTACGTCATTTCAAAGACAAAGTATATTTATTCAATATAGGCCTAACTTAAGCTCTTATTGAACGTCAACAAAAACTATCTAATCTACCACCGGTTCACTAAACTAGATCTGCACAGAGAAGAACCGGCAAGAAACTCTGCGGTCTTGTTCTTTTTGTTATTTTTTTTATGCAATTATACACACTTATTTAGGTATAAAATATGCAGCAGCCAGGGGTCTTGCAAGTGTAGAGCAAGAGTCATTTACAAACATCCGTGTCCTCAATGTATTCTTGGATATTATAGTAGGCTTTTGCCATTAAGGTAGATTTAAAAATTGTTTGAAATTGTTTATACTTAGTTGTTTGTGGATGTCACCTATTTTATTATAAAAGTTGATGCATCTTCCAAGAAACCACTTTCTGGTTTTAGCCAATCTAAACCTCGGTACTTCCAGAGTGTCACCACGGCCCCGACGCGATGTGGATTGTTTTTTCGTTTTCATTGGTTTCATTAAGGTACATTTCAATATTAGATTAGTTTTTTTTAAATGTGAGAAGGTGGCAAGCGAGCAGGCAGTTCACCCGATGTTACGTGATAACCGCCACCCATTGACATAAATGCAACACCAGTACGGTTACAGAACCGTTGCCACCTTTTAATAAAGTGGGCCGCTACAACACTCTGCAGCGTTTGCTTTCAGAGTCGCATTTGCTACAGATGATTTTGGTCTACAGCCCGATTTTGCAGGGAAATCAGAGCGTATTTTTGTATATTTAATCTGTGTGTATATTTAATCTGTGTGTATATTTAATCTGTGTGTATATTTAATCTGTGTGTATATTAAATCTGTGTGTATATTTAACCTGTGTGTACCGTTCACAGTATTCCCTCCTTACGCCTGGGTTATGGCGAGTGCATTGCTTCATAGGCAATGAGCGGGTCCGTTCTGAAAAGTACCACAACCTCAGTGAAGACCAGCCCGATGTTGAAGTGTTACACTTTTGCGTTTCGCCTATATCTATTACAATATTCTAAGTCACAACTGGTTACAGTAAACTGACAATCTGTCGTCACCAGTTAATGTTAAGCATCGTTACCCTGGAAACATTCAGTCAACAGTCGTTAATGCCAGTGCCAATTACGCAAAGCAATTTTGACGGGTTTATATCCACGTATAAAACATTCGCCTCTAATATAACTTTAAAGAATGTAATGAATTCGATTAATTTTAGCGTTGTTCAAGTGTGTGTTTATTAGGCAAGTTATGAGGATTAACATTAACGTTTGTTTTTGACCGACTTAGAAAAAGGAGGGATTCCCAATTCGATTGTTGCTTTTTTGTTTGTTGTTTCAAAACTAGTCATTTTTGCATCGGTTGGTTTTAACTCACATTATTAATGTCATTGGTACTGTACTTTGGACTCCGTTGATACATCAGCGAACTTTTTAAATCACATAAAAAGTCTAAAGCGAGTACGATATTTGTAGTCGGTTTTGTTAAAAAAAATGAACTTGTCATTTTGACTCATTATTTTATGTCATTAATTCATTTATTTTCTATTGAAACATATTCTGTTCTACAATGAGTTCACTTAGTCAATGTTCAACGCGATAGGAAGTAATTAAATTAATTGTAACCGGGGCACCGACTTTATGTATCAAGCGCTATAACAAGTCATTGTTCGTCCCGCCGGTGTCGTAAGACAGTACGTAAAGACATTCAGACACGTTGCATTAGAAAAATTATTTGCAACAAGTACGAAACTCATTTTCGTAACGTTACGTTTTATTCGGCCTTCACCGTCCGCTTTATGCGCGCACCACCCCAGCTAGCTACGGTCAACTCCGCTGTGTGTCAGGAAGGGAATGAAACCGCCAAAAAATCACTTTGATACGAATTTAATATTACAAACACATATAACTAATATCAGGTAGTAATAGTTGTTCCGCTCAGCGGAAAGGTACGTCGGACACAATAAATTATCTTAGAGCTATATCAGTCTGACGGTAGCGCCGAGCGCGCACCGGCTTAACCTAGTATCACAGATGAGTAGAGCGGTGGGGCGGGGGGCGAAGCGGACGCGCGGGCGGGGCGGCTCGCGCGGGTGCTGAGGTCACTCGTCCGAGGCGGAGGACAGCTGGGTGCTGCCCCCCGAGCTGAAGGAGCCGCGGCACGGTGCGCCCTCCGCGCCGGAGCTCGGCGCTGCCCCGCCCTCGCCCGGCGTCAGGGTCCGCAGCAGCTCGAGGGCGGCGCGCGCCCTCTGCCCGTCCGCGGCTGCAGACGACGCCGCGCCCGAAGCCCGCTCCCACGCGCTCTTCTCGGGCAGCAGCAGGCGCCGCGCCTCGCGCTGCACCCGGCGCGAGCGCAGCGCGAACAGGAACGGCGACGCCGCCGACGCCAGCAGGAGGAGGGCGAGCGACGGCGTGCGCGCCTCCGCCCCCAACTGGGGCGCCGCGGCGGAAACTAAGGCGGTGATCGCGTGCGGCACGTGCAGCAGCACCAGCGCTCCCGTCAGCAGGCCCACGCGCGCCGCACGCGACTCCTCCCGGTAGCGGAACAGCGACGCGTTGGAGATGCGGCAGCGGATCGACGTGATCCGGGAGCCGCCGCCGGTTGGCGCGCGGGGCTGCGTAGAGAGCAGGGGCGCCGCGAGCGACGGCGCGGAGCTCACTGCCGGCAGCCCCTTCCTGAGATCCTCGCTCGATTTTCCCTCCTTCCGCGCGTTCCTCAAGCTCGCCACCGAAGGGCAGCGCATCGGGCGCTCGGGCGGCAGTAAGAACGGCCCGAATTTACGGTCACCGTCACCATCCGGCACGTCTATCTTCAGCGTCAGCCCATCGCCCTCCTCCACCAGGTCGGGCAGGTTCACTGTGGGCTCGTGGAGCTGCAGGGCGCTGGCTCCGTGCGCGCGCGCTCTGAGTCCGGACGAGCGCGCGGCGCGGTATATCCTCGCGTACATCACGCACACGACAGTTATCGGGACGATCACGCCCGTCACTAGGTACACTACGTAGTAGGCCAGTTCGACTCCCCAGATGGCGGGCTCGAGCGGGTAGAAGTGGCGGAAGACCGCGATCGACGCCCGTGTGGCGGCCGCGGCGGCGGACACCAGCCAGGTGGCAGCGCAGAGTGCCGCGGGGCGCCGCTGCAGCAGGCGGGTGTGGCAGCGCAGGGGGTCAGTGACCGCGTGATGCTGGTCCAGAGCTATCAGCATGACGGCCAGCAGCGCCGCCAGACTGCAAGCGGACGCGGCAGCGTCTCCCGCCTCCACCCAGGCCACGGTATCCCTCGCAGAGTGCTCGCCGAAAAGCGCGGGCGCTAGCAGGGTCGTGGTCAGGAGGTTCGTCGCAAGGAGGTTTATGACGAACCTGAAACAATGGAAGGAACCCGTCAGCTTCAATCCCACAAAACCCGTATCCAATTCGGAAACATCGCCACCTCAAATGACCCCACAAATCTCGCTTTCAGGCAGTAAAGCACCCGAGTAATGGCGATCGATTTGACGGTTGAGCAATACAAAAACCAAAGCGGTCGTATTCGATCCCACAGTCCAGATACATGTGTCAATAACACGCTTGTTTATAAACTCTGGGTTCCGACCCTGCTTCGTATGTTAACATAACAACGGAAATAGAACTCTGTGACCCTATAGAACAGGAATATAAACATAATAAAGTAAACATCAGGATTAAATTTAGCGCCCATAAATTCAGCCTAGACGAGGAACTACTTCCTATACACTATAGGAAACATTTAAGCTTTCATAAAAAACAAATGAAATTCCTTGGTTGGGGTATTTTGCTTTTTAACAGACATAGACATATTTATGTTGCTGATTTCTCCGTCAATTATTGTAGATCGATATTTAAAGGATGGTCGCGGTCCCGTATCACTTTCATTGCTAACGGAGTTGGATTTCGGAGATAAATCAGGAATATATCAGGGAACCCTTCAAAGTCAAATAGAAAATGTATAGTGAGTGTGATATTTGAACTCTTGAAGTCTTAAAGTTTTCGACGACATTTATTCAGACAATGCCCAAATGAGGGCCATGTAGAAATAGTTAGCATGCCCGATTTCTTCATAGCCAGACGCTTTATATGCCAAACGCAACAATACGATGTGACCATAGATTAGATTTACCATTTGACTTTGTACTTTCGTAAGCGTGGCCTTGACAATATAGGGCACTTACTTTTCCTCTCTATAAAGTACGAAAATGATTACGAAAGGTACCCAGCATTTTATACTCCAATTATCAATTTATTTAAATTGAAATAATCAAATGCCCTGAAAGTTTTTTTAGACGAGGACATAAGAAAATATTTCATATTATAACTCTCCAACCTCAAACTGCCAACTCAACTGAGCTCATAATAAAACTGCAAATGGAAACATGAAGCAATAAATTATTATATTTAGTATTCAGTGGAATTAGTTCAAGTGTCATTCGTATTATGACTGTTTCTTTCAAATTAGAAACGGCTGAAGGTCGAACATGATGAATGGATTTCACTTCCGCCATTTTGAATTTTACGTAGCTGTCAAATGCAGTAGATAGATCCTATTTATTCTCATACGGCTTTAGACGTTGCAGTAAAAATTTTTTACAATTATATCTATCGACGAAAATAACGCATTTTTAGCAATTTATTACGGAGGAATGTTTTTATTTTAATTCATCTCGTTCCGTCTCAAGGGAAGGTTGTGCCAAAAGAGCGGTGCAGGCAAACAGACTCAACCTTAAGAGTGAAGATTGACATATAACCGGTTCGAATAGTAACGAAACCAAGCGAACAATAAATTAACGATTTATTTTTTAATATAAATATACTGAGATATATTCTTTTTAGAGTACCTAAATATACAAATTACTAATTTTTAAACTTGGAATTTGGAACGAACGCGGTAAAAATCGACAAGAAATATTCGAAGACGAATTTAAGAAGTTTTTTGCAGCTTGGCAACACTATGTGATAATGTGTGCGCCGGGATCGAGATGGTTCTTATCCCTGCATATATGCAGCGAAATGCCCTTGCGAATAAACTGACATTGGTCGCCCCGACCTTCGGGTCTGCGTCGTTTGAAAATCAAATCGTGCATTATCGGCAGCATTTATGCATGTTGCATACGCGCTTATATGACAGGCGGAATCGCCTGAAGATGTTTCAACGATTATTCATACGATTTGCTACGGTCGAGTGGCACTGTCATCAAGAGACGTTGTGATTCTTTATGCGTATGTAAGAAAAATTACGATACGACCTTGCGGGAACTAGGGTTGTCAACTATTGTACCCTGCGTATTACAAAGGGGTGGCAGCGGTCCTTTAGTAGAGCTGCAACCGCGGAGATGTCACAGGCATGTCAAAGTAGTCTGTTACGTTGCTGTCAATTTACTATTACTGACTTTCGCGCTTTCAATATTGCAATGGCTTTAGGACGCATAATCAAAGTTAAATTGTCACGTTCTAAACTGAACAGAATTCGCGTAACTTTGTTACAATCAGGTACATTCGTTTAATTAAACCCTTTTAACATGTGACCGAGGAATGAGAAGTTTACCAATCCAACTGGAATGGATAGACAGGTTCTCTGTATGGTTACCTAGTGTACGCGATCCCAGAATCGCAAACTACAACATAGTCCGCCACGAACGGTTAGCAAACCGTCTGGGAGGCACCTTAATTTATTACAAACGGTCCTTGCACTGTAGCCCGCTCGACATTCCAGAGCTAAGCCATATAGAGGCATCCGCGTGTAGGTTAGCGCTCACCGGCCATAGGCCGCTTGTACTAGTCTCAGCCTACCTCTCGGGGAACAAAACCTTATTACAAAGCAACCTAGATACGCTACTTAACTTAGGCCCTTCCGTGATAATTGCAGGAGATCTAAACTGCAAACACGGCTCATGGGACATCCACAGCATCCCAAATAACAACGAAAAGCATCTCTTTAGCTTATCCGATAATTTAAACTTTAGCATAATTGCTCCTGCGACTCCCACTAGGTATCCTACGGTGGACAACTACCAACACGCGACACCGAGTATCCTAGATATCATGTTACTCAAGGAGGTCTCGCTCGACATCGATTCGATAGAGACAATCCATGAACTAGACTCAGATCACAGGCCCGTCCTGTGTAAACTGGGCCAGAACGCCGGCGCGGTCCCTCCGACCAAATCCGTAGTGGACTGGCATCGTCTTGAGGTCAAACTCAAGGCCTTAGATCCCCAGGACTTAGTCGACCTACCCGAGACGATAGCTACGTTCGATGACGCAAATCGAGCGATAGCAAGTCTCCGAGAAACCATCACTTCCACAGTCGCAGACTCGGAACGGACGGTTAAACTGTCGGGCGATCGACGGTTTAACTTTCCGCCCGAACTGCGACTCCTAATTAGGCAGAAAAATGCAGCCAAACGCGCTTTCGACCGATACCGATCGGAATCGAACCGAACCCTACTTCGACGCCTTCAGCTAGAAGTCAAAGATCGTGTATCGGAACACCGACATACAACGTGGGACACTCTCCTAGAGGACATCGAGCCATCGCACACCGCCTACTGGCGGTTGGTCCGCAGTCTGAAAGCAGACCCCCGCGAATCTCTACCGCCGTTAGTTAGACCTAATAGCGCTTCAGTAGCCCTAGATGACTCCGAAAAAGCCGAATGCCTTGCGGACAACCTAGAGCAGCAATGTACGCCATCGCGCGAACACATCGATACAGCCCACCTAACGGAGGTGGACCGCGTAATCGAGATTAGGGCTGCGCTTCCACCGGAAGGCTATCCTTTGAATTCAGCGACCCCCGAAGAGGTTCAAGATATTATTAAAAACTTAAAACCCAAATCCGCCCCGGGCCCAGATAATATTAGTAACAAAATTCTTAAAGCTCAGCCTGGGCCGCTTATCTGTTTACTGGCGACCATTTACAATACTTTACTCTCCAGTTGCTCCTTTCCAGACGACTGGAAAGAAGCCAGGGTTATCGGCATTCGCTAGCCTAATAAACCAGCCAACCAGCCCTCTAGTTATCGTCCCATCAGCCTTCTCAGTTGCCTGGGGAAGCTCTACGAGCGGCTTTTATTAAACAGGCTCAATGAGCACGTGTTTTCCAACGGCCTTCTGCCGGCGGAACAATTCGGCTTTCGAGCTAGACATTCCTGTCCCGATCAACTATTTCGCCTAACGGAACATATCCTAAAAGGCCTAAATCACCCTAAACATATTAGTACAGGGGCTCTTTTCTTCGATGTCGCAAAAGCATTCGACAAGGTCTGGCACAACGGCTTGCTTTACAAGCTGTACACACTCAAAGTGCCAGATAGGCTCGTACACACCATCCAGGCCTTCCTGTCGAACCGCTCTTTTCGATATCGAGTTGAAAGCACCCTCTCCACAAGCCGCCGCCTCACGGCCGGCGTACCACAAGGCTCCTGCCTCTCACCTTTGCTCGTTACGCTCTACACAAGCGATATACCTAAAGACCCCCACGTCAATCTCGCGCTTTTCGCGGATGACACGGCGCTCTTTTATTCAGACCGCAACCTTAGACAACTAACCGCTCGACTCCAAAGCGCTTCCGACCGCCTCGGCGATTGGTTCCGCAAATGGAGAATAGAAATAAATCCCGAAAAGAGTGTGGCGATTCACTTCACACGAAGTACTTACCCGTCACATCTTTATAATGGCCCTCGTCAATGCAGAAAGTTGGGGCAAATATCCCTTTATGGCCAACCGCTCCCCTGGGAGAAAAAGGTCAAATACTTAGGAGTCACTTTCGACTCGCGTATGTCATTTACTACGCACATTAATAACGTTAGCAATAGAGCCGCGTTCGTCTCCGGCCGGCTACACAATTTAACTAACGCTAAAAGTAAAATGCCCTTAAGGCACAAATTATTATTATATAAGACCTGCGTACGACCTATTATGTCTTACGCATGCATGACCTTCGCCCACACGCACCCTACTCGCTTGTACAAGTTGCAAATAGTAGAAAATAAGTTCATCCGCCGCGCAACCGGTGCGCAGTAGTATCAACGCAACGTCGACCTGCACAGCGATTGCAGACTCCCGACGATTCGCGAATATTTTAAAGACCTGACCAAACGGTTCTTCGATAGAGCCGAACATCATCCCAACCCTCTGGTGGTAAGCGCAGCAAATTACCAACCCGACCAAAACGCGAACGTCAACAAGCGTCGCCCGCGAAACGTCCTAATCGACCCGGTCGAGGAAGGGGACTTAGACACGCCGGACCCACTGCCGGGGGTCCCGCCGGACAACACTACACCCACAGTTAGTGCAACAACAAACACACTAGTTCGCCCTCGCCTCCGAGCACGGCGAGACACCCGAGTTCCGGGGCGGTTCTCACCGCCCCCAGCCACCGATTAGCTAGTTGCACAGTCGACGGCCATCGGGGTTTCGGTCCGAACCACGACCTCGATGGCCCTTAGATGACGTACCATAATTAAACGCACGCATGAGCACATGCGTGGCCCTACCCACAGCGGAGGGCCCAAACCCGTGGGTTCTGGCTAGCCCACCGGTTCTGCGTCAGATGAAGCTTTAATAGTCTCAGGACTGAAAGCAAAAACATCAGTTAATACAAGATACAAGATCTGTATGGTCTTTTTAAAATCTTTTCGGTTCCGACCAGCTCAAAACTCGAATTTCATTGATGTATCAATTAATAAACAACATTTAGGGCCGGTGTATTGACAAATATAATACACCCGTTTTGTACCACTCCAAATTATCAAGAGGTTACTTACATCGTTTGTATGCCTTGAGTTTAAAACAAACATTGGCTCCAAACTCAAACGAACGTTTGATGTTCATTAAAGAAAATATTATTTTTACAAACCATCGCCCCCGTTGAACTTTTCCTATAATATTTGGTAAATGTGATCTTTTTTTAAGCGGAGGATTTGACGTTATTCCTACAATTAAATAGAAAACGTGTGACGTTAATTCAGTTTCTAAATAAAACTGTAGCTAGTTGACAAAGGAATACGAAATCAATAATATCGTTACGCATAAAATTTTAAAGTCATCGATTAAACGCTAAAAATAGATTCTTATCTTGTGTTTTATCTCCGAATTTGGTAGATCATATATCGTAATATTCACTCATAGTTTAATCGAATCAGACATATAATCAACCAATCACCAGACATCAGGATAATGAACCAATCACATGCGGAAGGGGGTGGGTTCGATCCCCACTATTTTGAGATGATTTTACGGTTTTTCTAGTATCTGGGGATATATATTCCTATGTATTTATTTACACGTAAAAGTATATTTATCAGTATTCTAATATCCATAGATACAATTAATTTGTTTAGTTAGATAACTTTATGAAAAACTGTGTTCTAAAAATATCTATTTACTTTAAAATCGACGGCGCTAAACTTCTCGTCCCAATAAATACTTTTTGTATTACAAAGAAAACCTTGTGGATGGAGAACCAAAGATATCTTCACTCAATTTCAGACGAGAATCAATCATCGGGGAACAATGTCTTAAAACGACATTCGGTATTATCTATTGTGGTTTTTTAAGATGACCAACCTTCGCTGCCGTTTATTAGAAAATCATAATTGGTCAGCTCAATAAAAAATCGAGACAATTATAATAATTAACGGGTCATCATTGAACTATATTTTTAATTATAGCAACACTGTTCAGGACTGCTTGACTAATCGCATGTCGATGTCTCAGATGAAGTCGATTTCGATTCTCAATAGCTAGGTACAACGCCATCAGGTATTTCAGTTGAAATGACAATGTGTCATTAACTTCGAACATGGTATTATCAACTTATATTATCAACTTATACTACATAATCCAAGTTGTTATATTTAGGTTGTGTAAAGAGGGAACGGCATTTACTATTTAGCTATCTGTCTTCTCTTTCAAGTTATTCGAGTGTTAAGCAAGAAAGCAAGGAAAATTTGAATGAGTTTGAATCTACAAATGGACTAGTACATATGTGTAAACATAACAGTGGTTTAAATAAAGAAGTTAAATAAGTTTGAATGTTATCTATACCATAAAGATTGTGACAGACGTCACGAAATTTTTGTAAGGAAAACACTGTTAAAACTATTGTTTGGGAAAATAATCCCAGCATAATAAAAGATAACCATTACATAAGCTTACAAAATGGCAAAACATAATCGAAACATTTTAAATAGAGAACCGTATCGAGCGTGAATTTCAACTTTTATGAGATTATCAAACAAAAACACCACTCCGTGTACCTCGAACCGTTTTAAAAATGAGACAGATTTGTCAACTCCGTTTGTATTTGCGTGAGATTTTTCCGCGGAAACGTAAGATTCCGTATACATAAGAGGTCGCCTTCGTGTGTGAAGAAAAAATTGCTTAGTACATGCAGCGGGAAGCCAGTGACGTCATTTATTGCGTCCATAAATCCGCGACGGCCATGGCGTTCAACAAGTGTGTCAAAAGTCGTCTGCTTTAATAGAGATGTTTGTTTACTTTGAACAGGCGATTTTGTCTTTACGAGCTCTCCAATAGTTCCGTATCTAAATATGCTTACAGTGGACTCGTAAAAAGAGCCACGATGTGTTTACATTAAACATTAATATTATATCAAAAGATTTGGGGCAAAAACTATGAGTCATATAAGAATTATGACATGCACTCGAAATGATTTTAGTAGATTTAACATCATATTCTTTGTCGAATCTGAGAAGTGCAACTTCTCATAATCAAATCTCACACGTATATACATACCAACAACAACTGTGATAGTTAAAATACTCTCAAATAGAATGCCGAATAAACACATTGTTTAATAAAAAAGTATATTTAAAAATACTCTATGCAAATCAGTAACACTGGAAGGACACTTCAATATATATGTATAGGTTTAAATTTACAAGGATAGCCGTTAACATATCCCAGACATATACATAAAAGAGAATGAATAAATACAAGGAACGCAAATGTATGCGCGCTTCAAGGTTCTCTTCCTACCAACCTACATAAATAACATATGCAAAAAGATTTCAAGGCATTAATTAAACAAACATCTAAAGAAATGTAAAAAAAAATGTGCAATATACACAATGTATCCAAGCAAAAATCTTTGCAAATTTAGTAAATACATCAGGATTTTTTAAAACACTGGGAAAGATCTGAACACAAACTACAAAAACCATTAAGAAACATGATAACAAGAAATTGATTCATAAAAATAATTAGATAAAAAATTAATGAGTAAGGTCAGCCAGTGACATTAAGATATCTATAAGAATTTTCCACAAAAAAAAAAAGAATTTTAAAAATATAATAAGGCGATTGACCAAAAATATTACATATCACACGTCAAAAATTAAAAAAAAATTACACGCCAAATTGCTCGCCTCTTTGACACTATAAAAAACCTATAAATAATGATCACAGCGTCTATCCATGCGATTGGGAAATTTGTAAATGACGTAAAGCACAGATCAATAACAACATCGGTGTGTAAATGACAAAAAGATAACTGTGGTTTTCAGTTTCAAATATCGAACAGATTAGGGTTGCCGCGTCATTCAATTAGTGACGTAACGGGGCAAATCTAAGTGAGTTGAAGTCGATGACCGACAAAATGGCGGAAATAGGTCAGTTACGGCCGTCCCTGGCCCACCTGTTGTCATGGCTAGGTCAAATGCACAATGTAGACAAACGTTAATTTGGCTTTAAAACCTTTCAAATACGAGTGTTTGCGAGTTTCGTTTAAGTTTTTTGTTTGGTCAAATATAGTAATAAATAAGTAAATATATTCTTATTAGATAATATTAATTGATACTTTTAATTACGAAAGGTGGCAGGTTTTATTAATGTATGGTTAAAAAATTAATGTGAGTTTTTATTGCGATAGTAACAACCGTTTACCGAGGGAGCGCTACTTACAGTTGACCATTAACGACACAAAAACATTTAAGCGTAATGAAAAGGCAATGATAACAGGTAATGTAATTACAAATCTGTCGTCCTCGTAGATAGCAGATAGCGGGATTTCCCGATACATAATTACATTCGCAGCTAATTCTCCTTCTGAGATTTTCTAACAAACAGTTCTGAGAAATCATATCGTGCAGAAACAATCTATTGGTACGTAAACGCTAAAAAAACTATGCGTTTAAAGTTTATGTACCTATAGATTGTTTATGTACGATTTCTATCTTCACATACATGTTGTGACACAGTCTTCACATACATGTTGTGATACAGTTTTGTCTCAAAGAAACAAACATTGTAGACCAAACCTATCAATTGCAGCTAACGTGTAAGTTCTAAACGTTTACGATTCTGGCGGAGTTTGATACCTCTTCGCTAGATGAAATTACATCGATCGCAAACCGAAAAATAGGAGAATACAAGAACAAACAGTTCGGATACCTCTGCCCCAGTGGAATTTATATCGGCCATGACTTAATAGTACTGGATATGTAAAAAGTACTTCTAATAGATGCGCGCATATACTGGAAATGTCATATGATTAGGAATACGTCCTAGTAATAATAAGGTTCTACAAATTCTGCCAAATGGCAGAATTTGTAGAACCTTATTATTGCGAGGAGATTATGCCTCTACAGTGTTCGGTTTGAGATTTTCACTTTGCTAAGATCGCGAACGGAATGGTGTTAAGTTTTCTTTATCGCCACAACGAACACAACCTTTATGATAGTGTTAAATGCAATAGTTATAGTGTTAAATAACCAAACCCTTTGAATAGACGAGAATGATCTTCTTAATGATGGGAATGATCAATTAAAACAGTTTAACCATCCTTCTGGCAACTCAAATGACATTTGAAAAGCCATTTGACAGCTGATTAGTTACATCTACGATGATTTCAGAAACAGAGCGAAAGTGTTATATTTTTATTGGTTAGTCAGGTAACCGAGGCACACTATTTCTCAGATTAGCAACGCGTTTGCAACTTCCCAGGTGTTGCGGACATCTGGTGATCCAATCGATCGTTTGCAAACTTTTCACTAACAAAAAGAAGTTAAAAAAAAAACACACCTATACATTTTTTCACCTATATATATTTTGTCAGACTAGAATTATGTTCGCCTTCAGTGTTAAGTTATCAATGTCGCAATGAATCAAAATAATACGATCTATAAATAGCACCGGCGGCAACAGAGACTATCGATAATTATCTAAGTCGTTCTATTGCTGGTTTTGACTAAAAAAAATACGAGGCGACGCAAAAAATCGATTTTCGACTAGTGAACGATCAATTTGAAGGCTGTTTACTGTCTTGCGCGGAAAAATTTGGCGGCGCTTAAGACCTTTATAAATAAGTATAAGTAAGTTTTATTTTAGTTCATTACAAATATGTTACATGTTGGTACCTATATTGGTTGTTCAAACGTAATAAAGTAATTGTTTTAAAGAATGATTACATTAATATTTTTCGGTTAATATAGTATATTCACATGTTCATATAAAAGCACACATTCTGGTATCACTCAGATTATTCAACACTTCCGCGCTAGCTAAGAAAATATTATTTCAGAAGCGGGACGGGAAGTAGAGTTGATCGTCCGGAGAGAAAGGACTGCCTTAAAATGTGCAATTAAAAAAGAAAGAAAAACACCGAACGTGTTTTAATTTGACTTTACGGCGGCGTATTTCTTCGGGTACACAATATCTCGCAGTGTGTAGTGCCCGGATCGGTGTACGCATTGACTTGAAACCTAGAACTGGCCGAGAGTGTAACGAGGTCCCGTAAAACCGGTTATGGACTTACCGTCTCGTTTCAAGAGATAGCTCTCTCCGACGGTTAGCGTTCCTATAACTTGTACGGCACAAATCTATATATTTATTTTATACTGGGACCATTGTCCGCAATTATAATCTATATTGAGCACGGTTTATTTGCAATAACCTACTGAACCTGAAAATAATATGCCGTTATCATAAATTATTGTTTTCGTTAGTTTTTAATTTGAGCGATTATAGTTGAACTTCTTGGGATTTCTCCATAGAGACTATTCATCATTGGTTATACTTTTTAAACTTTTAGCTAACGACATCATTAGCACAGATTAATAATAAACTATAACTCTCCGATTGACAATATCCTAAATTCATACCTATTATACCTATTACCTACCATGTGCAGTAGAAAAAATTATAATTACTAATATTATATTAATATCACTCCAATTATGATTATATTACAAGGTCAACATCATTGAAGTTACCTAGGGTTGTCTTGTAGCGAGCCGTGAATGAGCCGTAAACCGTGCAATATTTAATTAGGAGTTAAATGGCAATATTGATGTATATTTAATGCAGACATTTTTTTTTTCAGAATCGAATTGACGCGATATAAGAGTCTACGCGCCGGTGTTATGGAAAGTAAATATCTATTATAAAGCTCGTCACAGCTGTTTCAATAATTCGCAGTGGATTCTAGATATAACTCCAGCATGAAAATGAAGGATAATGTATTATGTTTAAGTCAGTTACCATACTAAGTTTTGTTTTTGATTGCACGAATGATGTTGGTTCAAGAATCACCTCGTCCACCGCCGGGTGGCGTGCAGGTACAATCCCCTGTAACGATCCCCTGATAGTTGTATCCAGCTTCTCTGTCATAGTGTCGGCGAGACATATTGAAAGAAAACAAGTTAACCGTTTAACTTTCATCTGTATTAATATGTCATCCTCTAAAACAGTTCTTTGTGCGCCGTTTGAAAATGTTTCCCCGTAATCGATCCCGTGAATTGTCGAATATCGAAAGATATTAAACATTAGTTTCTCTGCTTACGTTATTGGGAGAAGACTAATCATTAGAAAAAGTTATGATGCCAGCCAATCGGGGATTTTTTAATATTGACAGTTGTGATGTTTCCAGGCTCGAGAAGACGAGTGATGTCATACATATAAAAGTTATCAAAAATTAAGCGAAATAATAAGTATCAACACTAAGAATATTTATATGTGACGGCTAAATGTTTGGAAATTCCGACACGTGTAGAGAGAGACAGAACTATGTTATGTGTCTCACTCTAGCGTGAACGCAATGACTTACAAACAGAAATAATATTACAGATAAAATAGATCTTCAAAACACTCGGTTCTCGTAAAAAAAGGCGCTTTTATCCTGTAGTATCATGTGTACCTGTATTTAATAGTGGCGAGAATAATGAAAAGGCATTAACAACGAGGGTTTTTACAAGACAGAAAAGTTATTATTCATCCTATTTAATACAACTAATGGAAGAGTACGGTCGTACGGTATATTAATCTACTTCTTGCTTTGTTTCTTTTGCGGCGATTATACGCAGTAAAAGCGATATTTCACACTGCTGTATTGGTCGACCTTGTTCTATTACCCAATTGGATAATACACATACATTTTGACGTCTGTAAGACCACAAAGATTACATTCGCCCTAATTTTCGGAGTTTCTTAACAAATAACTCAAAATTATGAAGAACAAATTTCCGTACGCTTTTGTACAGACGGAGAACAGAGACGGACTTGATGTTGTAAATTATTACGTTCGTAAGTTTGATTTATCGCGACCATTGTTTTTTTCGTCACGCACGTTAGACATGTGTACTGTCCAGTTACATTGTTATATAAGGCAATGTATAAATACGAACGACGGACCGCTAAATATGTGAGTCGCGTATTGTAAAAGTCTTTGTTTGAGCTATGACTGCCTCGTATTCAACGCAAGCCACTAACTAACGAAGGTCGCGCGAGTAAAGATTGGATTTCGGATAGCCGTAGCCGGTGCGGCCCTGCTTTACTCATTTGAAAATAGAACCCGAATTCGATTCATTATCAAAATCGACCGCCCGATTATTAGTTGCCAGTTTTTAAAAGACTATATTGAACACGAATTTTTTTAAGGCTTTTAATTTGTAGAAGAAAACTGGCTTCCAAATAAACTAGAGTCTTAGAGTGTTGCTTGTAATATATATCAGAATTTATAACAATGTTATAAACAAATTCCATTTTGTATATTGAAATATGCTTGAAAAGAAAATTCACTCAAGGTAGTGTTCAATGATATGGAGAAAGAATTCACGCGAGATTAGACATGATAAAATGGTCAATTTCTAGGTTGGTTAAATACTGTCCCATAACAATAAGGTTCAACGTTTGCCCTATAATTAGTAATTTTAATGCAGCGATCAAGCAATGAATAAATATTTAAGTAACGAGAGTAAAACAAACACAAACTCAGATTGATAATATTAGTGAGGCAATTTCGCGTTAAGTTTGTCTAAACGCACCCAGCTGGCACACTCCGCTCGAGGCAGGCAAACCGTCCATTGCAAAACAACCGGACTAGGCGGCGAAAGAACATTGTTCGAGGAGCGGCACACTGGCCGACAATAAAACCACAATAAACCACGGAGGCGCGTCGGGCAAAGAGGTTTCGATTGTTCCAACGAATTAAGGCACAAAAAATCGCCCAGTATTTTTATGCACAGAAAAAGAATAGTAATTTGAATTTCGATTGCGTGCGATACTTCTTTTCCGTTCCGACAATTGAATTATTCTTTTTGTTTTTACCGAGCGTGTGCATAAATTGCGGAATATAAAAAATATTAACAAAAATACAATCCGTTTCAATTGTTACTTGTTTGTAAAACCATTAAAAGTATTTTTATAGTGTTTGAACAGACTGTGTTTTTTTTGTTAAGTTCAAAAAGAACGTCACATTTATGTAAATTTAAACAGAAGGTATAACGCTGTCGTATACGGATAAAGTGTAAAATAAATTCTATACGTTTCTTATCTACATAGGTACTTTTAATGTTTAATCTAAGTGCAGAGATTAGCACTACAAAAAACTTTAAATTTCTACATAGGTACTCGTTAAAATCATCACTGCAAAAAGTCGCATATTAAAAAGATTTTATAACAAAACATTATTTATTTATTCTTTATGCACAAAAATATTATATATAAACAAAGGCGCACTTGATACCATCAGAGCATTAAGCTCTCAATCAACCTTAGGGTGGTCCAGAGAAGAAATCGTTATCTCGCAATCAACCAAAAATCATTTGCAATACTTTGACACATAAGTCAAAGAGATATTTTTACATAGGTACGGCACTTTGTAAAGATATTTCATCTTATAATGGTGCATAAACAATATTTTTAGCCTTATAGGCTCGAAGGAAGTTCCATGTCCACTTAGAACATATTTGATCTTAGAGAACGTTTTAGTCTTACGCACACAACTACTTGTCAATTCATTTTACGGTGGTAGGGCCACGCAGCAGCCTCGGCTGTTGCACGAATGGGCAGACCCGTCCGGGTAAGTACCACGACCTCACAGAAGACCAGCGTAAAGTGGAAGTATGACAAATACTTTCGCGTTTCGTCTGGTGAGTGAGGTAGCCGGAGCCCAATTTTCAAACGGTTGTCAACGCATCTGTAACCCTCGGGTGTGGCAGATGTCCATGGGCGGCGGTATTCACTTAACATCAGGTGAACCGTCTGCTCGTTTGACAACTTTTGGCATAAAAAAAAATATATATATACTTGTTAAGGATGACACATTACGAGTGCATTGCGATGACGATTTACGTGCGGGTGACATCGCTAGTGCGTCAGCTGATCCTTATACCAAGTCGAGTTCTTACGTTTCTTATTCTTCTGATGGCCAGCAAACAGTCCAAACTCCGGTGGACGGTAGACGCTCCGACATTAACACGAAAACTCCGGTGCATCATCAGCGTTAACCAAATTCCTGTTAAGCATGATTGCTTTCGATAAGCTTTGTCAATATTCTCATGTAATGGCCAATGATGTCTGTTGCGCTTGCAAAGATCTCTTGTTACACGCCTTGCACATTTAGTATTTTTAAGTACGCCTTCAGACTCCAATTAGCATGTGATTGTCATTAACCTAATTTGTGTATTAAATAGTGTCTTATCGAAAAGTACCAACTTGAGCTATATCTTGAGTCGTATATATAGTTGTAAGAGTTTAATCATCGCCATTCATCATCATTATCCGGAAGACGTCACTGTTAAACAAAGGGATCGTTAGCACTAGCAACGAACAAACAGGTTTTATTTATTTTTTCTCTAACGTTTCTGCATTACTTTGAGAAAACTCATGCCTTGAATCGTGTTGAACTTGCAAACGTATCTTTTGTAATGTTACTTTTCGCTACAGTTCAATACCTACTCTTAACTTTATTTTTTTTTTTTTATAATTACTCATTCACACAAAAGAACCTTTTAGAAACGGCGATAAATCGCCTTAGTTTAAGACTAAATACAAAGCTTTTAAAACGTGTGTACAAATAGACAGTTTATTTGCTTAATTAAAATATAAAACTGAAAAATTACGACCGCCGCCATCCTGGACATTTATCGTGAGCTTCCGTAAATATTATCTATATTAATCAAATAAATCTATCGACCTCAGTTTCATAAATATCATTAAATATATATATATATATATCCGCGACCCATTTCTCAAAGAGCAGTTTAATTTATTTACTTATAAAAGCATGCCCCACTTGTTGCGGGCATAAATGATTTCTGCGATGTCTTCCAAGAAAGTCGCTTTCAACTATTTCTTCTAGTCTAATTCTATCCGAAGGCGTTGCTGTTGGAGAGTCGTTATGATTATGTCAAAGATGTTTTAAAAGAAACGAGCATTTCGTGACATGAAATGAGTTCAAAGAAATAGTCAAAAAAATATAATAATCGGAGCACCTCAACTTTATTGTCCACATAGCTCATAGTTCATTGGTCACCTCGCAATGCCCACTGCCCAGAACGTTGCAGGTTTGATCCCAAGACAATTATTTGTGTCCATTATTTTTTGTTCAGTCTTGGTCTGATGTTTCATGTTTGTAATCTCGGAATGTTCCTGTTCCATGGGTCATTTAAAAATAAGAAAGAAAGAAAGATATTTCCTCTCACTCTCTCCCGTTAGCAATAATCGAGATTCGCGTTCCGTTTGATACATCGAATTTATGAGCGCATAACAGGTTAGTGAAATTGGACACTCCTCGCGAAAGATATTCAGCCGATGGAACAGACAGATGATATAACCACGCGATGAGCGAAATGTTCAAATGATTTACAAATAATGACGGATCTTCGGATGATCTGAACGAAATTTCGCAAAATGAGTTTCTCGAAATTAAAGTTCCGGGTATGTGGTATAATTTGTGCTCGAAATTTTCCATGTTGTCTCTCGGCGACACGAATTTATTCCAGTGTAGTGCTGGATAGATTATTTTATTTGCTATCAGTTATTAGTCCTTTCAGCCGAAAAGGTTTAATATAAATTAATGTTTATAGTTCATATGTCTCTTATACTAACTAAATATAAGTCTGGAACAAATAAGCCGTCGTTAAATAAAAACCAGTTAGACTGTTCCGACCAGCTGTTGCAAGTAATGTTCACGCAAAGTCATTACTGGAAGGCATTAGGTTTTTCCAGCTTTTAACGCCGAATAAAAACAGGGCCAGTGGCAAATATCTCTACAGAATGCAACATCTCGTGAGTTTTCGTACTCTGCGGAGTTTCACACTCGGCGAGCATTCGTGCGGCGCTTATCCACACCGCGCTCTAGTGTAGCGCTGTAGAGGAAATAAATGTGACGGTTCGTTGGAAATTGTCTCGATAAAAAGTTATTCTATTTGGTTCTCATAATTTGTAATTTACGATACTGAACGTAACAGGGTTGTCACTCTAAAGTAACAGGAGTCATAATTTCCATCAGAAATTATTTCGTCAATCTTTCATAATGATGTACTTTTAATATTACTAAAGTTGGTTCTTGCAGAAAGTTATTATAGAGTGGCCATATTTTATGAGAATACCTTCTCCTCGCCCGATTATCCACGCCAAATTGTAAAAAAAATCTATTACTCGTACCGTAAGATGGAAAGCCGCCATTTTTCGTACTTAGATTCATACCGCAATGGACCTCATTTCTTACTTTTTTATATTTTACTAAATGTATCCGTGACTTTGTCCACGTGGTAATAACATTTTACAAACTTTGAATTTTATTTATTTATATTTATATCTAATCAACAGCCTAAAATATAAGTTTTATGCTTGTTCTCTTGTTCTGAAAATTATAATACTTTCATACAACTTTTCAACCCTTTACAACATTTTTTCCAATTTAAAGCTAGCCTATGTCCTTTCTCAGGCCTATCTGTGTACCAAATTTCGTATGTTTTTGTCAAAAGCGAGACAGACGGACAGCATTATACGCATATGACGCATTTATAATATTAGTATGGATTGTTTCTCAACAAAGATGGGACGATAGGACGCTTAACCGACGTGTTTGTATAAGATGTGTTTGTTGGTCAAGACGAGAAAGAAATGTTCAAGATCGATGGAAAGTAGAAGTTCGAAGCCTCTACCTAGCTTCAAATTATGAGACTTAATTATTTATGTCTGAATTAAATGTCAATGTACTTTAAATCCCTCCAAACGTATTCTTTGTTTCGATGATAACGACTTCTGTAATTAGTGACGAAACAAATGTATATATTAATTAAGGAAAATCCTTAAGCAATCGCCCAGTACTACCAAAGAATGCGAACATTCAGATAACGAGGACAAATAGGCGATTGTGAACATTTGATTTTGAGTTTTATGTATTGGATAAACTTAAAAAGTGCTAACTACATCTTTATAAAAGTAATAAGCATTAATTTATACTGATAATAAAAAAGATAGGGAGTGTTTTGTATGAGTAAGAGAAAGTTAGTTACACGTGTAACAATTAAAACATCATTACATTACAGTATAGATTAAACGTCGCAATAAAAAATAAATAAGAGCTCAATAAATCCGTTAAATAGCTTTATTTAACAATCTTCTTGTATTGTCGTATTTATATTTCGAAAATTCAAATTTACCAATCGACAGTGTGTATATTGCTCAGAGTATCCATCATTTATGTACAGTATTCAGCTATCCCCGTCCAATAACGAGACGGTATTAAGAATTCATTCACAATAAGGCAGCAAGTTTTAATTGCCCACCGGAACATCTCGTGATCGTGTCGAATAAAACTCGACTGAATATCGGACATCTACGAACAAAGGTTAGGTCCGGCAAGGTCGAGGTTACCCGATGGAGTATTTGCATTGCCACCGAGGCTTTTTTAAGTTCTTTTTCTTCCGGGAACCGGCCAGCGTTTTACCACGACGTTCGAATACAATTCGTATATGTGCTGCTTTGACAATTATTTTGTCATTCCAGACGTTATCAGCGAGAGTACATAAAACGGTAGTAAAAAAGTAAAACAGCGATACAAAATGTTGAAGAAAGGGAAGTGGGGTAGGGGGGTACTGACAATTTTAATCGTTTCGTGACTTCGATGTAGTAAAAAATGTGGCAACACGATATCCGGAGTTCTAGAAACGTCGAATTAAAATTTGAACAGTAGGTACTAGAGCTGTTTAGTGACAATTTATGCACGCTAGAAATACGTGGCACATCAACTCTAGCTTACATAACATTTCGTTTTACAATATAACCTCTTTTATCGCCACGAGGAATTTCTTTTAATTTCGCTTTCAACACGTTTCAACGGTTGCCTGGTACTTTCCTAGCGTGTTTCTAACCAAAACAATGATAGGCTGCGCTCTATTCGAGGCAGTTACAAATAAATTCAAATATAGTACGGTTTCTTGTATTTATACGAATGCAACACAAATGAAACTATCTTTATGGATTTATGATACAAAGACGTCCATATTACTACACCAAATTATTATATACTATTAGTTACACACCAAAGAGTACGAATACAAAAATAGTACAAAACAAACAGAGTGCACATAGCGATTTGAGAACGGACACTATAATAAATAATAACAAAGCGGTAAGCAATAATAAGCAGGTAACAACGTGCCAACAGACATCCATTGCCTCAACTTCGGGATGAATGCACTGGCCATATAAAAGCGTTTACGTCATCCGCGAGTTGGCATTACCTGCATATCTCCTAATACTTGGCAGTGTGTCCCTTAGGCTTCTAGACTAACATCAGTTAAATCCGCGTCGCGTGTTCGAACAAATATATCGATCGCAAGTCATTGCGGAGAACAGTGCCTCTAAGCTATCCCTATCAATCAATTCATGAGTCAAGAGACCAAGTATACGTGTTAAAGCACGTCTTTGTTATTGCACGCTTCATTCTTTAGGAATATTTACGAAATCGGACAAAGAGGCCGTAGAAAGGCAAACTAAAGAGCTAGATTAAGGCGCTGCATGCAGTAAAAGTAACAGCCTATAAATTTCTCACTGGGCAAAGGCCTCCTACCTACAGAGGGTTATACCCTCAAAGCAAGGGCAAAGTTCACCTCGCGGCCCCACTTCGGATTGGCGGACTCCACATATCGAAAATTCGAAAAAATGCAGGTTTCCTCACAATGTTTTCCTCACCGCTGAACACGTGGAAATTCAGCACTGAAAATTAAGAATTACATTGGTGCCGGCGCCGGGGATCGAACTCAGGTTGCTCCAGTATATTGAATTACGCAAGCGCCCGGACATTGAGGTATCGCGGCTCTGTATACAGTAAACAATAGGGCTTTTTAAGGTATATGTATTATCTTATGCAATTCTATAGCAGATAAAAGTATATGTTGCTCTCGAGCTTAAATTCTAATGGGTCTATGTATTCAAAATGTGTTCTCCCTAATTTTTCTCGATAGAAAAATATCGTGAAATAAACTTCAGACCAATACTCAAAAATAACTCAAAAATATACATTAAAAGTGAAAAAATCTTAAACAAAATTATTATCAGTGGTGTAAAACATTTTAATAACCGGAACTGTTGTTTTCGTTTTATGATTGAAGTTGAAAGCGACAACCAAAACACAGCATTCCGTACATCATCTAATGATGCCTTTCCTTATATCATCATCAGATGACATATGAAAAGGCAGGATCATCCGGGGGCCCATAGCAGTGAACTAGTAATAATAATAATGTGAACTAGTAATAACAATAACTAATAATAATGGAAAGCTATTCGACTATTCGCTATAACAGCTATTCGCGGTATCTCTATTGAAATTAGCAATCTGGGGTGACTCGGCGAAATATAGACACACAGTTGATACTGGCTATAAATCGCGTGTCAAGATAAAAACTCCCATGAAACATGCTTAATGCTATTACAAGTGACAATGACGGACGTATTGGTCGTCTCTTTTTAATGATGTAATTATAATATTTTTAATGTTAACGTGTTACTTAAAAATTATACTCATAGTCTCGATTGATGTACTTTTAACCTTTAAAGGGTCCAGTTTGCCTACTTTACTGTTTTAATGTTTTGCACGTTTTAAATAACCTATCATAAAAACTAGCAAAACCTCCACTTCTACAATTTTTAACATTGTTCATTTTAATAAAATGTCATTAAACTCGTTTTAAAGTAGATAAGATATTACCACTCAAGATGTAAGATATTCGCTAAATCCCGAAAAACAAATTTATTACCTCAGCAGATAATTTAGATTAAGTTTAAATTAAGTTTTGCTTTACATAAAACGAGCGGCATAGTCACCTTTATTTTTATATTATCACAACGTTTCAGTAATTTTCTAAATTAACCGCGCATTCAATACATGTGTCAGGTGAAAAAATTAAGATTAGATTACAATTTACAAGTAATTGAAGTTTCTGAGTGCAGCCGTTATAACGCTAATTAATGAACATCAAACCTTCTAGAGCAGTTAGTGCCAGACGGCCAGCGAAACAGGTTTAACGAATGGTACATGTCTTGTTCAAATTCGTACCTTAATGGCTTTTTGAATATCCAATTTGTATTTCAGTTAAGAACTTTGAATAGTTAGAGCGTAATTTCTTCTAGTTATTTATAACCTTAAATATCCAAGTTCCATTTCGCCGATTACAAAACCGACGCAAAACAGTCTCGGGCTTACGTTTAATAATCTGTGACAAATCACCCTTTTCAAACCGCGCCAGTTAAGTTGCGTCGCCGTTGGCGTTATAGAAATCATCAATAATCGTATTATTTAAAATATTTTTGTACTCTGTACCTACTTATTACGGTTTATGTAATATTGATTTTAGTATAATTTTCTTTACCTTTCCCGTCCGGGTAAATACCACGACCTCACAGAAGACCAGCGTTAAGTGGAAGTATGTTAAATACTTTCGCGTTTCGTCTGGTGAGTGAGATAGCCGGAGCCCAATTTTCAAAAGGTTGTCAACACATCTGTAACCCTCGGATGTAGCAGATGTCCATGGGCGGCGGTATTCACCATCAGGTGAACCGTCTGCTCGTTTGGCAACTTTTCACATTAAAAAAAACTCGAGTGTTTTTCCGTTTACCCAAAAGACGCGAGAAAAATACGGCCGTGGCGGAATGATCGCAAATTTGATTTCGAATTTGGTACGTCGTCAGCGTTCGCGACGAGACGTCGACAGCTTTCGCCAACGAACGTCATTGCGTGGACCAGATTTTTTTTTGTAAACAAAAGTTCGCACCTCGAACATTTAAGTGACTTATCGCGTTCAATCGACTTACCTGTGGTAGCCATCGTTCATCCGGGAAATACCATTAAATCGCATGTGGTGTCTTATTAAAAAGTTTTACTTGTGCGTTGTTAAACGCAATGACATTGCTGTATCGATACAGTTACATGTGCGCAGTCTTTTCTGAACGGTTAATAAAGACCTAAGCGGCGTCCCTTCACGCCAATTACGAAACTATGCAAAAGACTATTGTGGAGTAATTAATTTGTGAGCTTACAAGCGCGGGTTTCGTTTATTATTCGTTTAGCGTAGCCACTTAATCGATGGGGTCACGATGTCGTATTTATTGTACGAAGTTCATTCACCTTGATTTTTATAGAGTCGCCCCGCAAGCGGCACACCTGACACGGAATGGAGGTTATTTTTGACTTTGGTTACCGGGAAGAGTCGCTTTTAGCTTAATAATTGCATTTGAAATGCGTTATACTTCATTTTCATGCACACATTTCGTACGGCAGTTTTAAAAAAAAAACATTAACAGATTACGGAAAGAACACTTTTTCGCAGATGGCTGAACATACATAAAATTACGAATACAAACATCCAGACTAAACAAATATTTGGGGATGACATGAGTTATTGTCCGCCGAAATTAGCTCGACACAGAAATAGCTTCTAGGCATATCGAATATTAAATCACTTCACACGTAATTACAACGGAATATTTGATTGAATTTGAGAAAGGATCTTTAATAAATGAACGATTAAACACACGCTCTTAAATTATCCATATTTAATCCAACACAGAGTACAATTAACGGGATCTTTGAATATAATCGGCAAAACTGTTAATTTTCAAAGTAGAAAATAGTCTTCGAAAATCATGTGTAACTTTGCGTTTATTTCTGACGCTGCAGCATTAGCCGTTTGTGAGGTAAGGTGTTTTCATTCATTAAAATAGGTAGAAAAACTACTAAAAGATTGTCGCCGCTGCGGAAATCGAACCCACGTTTTCGGCATTCGCAGCTTGACGCTTTAACCACTAAGCTAAACGGCTGATTGCCACATCGACGAAAATTTTAACGTGTTTTATCTACATTGTTTCTTAGCATTTGAAGCAATGCTTTTTCTGAACAAATTTTTATGTTCAATCTTAAGTGCAGAGATTAGCACTATAATAAATTTAAAATTTGTTTTCATTCATGTTCAAGTTGTAGGTAAATTAGTACTGAACACAGCTGAAATATAGGACAAATTTACCTACGGCGCCTATTTTAGTACCGATGGATAAGGGCCAGATAGATGCAATCTGTAACTCCGTCTCATCTCAGATTGGCGGGTTGCATGGAACGTCACACATTAAAATAAGATAATGCCAGCTAGAAGTCTAGTAAGCGTTTGATTAAATGCATTCAATGCATGCGTATGTAATGACATTAGGGCACTGAAACTGAGGCACTTGAATTACGCTAATAGACATTGCAACTCTATAGACTGCTATCCCTTTCCGTATCATACGTTCTACATCATCTGTCACATTCACTTATACATGTCATGTAATGTAAAGCGGAACAATTTTTAAACGCCGCGCAGTAATGGCACACGTCATTTTTATCAAAACATCATTGGTTTCATTTAACTCTAATGGTTTTTTATAAACAATCGGAAAAATATAATGGGATTACTAAAAAGAGTGTCTTGCCAGCATTTCCCTGGCAGATGTGGTTTTGTGAAATGATGTAACGAGCGAACTCGCTCGTGTAAATTTTACTTTTGCACTCAACTATTTTAGGGATTTCGTATTACGTATTATCCTACGGACACTACAGCACCCGTTTGTGTTTTACGAAATGTAGATAATATAAACGTATAATAAAAAATTCAATCAGTGATGGAAATTTATTTTGTTTAAAAATGAAAGAATTTTTTTGGACTCTACAAGCCAATCAATCTTCACGAGACTTAGGTTGTGACAGGGGTAATGAAGAGTGTACATATGTTACCTCGCCACATTCAAGCCAACGCCTTCTTTAACCGTTAACCTAATCACTATATAGTATAAAACAAAGTCGTCCCGCCTGTCTGTCTGTCCCTATGTATGATCTTTAAAACTACGCAGCAGATCTTGACGCGGTTTTTACTAGATAGAGTGATTCCAGAGGAAGGTTTATATGTATAATCCATTGTAACCGCGCGAAGCCGGGGCGGGTCGCTAGTAATAAAATGTTTAAGAACAGCTGCCAGTTGCAGTACGTGATATGGAATGAACATAACCTTAATGGTGATGAAGGAAATTGGAGATGACTACTTCCTGGTGTTTTCCGTCGGCGGCTGGGATCCTAAGTTATCCGCGACATCTGTACTATTTAAAGACACCTCTGCCCGTGCTATTTATAAACGACGGGCCGAGACGGCGTCTCCCGCTTACTAAACAACTTACTGTGATCTAGAAAATTCATACAAGTGTTGTTGTCTCTTAGTGTAAGTCGCCTGCAATATCTCTCGAGCAACCCGAGTTCAAATCCTGGTGTCGGAAGCAATGAAATTGTTATTGTTAAATAACGACTGAGCACGTATTAGCTCAGCGGTGAAGGAAAACGTTATGAGGAAAAAGAACAAAAACATTTCAGAAGTAATAACAACAAAAACATTTCGTAGATATCTATCGTCTAATACAGAGGAAGTATTAGAGGGTGTAAAGGTCTTTGTTCAGCAGTAGGGCATATATAGCTTGTTACTTTATTCACTAATACACTTTGGTGTTGCGTCCATGAATCCAGATCCAACTTTTTTACTTGAATTGATAATTGTAAAGGCGGATAAACACCACCTGTGTTTGTTCGCCGTTACTAACGCTTTACAGAAACACTCCAGTATAAGAATATTGGATATTACACTACACATAACGTGTTGAGCAACTTATGGCTACAGGCGACGAGTCCATACAACACGACAGTAAGATAGCAGCGCGTTCGCGCAGAACAATGCGCGGAAAACATTTTAAATACAGAACGCCGATGATCAACGGTAGCGATCTGAGATCGTCCACGAATTTCGTCGCCCCCGCTTCCGTTGTGGCGTATACAGATGCAAATCGTTGCGCGTTTAAATTCGGCGACAGAAAAAAAAACCCGCGCTGTCAAAACAATGGCGTCGCACGACACCTTGGATGTCAAGTTCTGATATCGTTCGCGGATTCATCACCGATAAACAGCACACTGTATAAATAACACTCATATTTTCTTACTGTGTACGAATTGAATAAGGAGACGCTAATTTAAGTGTTAAATTTATTCACAATATTCCCAGTCGAAATATGGAAGACAGGAAAGATCTGAACAAAGCCCGACCGTTTGTTTTCGTAACTCTTGTTTCTCCGACGTAGAGGTCAATCAATATCTTTAAAGGCATCTTTTTACGATGTACATATTCTTTAAGTACCAATCATTGGGCACGGTACATTGAAAACTATGATATTAATTTTAACCTCCTAACATTTCACAGGCATGTTTTTTTTTCTATTACTCTTAATATAGTTTAACGGCTTGGGATTTTTCCGTGCAGCCTATTCATTAGTTATGCCGTCATTTTTGTTAGTTACAGAGCTTGTTGTTACAAGATATATTGATATACACCAGGCTCGAATGCGAGACCTTAGGTCCTTGGTTTGCCGAAGACAACCGGGAGAATATATTACGAATCCGGAAGAAAACGTGCGTATTTGACGTGACGTTTGTAGGAACAAAGCCTGTATCTTAAAATGTTCAAAAAAATTATAAAACGTTGCTTTAAGGCCACATCACAAAGTAAAATGTATCACACGTTTAGATTTCACGCAAACATAATGGTCCTCAATTTGAAAAATAAATTATCTTTATGAAGGAGCTAAAAACAGTATTTGAAAAAAAAAAACTTTTTTAAGGTTCCCATAATTTTATATTTGTTTTCTAATGAAGTACCTAGTTCCATATGCGAGGATAAACATATCTCCGCGTTAATTGGGACATTCAGTTACTGTCAGAGAGCTTTGTGCGACGGGAATGCGATTCAAAAGTCGTGTGTCGGTGAAATTAGAAATGCAAATTGGCACAATCGGCGACTGAACCCGCACCGGCGCCATTAGTGTTACCATACGAACAAGAAAAAAAATTGGACGACACTTAAACAAAAGCACTGAAAACTACAGTAACATTTCTCTTAGCGTGTGTACTCACTTATACGTGTACGGACTCGAGAACTACTTTGGCTTTAAATATTTATTCGATTATTTGTTACTAAATACATACTGCATATGTATAGATCCGCGTGTTGCAACTATTTAAACGTAAAAAGCTTTAGTATAGTACTTCCGAATTTTTAGAGGTTCTCTTAACAAATGGTTGGATCATTATCCGTTTGTGGCAACGACAATTAAACAACGAAAAAATATGTAATCATAATGCCGCATAATCATAAATGCCGGTTTCAATATTCTATCTACAGATAGATTACGTTACTGGAGATAGAATTTTGACGTAAGTATTACGGAATCTCATAATGTCAAATACTTATCGCTGGTAACTAAGTCTATCTATATAGATAGACTACTGTAACCGGCCGTAAATCAATCAGATTAGATTCCAATTTTAAACGTTAGTCGTTTACAAACTTTATCCCGTTATCGAGTTACAAGCATGGACACCGTACCCGTGTGATAGTTTCGATGTGCATGTGCGTATTACCAATGAGCATTTCGAAACGCGACGAATTTTCGTTCGAAAATTTCGATCGATTTTCATCCGCCTTCTGACCGACTTCCCCCTTCATCCTGGATCCAATGACTTCGTTCAGAGTTTCACTTTCAATGCGCGAAGAAACTTTAAATGCTCTCAACAGAATTAAGTAACTGTTAAATGCTTTTCACGAAGGCGAGTGCGATTGGCCGCACGCATTTTAAGGAGAAAGTATAACTATGCAATATGGAATGTTTGTTGCGCAATTCATAAGAACATTCTGTCTCGAGACGGTTGTACATTTGATTGATGCTTAAATTCCCCAGTCGAGATAACGTCTAAGTTACAATGAGGCATTCGTTCGAAAGCTGAGTAACTTATGACGTCTAGAAAGCTTTCTTAATGGAGTATCCATTCAATACCGAACGCAGTACAACTAATGAAGTAAATTTAAAAAAAAAAAAAAAAAAAAAAAATCCCGCGACATTGACATTCGAATTTATGGATGCGCTCGAATAAATAATTTTATCTTCACGGCTCAAAATCGATTGACGTCGACACCCACGCGATTATACTTTTTTAGTCGGCCGTCACAAGAACGTCATAGATAATGTCATCGTTCAACAAAACAATTACGACCTCAATACAAACAAAATGACGCTAACCGAAACGTTATTTGCGATAGGGCAAACGCGCGTGAATTACTAAGCATTAAGATCCAGTGCGATTGTTTCATATATAATAAACAAATTGTCGTCCCTTCCTCAAAACAGTTGCGAAAAAAACGGAGGTTATCTAACCGACCCTTAACGCCCACCACTAAATGGCACACGGCGCTTATGTAACAACAAGGAAGACTATTTGTTTCTAGTTCTGCAAGTTTATAAATACACTGGAACGGTCGAAACTGGACCGCGTAAGTATTTTCAAATGGAAATATCGGAAGCGAATATTCGTAATTGAACCCCGAATTTAAAATTATCACAGAGAAAAAAAAGACGCGTTTTTTTTGTTTATTTTAGTCTCATTCTAAATGGCCAGATTATTCTATAAACGCAACGAAACCTACTTTGTATCTTATTCAAGTAATATATTACCAGAATGTTTACATAATTTTGAGAGAACGATTTTATGGCGCGCGACCACTAAATCTTATGCATCTTAGCTGAACATGCGGCATGTCAGTTAAAAACGCATTCAGATACTTAAGCAAGTCATTAAGATAGTGAAAATGTAAACTGCTCTTAGAAAGTCTATTTGGGTTGCATTAGAGTTACTTAACGCGTATCTTCTCCGTTCAAGACAACGTTTTGACCTATGTATAAAACTAAAAGACTGGTTGTTATCGGAAAATAATAACATTAAAATATAGACGTAATTGAGAACCATGTTTCTTTTCTTCTACCACTGAAAAAGTACATAATGAAATAATATAGAAATAGTTGGCATTATAACTTGCTTAACAACGTAATAGTTAAAAAAAAACAATCATACAGATACTAGTCTTTTTTTTATTTTTAATATGGAAAACATTGTTTAAATGTCTTAAGCGAACGTATTAAATAACGATCAGCCAGTTATCGGCAAACAATGGCCTCTAGCTCCGGAGCATAGGGCACGGAAAATTTTCTATGAGAAACAATACACGGCATAATTAGTTGAGTGACGAGTTAAGTTAATAAAACATTCAGCGAATCCACGCAGGTTCTTCAGAAACTATAAAATTAAAACTTGTATACACGTGCAAATTACAGTGATATATTGCCGACTGACGGAGTCTGTTGCCAACATAAGATAATTTAAGAACTAAGCAATATCGCACGGTTGCCAGTTTAATAATTTAAAAAAAATCGCTAAGAATTAAATAGTTTCACGTAAATAAAAAATAAAAACGTTGAGCACTAGAAAGTAACGGGGCTAATCCGCGGGACTAAACAAAACGCACGCGTTCCAAATTCGAACGAGTCACAGCGTTCCAAATTTGACGTGATACAGAACGTAACGAACGGACTGGAACCTTCTGGATCATTTTCAGACTTGATGATTCGGTTAGTGCTAATCTCAAGTGGCACGAGTGAGTTATTAACACAGTCCCAGTGAGCGTTTGATCGAAGTTCTGCACAGTGTCTATGTCAAGGTATTAAAAACGGCTTATATCTGTACATGTTTACGATATTAGCACGCCCAATTATCTGTTGACCCAATTTCAACACGACCTTAATAAATTTTATTTCTGACAGACTGTTTTGATTAAATCGTTATAGTATGCGTATAAAAATTGACAGCAACTTAAAAATTAAATCTGTATCAAACAGCGATTTATCACACTTACCTTTTTACCTTACCATTAATGATGTTGTCACCTTTAACTCGTATTTCGTAACAAGAGAAAACTCCGTAAGGTTCTGTAGTAATGGAGCATAAATGTGAAATACAATAGGCCGTTTATAAACAAACACCATTGGTATCCTCATATTGGTACTATTAGCATTCCATACCAATAAATTACTACTTCGTTTACTAAAAGTCTCGATTCCAAATCGAATGTTTATGAAAATTTACTGCATGACACCGCTTGAATTAAAAAAAAAAAAACAGGAAGACATTTCAAATTGAAAAAAAAATCAAATTAAATCTTACTTCACATTTACGTCGAATCAACGCCAATCGTGTACCTGATGTGAATGACAAAATAATTTTAATTATTAGGCGTCTGCGAAGGGCATACTTCGTTTATCCTTCTTTACATATTCGAAATTTAAATTATCTCTCGTTCCAATGGAACGTCACTAGCGAATGAATGAGAACTATTAATACGAATGATGTACGACGACGGGTCGCGCGTCTCACGCAAGACCTCTATTCTCAACGCGCGCATATTCGCAGTGGATTCTTCCGTCCAATAAAATCAGGGTTAGCCGATAATATGTAGAATGATTTACAATACAGCGATAAGCCGGCTCGTTCGCAATCGATTTATGGACCTTCCGTCCTCCTTTGCGCAGGGATTTGTTCGTTGAGCGGAGGAATTTCGAGGCGCGCATCCAGCCCATAAAAGTCCCGACGATCCCACAAGAGTTACCGTTCTTATAAAAGACTGTACCAATCTAGATACTAATTTATGACCGCCTCCTACGGACGCCCACAACACAAATTGCCAGTGCGTTATCTTCGAGATGGACTCTCGATCAGTTCACACCCGACGAAACTCAAAAAGTAAAAATATTTCTAATTTACACCGCTACTTCAACAAGTCTAAATAGTTTAGTGTAATCTTAGCGGCTTAAACGCTTTACTGGTAGAAAACTAAACTATACGAGAGCTATTATTACTTACGTACCAATTGCTGATTGCAAAATCAGATTTCATTGCTTCATTGAGGTTGAGTTAGTAGGTTTGTGTATGCCACAGCGTAAGGATGCAATATCGAAGTGATTCCTGCGGCTCTCGAGACGAACCACTCGTAATCCTGGTGCTCCGAAAGAACGAAATCCCACGTGGTTTGTGTCGTTTCTGAACCGCGAGCGAAGACCAGTTTCAAATGCTTGGATTATTACAATATACGTTCATTCTAACAATGGAGATAAATCTGTTATGTAATGGATTAAATGTGTTATGTATTTGTTTCGGGTCGTCAATTTCAACATAACCGTCCGTAATAACTTCGAATGCGTCGCGCACTGCATACGTTATGACTTCTTGAAGACTAAACCGCGTTTTACTACACACAAAATTAGATAGTACCGAATGGAGTGCATCGATTAAGTATTAATTTATCTTCTCCATAACACTTACTACTTTTTCAGATAAATATTTCTGTTAAAATAGAAACAGTACAACAAGGAGAAAGTATAAAGACGTAAAAAATAAATGCTCAATATGTCGCAGTTTTCACCTATTCGTACGTGACGCGAGAAAAAAATCATTGAAGCTTAAGTAATATTAAAAAAAAAATGGTAATATTAACATTTAATGGAGAGTGATAAACCTCTTGACTACCGCATAGCGATATCGTATTTACGAGGAAAAGCCTCACAAACTACGAAATTAGGTACTTTATCGTCATTACCAATATATTGTGCAAACGAATATTTAAGAAAAGCGAGACTAAAGGCCCGTTTACACGGTGCAAGTTTCTTGCCTGTTATATACAATTAAATTGAAGCAATAAATGAGTTGCATTGTCTAAATAGCACATAACTTGACTGTTGAACAAAACTTGCTTCAAGTTTTGTTTCAAAACTTTCCTTGGTGTAAACCACACCAATATTTCTTACAATTCTTGTATTCAACACAAAAAAGTGACGGTATTTAACACTTTTGAGGATAGAAATATTCGAAAAGGTCGTAAAAAAAGTGATGATTGGATGAAATATATTTTCGCATAATCTAACTTGAACACTTATTATTGAGCGATTTGTAAAACTCAAACTTGCATGAAAAATTTGTCGCTGCAATACGAAGCAATACGCCAATAAATTGTACACGCACAAAAGCCAAGTCAAAACTTGAAAGCAATAATCGCCTACGATAATTGCATTGGGTACATTGCAATTATTTCCTGTCAAGTGCATTCAATATCCATTATTTTGTTTACTATATCTGCGTGTAAACTGTTGCTTAAATTCGAATATTATTTTGCAACTTATTGCAAAAGCTCGATGTACAAGAAAATGGCATCGTGTAAATGGGCCTTTATTTTATTTCATGGCGTTGATTAATTAGTTGGCGGCGCTTTAGTACCAATCCGTTGGTTGTAACAGTTATATGCGGATGAGATGTTTTGAAAAAGTGAAATCATAGAATCCACTGAACATGTTCCGATTTTATCCACGTATAAACAGCCGTATCTCTGGGATATAAAGGCCATATTTTATCTAAATAAAATGTGATTTGTTTAGTAAGTGTACTAATTGTAAATTGAGTACAGGGCGACAAAAAGAAATGACGACCAGTTGCGGGAAGTCGATGGATGCAGGTGGTTCAAGATCATGCTTCGTGGCAGTTTGCTTTTTTAAGGCTTTATCCAGCAGAGGACAAAGGAGGCATAAATGATGATGAAAATTTACAGTCAACAAGAGTTAATTGTAATTGCTCTATGAATTGATATTTACAGTCTCAAACCCTTTCTACGCTAGGGTTACTTTGTATATACCCAAACCTGACCACTAATGACAGCCCATGACTATTACGACTTACGGATCGTGACTGATAATCTCAGACCATTTTCAATTGCGTGTGCGAAGTCTTGTCGAACCAGTTAGATGTTTGATAGCGTTAGTTCCAACAACGTTACATCGTTCAACAGTTCGTTATATCTAATCGAATTTGAGAGGGGATGGGAAAGTTACCGATGTTTTACTACACGCCTCTGTCTGTCGGTTATTTCCTAGCTCGGTTTCTGCGCATTTCTGCGACATCATGTAGGGCCACCACCAAACGGGATGTGCCAGGACACGCCGGGAATTTATTTTAATCTTGACGCAGACTCAGTTTTAAATTCGTTCAGATTAAGAACAAATTGGGCATGAGATGAGAAATATATGAATAAAGTTTACTCAATGTCAACAATTTCAGATCAATTGTCATCCTTTATTTAAAACTACCGACCCGCCCCGGCCACGACCGGGTGCAATTTATTATACACAATAAACCTTCCTCTTCACTGAATCACTACCTAGTAAAAAGTCGCATCAAGATCCGTTGCGTAGTTTTAAAGATCTAAGCATACATAGGGACAGACCAACAGCGGGACTACTTTGTTTTATACTATGTAGTGACACAATTTGAGTTTTGTTTCATGCATTAACTGTTTTATGTCCCAATAAATGAAGAAAAAAACTCGTCCCAATGTCCAAAGATTTCCGCGGACTTATTGTGGGAGCTTTAATTCCTAATTGGAGACCCTGGTACCGAATGACCTCACGTGTTGACGATACCCCACGCACACGGTTGCTTATCGAGAGCACACAAAACCGAACTTTGCAAACTACGCCTCCTACCTTAAATGCAAAGAAAAGACCAAGGGCTATATCAAAGTAAACCCCCACAAACCATAGTCCTCAAGAATCTTCGGTGGAAAATGTTCCTTATCGGATCGTATTACGCCATAATATGTAATATTTACTTGTTATATTTAATGATAGTTTTGATACTATTGTGTACATGTTGTTTTTAGTGGAACTCATTAGAGACTTATGACTGATCTACACTACTCAAATGTAGTGTTCAATTCGCGATCCGAAATAGTCAAAAAATAGTCCACCAAATTTTCCACAGAGATTTGACTGACTTATATGAAATCCATATATCCTAATATTTCATAGAAAATCAGGTTTCCCAAGTAAATTAGTATTGCAACTGAATTAGCTCAAATATTGTTATAAACATTAGCGACATTGATCAAACTCAGATCGAGATTTGAATCAAGGTCTCCTTATGTAAGTCGGAATTACCAACCAATTGGCTGACGTGGATATTTGCCTATGGCAAAAGACGATCCAAGGTACAATATTACAATATAGATAATTGTAAGTAGTCTCTTCACACAAAAGACCATTCCATAAAAGTTAATTGCGATGTATTCGAGATTTTTCTTAAATTGAATCGACGGCTCGAGAAACTTTAGTTTTACCGAAGTCCTTAAGAGCCGTTGTTAATCGAAATTCGTCCTAATTCTTTGAAGCCTAGAGTGTTAAACGCGATGACGCTCTCATTGGTTCAGCACCGGATGGCGAATTGTACGCACGGACAAACACCGTGCGACGCGCCGTCCAATTGGCGAAGTATCAAACGTAGGGTCAGGCGTGAGTCAGCAAATGCCATGAGATACGGCAATCGGTGCGGTAACAGACTGGGCCTATCCTATATAAACATCGGTGCGTTTCGCCAGCGGGTCACCGAACTCGGTCGCATAGAAACTGAACTGTGCGCTTATGATAATGATTGCATTGTGCGATAACGCGATTGGATGGGGACGCCTTGGTTCGATAGTAGCGGCATCTCGCGTCGGCTTGCGACGTAGATTACTCTGGAAAACGAAAAAAAAAACCGGCTAAGTGCGAGTCGGACTAACGCTCGATGGGTTCCATGCCATATCTATCCATGCATCCATATGGGAGCTTTACTTAAATATCGATATATTCTGTTTTCAGTATTTGTATGTGCCACTATAACGGCAATAGAACTACATCATCTGTGAAAATTTCGACTAGCTAACTATCACGGTTCATGAGATACAGCCGGCAGCAGAGTCTTAGTAATAGGGTCCCGTTCTTCCCTTAAGTGCGGAACCCTAACAACGAAACGCTCTCGTAATTGATGGTGTCGATGACAGTTATTCAATGTATTACGCCATCACGAAATTATTCGTCATATATGCATTAGATTCGATAATTACTTTCTTGCGTCGTTCCTTCAGTGGTATACTGTTTCTTGTTACATATTATTTAACCCCTAAGCTCTCGGCCGTTTGTGAGCCGCGTACATAATGGCCAAACTCTGATTTCAATTAATTTTCAAAGTTGCGCATAAGAACTTCGCGAATAAGAATTTAAAATTAGTTGTAATTCTTCCACTACTCCTCCATGGTTTATAAGTAACAGCTTATATACGTCCTACAGCTGGGCAAAGGCCTCTTCTGTGGAGGTATTGAGGCATAGTCTACGACCTCACTGCGCACTAGCAGACTTCACATATCTGCGATACATTTTCTTTCTGTTACTATTTCTAAAATATCCCTCAAGCTGTTTTACTGCACCGGACGTGATAAACCAGCACTTAAGATTGACAATTTCATTTGTGCCAGCAACAATTTAATTTAGATTGCTAGAGTACGTTGAATTAAAAGCGAGCGCCCGGACACTGAGCTATCACGACTGTTTACAACCACGGCTCAGTGAGCTATCCGATGGTCGGTAAAGGATAGAAAAAAAGATCTAATTGACGTCTATGACAGGCGTAGGTGTTCTAAAATCAAATTCGCAATCGGATGGAAATAGAATCGCGGTTAAACCAGCCATTGTTATACGAGTAGGCAAAATGTGCCCGAACGTTTGCAATACAGCGTAAATCAAATACAGTATAGATAAATCAACAATCAACGGCCCATGTTATAAAATTATATAGTGTAAACGTTTCGATTGTTATTTAATATGTACTTGCGGACCCAACAGACGTTTTTCTGTACACACGTCTTAAATCAGACAACTTATAAATAAAAAAATATTTAAAAAACGTTACAGTATGTCTCTTTGTTTTCTCGGTATGGTATCTCTATGGATAATGTTTTAGAATATATCTTGTTCAGTGATTGAGCGGAGACGCGGGCGCAGGTAGTGTAATTAGTTAGTGTAATTAAACATTGGTTGTTGTCTGCAGGCCAATCTCGACACTGGCGAATCCTATTACCTTTAATCTCGAATTGCAGTCACCCGACACTGCAGATAGCGCGACCACACACTGCACTCTTAGTAACAGTCTAAACTTCCCTTGCATGAAACTTCGAGCAGAATTGAAAGGATCGACTTTAAACCGCCATATTGCATTTAATATAACGGTCGGTAAAGTTCAAGTTTGACTATAAAATGTAAACTGTCGAGAAATATGTGTCGAACACCAGTTTATTATTTGTCTTTTTAAGTAAAGAAAAGCAATAAATAAGAAACTATTAATATACTGCCTTGCTGCTTTAAATAAATAATAATTCTTGTATCACTCAAAAAATATACATTTATTTCGTATTTCATAAACAAATAGAAAATATCAAAATTGGTAGCAAAATATCTTTCATTTTGATGGGGCCCATAAATTTTACGAGCGCTATGTGGTAAAAAATTCAACGGAAATAAAGTTTAATTTAACAGACTTTCGAACTAACAGTACCGCGGTAAGACGCTGAATGATAAGTGAAAGCAAAGTTCGTCAAATCAATTACTCGTAGTTTCGACACCGTACCCAAAAGTACCGGCACTCGTAAATATTTACTGGATACCAAGAACTTAATTGAAAAACGCCCTCGTAATTATATTACTTGATACCATAAACTCCTATGAAAAATCGACAGATGAATAATGTGCAGTAAAATACGCTAACATAAAACTAGTCATGTGTATAATCAAAAATCTAATTTCAATCAAATCTCTGGATAAATTCGAATTTACATAGCTACTTCAAAATTTCGTCGATATAAGTTTTTGTTAGAAAAGGGGATTTATTAATATGACTTCAAGTTTTGAAGGACTCTCAGAAATGTAAGATGGTATTTAAAAAGTGGATGATAGTTTTTTTGTAATAATAATTCATTGACATCAACGATAGCCCAGTCTTACAACCATCTTGACACCTATCAAAAATGATTCCCACGGAAAAAACGGTAGGTGTTTTTACGGTTCGCGAACGATTTTTGTACCTTTTTTACCTCGCCCCATTCGAAAGGCAGGCAGATGTAACCACCGTTACAATGACTAAGCAGTTTCTTTTTGGTCCTAAATGAAGATGGTACCTGATCTAAAGATCTGGCGAAACGGCAAAACTATCCAATCGCCGATAAAATCTGCATTATTAAAAAAAGGATATACGCAAAAGTACGTGTCCATTTTTTTTTTGATTACCTATAGAGGAAATTTTCCTCTACACAAAGTATTATAACGAAAAAAAAAAAAACACGTTCATACAAATAAACAAGTTCCTTGTCAGAAGCATATTATGTTTAAAAATGCAAAGAAGAATATTTAAATACATGATTATTTCCTATTACTAAAGCTTAGATATTCGTGTAGTCGTCGTTTTAGGATTTTACTTCGTAATTTTTAAACGAGTACGTATTAACAGATATCGCAAATCATGAATAGAAGGACAGGCGTTCGAAACGAGCGAGGGGCACAGGTAGATGGGCTGAATGACACTAATACTCTAATAATAATGGCTGCTTTGGCTCCCATCCTAGCGCAGACTATGGATGTGGCGAAAAAAACTGAAACAAAGCGGTTGCCGTCATCGTTGAATTGTTTTGGTTTTCTATTTATTATTTATTTAGTTTTTTTCGCAACCTAGCACCCTACTACTGACTATTTACAGCGGGGCGCTTTTCGGTTCCATTAATTTCCCCCCCTTCTTTAGTTGGTGGCGGGTTTTTTGCGTAACGTATTCTTTATCCATCCCATTAATTCTGTTGCAATAAACCCAGTCTGTGATTGATGTTTATCTTTTGTTTGATGCGCTTAGAGCTATCGACTTTTATTGGCGCTCACAAAACCAATTATGTTCTAAGATATTTTAACGTTTTTGAAAAACAATCATTGCGTCTGCACCTATTATGCCAATGTCAATTTTTTAGAACTTTTGAAAGGCAACATAAGCGATACAACTAACGGACGGATGATTTGACAATAAGTTTCGCATCAAATTTAGAAACTAGTTAGCCTTGATCGCAACGACTGTGCTTCCATATCCTGTTGTTAACCTTATGTTTGAACGCGGCGAAGAGTTATTAGAGCGGAACGGAACGGGCTGTGCACTCACCGATTGGAAATGGTCCTGAGCCCGGGTCGGCGACAGAAGACCAGCAGCGCCAAGGAGTTGGCGGCGGTCGACACCAGGAACAGCGCGAGGAGCAAGATCTCCTCGACGAGCCGGTCCTTCGCTTCCATCCCCTCTGACATCAGCGCACGTCCAGGAGACAAGGGGGCCGGCTGTTCCATTCAATAGTCATCACTGTACCACTTGTGAACACTTGACACGCAATCTAACACTCTCAGTTCGTATTTCAGTCCAACTGCAGTTTAGTCGCGTAAAGTTTGGAGAACACGCTGGTCGGTACGGCCGCGTCTTTCTCGCTCCGCTGTCGAGTGACAACTGAATCGCGGTAACGCGCTCTCCGCCTGGCGGGAAGCAGCGGCTCGCCGTCCCCACTTACCGGTCGCCGTCTTTTCGCGGCAAATGTTTATAGAAAAAGCGATCCTCGACCATATTCCGTTATGATAAGGATTTACAAATTGCACAATGCCCATGCATCTTTGGCACTCTCACTTGACAACATTCGAAACATTCGTTGCGTTAAGCCGTTTAATTCAACCGCCGTTCGTCGAGTTCCATTGTACGCGATAGGTAATGTTAAGTGCTTACGGCTGTCGAATTTTTAACGTTCAAGGAAACTAATGAAGTACGTGTCTAGAGTGTGGACATACTTGTGAGAAAAAGGTCTCGCTCCAAAGTTCACAGTAATCTACGCGATTTGATCTATTTCTATTTGATTTCGAATGAATATATTTTGTTCCATAAATTTGTTCGGTAGAACAAAACCAACCTACATTGATTAATGAACAAACAGCACCTATCAAATCTAATATTAACAATCATAATTAACTATGAACTATACTGTAGATAGGTACTTAGGTAACATTAAACTTAAATGGAATTACAAAAGCATACATCATTAAGTGTCTCTTTATAAAAACATGGAATATAAAGAATTTTGGACATGTATTATTTAATCATAACCTACCTATATTTTTAAAAGCTTTTGAAAGCTTCTCACCGCTGCGAGATTTGAAAATAAGCCCTCCGGGTTCCGTAAACAACACTAAGGCTAAAAATAGCACTATTTTCTATGGGAGACGGTGGCAAGCAATCAAGCAGTAAGTGATAACTGTCTACTATAAAAATGAATACACATTTACATTTTAAAATAATAAAAAAGAGGTTCTGACGAATAACACAGCAAGTGTAGATCATTCTGAAGATAGAAAGAAAAGTGTTATCACGTTTTAAATTTTAACTATCACAACGATCAAATTTTTATGTGAAAAGTTGACAAGCTGGTAGACGTTTCACCTGATGTTAAGTGAATACCGCCGCCCATGGACATCTGCTACACCCGAGGGTTGCAGATGCTTGGACAGCCTTTTGAGAATTGGGCTCCGGCTACCTCACTCACCAAACGAAAGGCGAAAGTATTATACTTCCACTTTACGCCGGTCTTTTGTGAGGTCGTGGTACTTACCCGGGCGAGCCTGCCCATTCGTGCAACAGCGGAGGCTGCTGGGTGGCCCTACAACCGTAAAAATATATACAAAATAAAAGAACAAAAATCGGTCAAGTGCGAGTCGGACTCGCGCACGAAAGGTTCCGTACGATTCATTATCTATACAAACGGCATAAAAATCATGTCTGTTACATTCGAGCCCCACTTCAATATTTTTTATTGTTTTTTAGTATTTGTTGTTATTGCGGCAACAAAATACATCAACTGTGAAAATATCAACCATCTAACTACCACGGTTCATGGAATACACAGCTGGACAGACAGACAGTGAAATCTTAGCAACGGGGTCCCGTTTTACCCTTTGGGTACGGAACCCACAGGTAGAGCTACTCGTATTAGCGGAATATAATCTAACGAGGGCGATGACATACCGTTGGCGATATCTGCAATCGCGCCTACAGCGGATGATCTCATGGCGGTGGACAAACGCGACGGGAAAACAGTCGGATAATTTAGAACAATACCGTCGCCTAACTGGACTACCACAAATGGACAAATTAAAAAAAAATAGAATATCGTGCTAAATTTTTTTTTTTTTTGTCTAAATGATAATTCTATTAATGATAATTAATCCGTTACCGACCAGGGAACAGAAGTGTCATCACTGATAATTTATGTATAAACACCAGTGATAATTTATGTTTGTGTTTATTGTTAAATAAGGAATGATTTACGAATTGGCCACTGCTTTCAAATAATTGTTAGAAAAATGAAAAATTAAAAAGAAAGCAAAAATAAAGGTCGCAGCACAATATGCCAACCTTTCTCAAAGTTAAAATATATTTATTCAATATAGGCTTAATTAAGCTCTTATTGAACGTCAAAAAAAGAACCGGCTAGAAACTGCGGTCTCGTTCTCTTTCTTGTTATTTTTAAGCTATTGCATAGCTTTTATCGTGGGCTTTGAGCGCGGCCGACGAATCAAGAAATTCCGTAACGAAAATAAAACCTAACACCACCCACTCCGCCTACCACGTAAGAGGAAAGATTTGATTGTTTGTATGCATTGAATAGGTTCCAAAAGTACTGAACCGATTTGAAAATTTCTTTCACTGTGGAGAAGCTACATTATCCCCGGATGACATAGGCTATATTTTATTTTCAAAAAACTATTACTAAAACTTCAATAATGTAACCCAAAGTGTACAAAAATTACCTAAAATATTCTTTACATCGCGTGCGCTGCGAAAACTATTGATGATTGTATTTTGTGATGCAATTATACAAACTCATTTAGGTATATAATCAGCAGCAGCCAGGGGTCTTGCAAGTGCAGAGCAAGAGTCATTTCCATTTTCGTCCAACGATATGGCGTTCATTATTTTATTTTACAATACTAACTGATATGCGATAATTATCAGATATCTACCGTTCTGATACTAAACAAAAGTTATGTGTTAACATAACTTTGCATAAAATAGCAAATGGAGCCGTAACGATAACTCTCTAAGACTGAACTTCACAAATCTGCAATTTAATTCTTACAAAGTGCTAACTGTTCTCTATGAGTTACCAGCTGTTAAACGCATAACTTTATTTTTGAAAGTTTCGAATTTATAAAGGAAATGTTCGCTGAAGTGGATTTAGCATGACTGACGGCCGGTTTCTGAAACACTGATCATCGTAGATGTCAACTAATCAGCTGTCAAATGACTTTTCAAATGTCATATGAGTTGCTAAAACGATGGTTAAACTCATTCATCTGATCATTTATATCATTAAGAAGATCATTCTAGTCAAATCAGAGAGTTTAACCATGCTTTTGGCAACTAAAATGAAATTTGAAAAACCATTTGACAGCCGATTAGTTGACATTACGATGATCGGTGTTTCAGAAACCGGGCGTCAATGACGCGCCTAAACACAAATCGCCGATTGGCCTTGTCAAATTTGAGTGAAAACGAACAATTCGAGAATTGCGCTTCTTTATTAGTATTGAGATGACGAACTCTTACACAATTATGTTAAATGTCTTACACAATTTTAAATAGAAAACCTATTAAACAAATTCACTACGAACATATAAATTAACAGATTGAGAACTGTATTTTTTGTAAGCAGTTTCCGTTTTTCGACTTCTGGTGTGCAAGCGTTGCCTTTAACTAATCTACAGGTTTTCTTCTTGAAGCGTATAGTACATAAATCGTATGGTACAGTAATATGTACTATTATTTAGCAGTAGTAATGCCCAAGTTGAGCAGTTGTAGTGTTTAGTAAGTAGTAATGCCCAAGTTGAGCAGTTGTAGGTCACAAAGTTTACAAAAGTACCGAGATACAGGTGTCAGGCCGTGGTACTTCACCGGATAAGCCTTCCTATTCGTGGCACAGCGGAAGCTGCTGCGTGGCCCTAGTCCATTGTGCAATGATTTCGTCTAGGGATGGACAAAATGAGAAAGTATATTGATATATCGATATTTACAAAAATATTAATATCGGTCTCGATATATCGAATAGAAAATATGGATTTATAGATATTTTATTTTTAGGCCTTGTCGTCGAAAAAAGACTTATGCCAAGTATTAATAAATATTTGAATGTACGGACTCTGTACCGGATTTCGATATTGAATATTTTATATCGATATATCGGATCAAAATATATCGGTTAAAAATATCCATACCTATATTTTATAAAAAATATCGATATATTTGTATTTTTCGGCATTCCTAATTTCGTCGTCGATGTGTACCTATATGTTTAAAATGTCATTGAGGATAGTCTGTAGAGAAAAAAATTGTTTAACATAAATACTCCAAATGAACATAAGTAATAAAAGTTTCACGTACAAATTCAATTTACTTAAATTGAAGAACGTTCCGATACTTCGAAGATACCAATTACGTTTCTTGCGTAATTGGTACGAAATATACCTACGAATACGAATACAATTGATATACCGCCATAATTATACAGCGTGTCGTTACCATCGCGACAATAAATGAACACACATATAGAGGAAAACTTTTAAAAATTGTATTGTAAACATTTACATTCTTTAAATATCAATATTTACAGAGTTTTTAAATTTTCCAAAACAAACAATTTTAGAACACCTTACATATAAAACTATAATATAAAGTTCATTTGTAAAGGTCGCAAAGCATATGAATGGGTTGAATGCATTTAAAAGAGATAAAACATACTGTAAGAAGGAGAGGCTTGTAATGCGGCGCTGTGGCAACGAATGAAAAAGTCTCTGACTGTATGAATCAGTCAGTTCTAGTTGTACAGGTCGATTCCGCTTCGTGCTCTCGTACGGAACGAACCTCTCTCTAAGACGGAGGGCTCATGCCACCCGAATTAGACGCTACTCGCAACTTCGGTTGCAATTTAAATATTTGTGCAAGCAGTGCTGCAGTTTAGTGTTGTGCTCGTAGGCAGGTTCCTGTTCTGTAAGTAGAATTCCATACACACTTCTCGCCTCAGAGGCGGCATTGTTTTATTTAATAACTGTGTGCTTGTTGCGATAGGCGACAGCTAGGTACCCACCCTAGCGCACCTAAAGCGCAGGCGAATTAGTTGTTAGTTTTAGGCACACACCTCCCTGCCGCAATGTGGGGAGGCCTATTTAGAAACTACACGCCGGTAACCGCCACTACTTTCCGCAGCGTAACCAAGTATTTACGCGAAAATAAGGTAGGTTTTCACACCTACTCGTTGCCTGAAGAGCGTAAACTTCGGGTAGTAATAAAGGGCGTCCCCAAAGAGTCGGATGTCGATAAGGCTAAAGTCGACATCCGCACTCAGGGATACCCCGTACATGCACTGCGATGTCTCAGGCACCCCAGAACCCGTGTCCCTATGGACATGGTCATGGTTGAACTGGACCTTACCCCTGAAGGTAAGGCCATCTTCAACCTGAAGAAGGTCTGTGGGCTCAGTGACTTAGTCATCGAGCCCCCGCGGAAATCAGGCGTTGTGGCACAGTGCCACAACTGCCAGCACTACGGCCACACGGCCAACAATTGCTTCGCTCACCCTAGGTGCGTCAAATGCACCGGTGACCACGGCACGCCCGAGTGCACGCGGCCGAAAGATTGCGCAGACCCACCGGACTGCGTAAACTGCCACGCTACCGGCCACCCGGCTAGTTACAGAGGCTGCGCTAAGGCCCCGAAAACTCCCGCGAGAAAACCTCCCGCGAAATCAACTTTTCTCAAACCCGCGCCCGTGAAATACGTTCCCGCGCCCGTACCCGTCGTAAACGCCTGGGCGAAACCCCAAGTGGTCGCACAGGTAGTCGCGCCCCCGGTCGCCTCACGACCAATCGTTCAGCCGCAGCCCGCCTATCAAAAGGCGCCGAGGCCGCAGGTGCAGCCAACACCACCGGTATTCACCGGAAACAATGACGACCCGTTCGACCAAATCGCAAACATCTGCGGCTTATGAGACCGCATAAATAGACAAGAGCCCGCCGTATTGTACAATAAATTATCGGCCGCCACATCTGGCCTCGAGCGTCTCACAGCTATTCGCGACCATAAAACACTTGTAGACGCCCTCTGAGTGTTTACAAGCCAGCCGTAAACTTTATAGTCCGCGCAATAAAACCGCGCTCCGCGGCGTCGTTAATTAGAAACTATAAAAAAAACTTTTATGGAAAGTACAACCGCAGGTAGATCAAAACCTCGGGCTCTGGTGGTTTCGTATTTCAACGCAAACGGCATTAAGAGTCAAAGGGCCGAAATCGCAGAATTCCTTCGCGATTACAATGTAGATATTTTTCTAGTGCAAGAGACATTCTTGAAACCTAGCGTACGCGATCCCAGAATCGCAAATTACAACATAGTAAGCCACGACCGGTTAGCAAACCGTCTGGGAGGCACATTAATTTACTACAAACGGTCCTTGCACTGTTGCCCGCTCGACATTCCAGAGCTAAGCCAAATAGAGGCATCCGCGTGTAGGTTAGCGCTCACTGGCCATAGGCCGCTTGTACTAGTCTCAGCCTACCTCTCGGGGAACAAAACCTTACTACAAAGCGACCTAGATACGCTACTTAACTTAGGCCCTTCCGTGATAATTGCAGGAGATCTAAACTGCAAACACGGCTCATGGGACATCCACAGTATCCCAAATAACAACGGAAAGCATCTCTTTAGCTTATCCGACAATTTAAACTTTAGCATAGTCGCTCCTGCGACTCCCACTAGGTATCCTACGGTGGACAACTACCAACACGCGACACCGAGTATCCTAGATATCATGTTACTCAAGGAGGTCTCGCTCGACATCGAGTCGATAGAGACAATCCATGAACTAGACTCAGACCACAGGCCCGTCCTTGTAAACTGGGCCAGAACGCCGGCGCGGTCCCTCCGACCAAATCCGTAGTGGACTGGCATCGTCTTGAGGTCAAACTCAAGGCCTTGGACCCCCAGGACTTAGTCGACCTACCCGAGACGATAGCTACGTTCGATGACGCAAATCGAGCGATAGCAAGTCTCCAAGAAACCATCACTTCCGCAATCGCAGACTCGGAACGGACGGTTAAACTGTCGGGCGACCGACGGTTTAACTTGTCCGCCCGACCTAATTTGGCTAATTCGGCATAAAAATTAGGCAGAAAAATGCAGCCAAACGCGCTTTCGACCGATACCGATCGGAATCGAACCGAACCCTACTTCGACGCCTTCAGCTAGAAGTCGTGTATCAGAACACCGACGTACAACGTGGGACACTCTCCTAGAGGTCATCGAGCCATCACACACCGCCTACTGGCGGTTGGCCCGCAGTCTGAAAGCAGACCCCTGCGAATCTCTACCGCCGTTAGTTAGACCTAATAGCGCTTCAGTAGCCCTAGATGACTCCGAAAAAGCCGAATGTCTTGGGGACAACCTAGAGCAGCAATGTACGCCATCGCGCGAACACATCGATATAGCCCACCTAACGGAGGTGGACCGCGTAATCGAGATTAGGGCTGCGCTTTCACCGGAAGGCAATTCTTTGAGTTCAGTGACCCCCAAAGAGGTCCAAGATGTTATTAAAAACTTTAAACCCAAATCCGCCCCGGGCCCAGATAATATTAGTAACAAAATTCTTAAAGCTCTCCCTGGGCCGCTTATCTGTTAACTGGCGACCATTTACAATACTTTACTCTCCAGTTGCTCCTTTCCAGATGACTGGAAAGAAGCCACGGTTATCGGCATTCGCAAGCCGAATAAACCAGCCAACCAGCCCTCTAGTTATCGTCATCAGCCTCCTCAGTTACCTGGGGAAGCTCTATGAGCGGCTTTTATTAAACAGGCTCAATGAGCACGTGTTTTCCCACGGCCTTCTGCCGGTGGAACAATTCGGCTTTAGAGCTAGACATTCCTGCCCCGATCAACTATTCCGCCTAACGGAACATATCCTAAAAGGCCTAAATCACCCTAAATATATCAGTACTGTGGCTCTTTTCTTCGATGTCGCAAAAGCATTCGACAAGGTCTGGCACAACGGCTTGCTTTACAAGCTGTACACACTCAAAGTGCCAGATATCGAGTTGAAGGCACCCTCTCCACAAGCCGCCGCCTCACAGCCGGCGTACCACAAGGCCACTCACCTTTCACCTTTGCTCTTTACGCTCTACACGAGCGATATACCTAAAGACCCCCACGTCAATCTCGCGCTTTTACACAGCGCTCTTTTATTCAGACCGCAACCTTAGAATACTAACCACTCGACTCCAAAGCGCCGCCGACCGATTGGTTCCGCAAATGGAGAATAGAAGTAAATCCCGAAAAGAGTGTGGCGATTCACTTCACACGAAGTACTTACCCGTCACATCTTTATAATGGCCGTCGTCAATACAGAAAGTTGGGGCAAATATCCCTTTATGGCCAAACGCTCACCTGGGAGAAAAAGGTCAAATACTCAGAAGTCACTTTCGACTCGCGTATGTCATTTACTACGCACATTAATAACGTTCGTAATAGAGCCGCGTTCGTCTCCGGCCGGCTAGACAATTTAACTAACGCTAAAAGTAAAATGCCCTTAAGGCACAAATTATTATTATATAAGACCTGCGTACGACCTATTATATCCTACGCATGCCTGACCTTCGCCCACACGCACCCTACTCGCCTGTACAAGTTACAAATAGTACAAAATAAGTTCATCCGCCGCGTAACCGGTGCGCAGTGGTATCAACGCAACGTCGACCTGCACAGCGATTGCAGACTCCCGACGATTCGCGAATATTTTAAAGACATGACCAAACGGTTTTTCGATAGAGCCGAACATGATCCCAACCCTCTGGTGATAAGCGCAGCAAATTACCAACCCGACACAAACGCGAACGTCAACAAGCGTCGCCCGCGAAACGTTCTCATTGACCCGGTCGAGGAAGGGGACTTTGATACGCCAGACCCACCGCCGGGGGTCCCGCCGGATATCACTACACCCACAGTTAGTGCAACAATGAACACACTAGTTCGCCCTCGCCTCCGAGCACGGCGAGACCAACACAACGCGTACACAAGGTACACCCGCGTTCCGGGGCGGTTCTCACCGCTCCCAGCCATCGATTAGCTAATTGCACAGTCGACGGCCATCGGTGTTTCTGTCCGAACCGCGACCTCGATGGCCCTTAGATGACGCACCATAGTTAAACGCACGCGTGAGCACATGCGTGGCCCTACCCACAGCGGAGGGCCCAAACCCGTGGGTTCTGGCTAGCCCACCGGTTCTGCGTCAGATGAAGCTTTAATAGTCTCAGGACTGAAAGCAAAAACATCAGTTAATACAAGATTAATACAAGATTGTATAGGTGTTACAAATTTTGTTTCTTTTTTACGTAATTAGTTTGTTTGAAAAATATATTTTTTTAATTATGGATTTTTTAACGTTTTATATTTTTTTATGGTTATTGGCAAGAAGCATTAGACGTGTGTTAATTTATTGTCGCGGTTGTAACGACCCGCTGTATATATAGTTTTAATACGTCGTAATGAATATCTGATTTATGCGGGCACGCGAGTGAGAATATAACTTTCAAAACGAAGAGGTAAACTATTTTTTGTATGCCTTTTCATAAATACATATTTGCGGTCAATCAAAATAATTTTTTTTAAATATCAATCTAAATATTTGTCGAGAGAAAAAATGGCGGGAAATTAAACAGTTGCTACGCGAGCATGTGATTTCCCGTTATTAACATTGCGTTTGCGGAAAAAATCTTCATTCGGTATGTAATATCACGGAAAATTGCTTTGGCTTTGAACTGGCTGGTAGATTAATAAAATTTAAACGATTTTTTGGGCATTCATTATTTCTTTAATAAATCGTAATGCGATCTTCATTAACTTGGAACGACAGAATAAATTAGGTTCAAGCGAGACGTTTTTTCGACTGCCACTTTGTACTAGGTACGTGTTGGTTTTATAAGTGTATGTAAATTTTATTACAACCCATACGTTGGACTTTATATAAAGCTTCATGAAACTATAAGCATATTACATAATATTAACTGGGGAACAATGTTGCTAAATATCTAACGTTTAATATATTTTACGATGTTTGCTGTTACTATAAACGATGAGTGTGAAATGGGCATTTAGGTTTTGATACTATGCCATATAAATAATCCGACCATTATACACCGTGTAGTCACGTTATATACACATTATACACGTCTAACTCTATTTGCCAATAATCATAAAAAAATATAAAACGTTAAAAAATCCATAATTAAAAATATTTTTAAAAGATATTTTTCAAAAAATATTTAATAAAAGATATTTTTCAAACTAATTAAATAAAGAAGAAATAAAATTTGTAACTACAACTGACTGACTCATACATTCAGAGACTTTTTCATTCATTGCCAATACGTCGCATTACAAGTCTCTCCTAACAGGACGTTTTATCTTTTTTTAAATTCATTCAACCCATTCATATGCTTTACAAATGAACTTTACGTTACAGATTTATACGTAAGGGTGTTATAAAAATGTTTGTTATGTAATTTTTTTTTAATCGGTAAATATTAATGTTTAAAGAATATAAATGCTTATTACAAGTTTAAAAAGTTATCTTCTATACGTGTGTTCATTTATTGTCGAGGTTGTTACGACACGCTGTATATACCAAAGTGAGCGAGCTGTCTGTACTGGCATAGGCAATCAGAAAATTTTCTGATAACAATAGGAATATTCATATCAGTAAGTAATCGATTACAAATAAATTGCCTGAATCAATTCAACTCAATTTGTCTCAGAATTAAAACTTCAATGTGGTCGAATGATTCCTTATATTTTCACTATCACCACATCTCATTAAACCAAACTATTTTCATGTAAAAAAACTTTTATATAAAAAGTTATGGATTGTCGTGCACCATTTAAGATTTAGGGCTTTCTAGCCCCGTGAATATTGTCGCGTAGAAGACAAAATGTTTTGACGTCATCGTTATTTGGTTGAACACGACGCTTCAACGTCGTACCACCTCGTGCAAGCTGGGTGTGGTTTCCACATGCAATGCTTTACCTATAAGCTACTTTCCGCGGCTTCGCTTGCTTGACTTTCGATTTGATTTGCCAATTTTTACGAGGTTACATGTATTAAGCGCAAAGTCATCGATCTATGGATCGAGCTATGCTCGGTATTTCTCAGTGTCATAGAGTTGGCGATGAAGATATCCACATTAGAATAGAGGTAAATGACGTATATCACAAGATTGATAAGCTAAAGTCAGAACCGGATTTAGGATTCAAGACTTTGGAAAAAACAAATTAAATACAGACTAGTACATTACATTAAATTTTAACAGAAATCAATGGAAAATAATTTGGAACCAAGGGCCCCCACTCTTTTGTTGCCCCGAGGCCTCCATACCTCTAAATCCGGCCCTGGCTAAAGTGACAAAGGGCCACATAGCTCTTAGAACCAACAGCCGATGGGGCAGGAATGTTCTCGGAGAGCAGCCTCGTAGCCGATAGCCTCTCAGCCTGGATGACCCCTCTTTATATGGAGTGACGACCTGTGCAAATATGCGGAAAGTCTGTGGAGGGTACCTGTGATGAGCATTGGACTCGTACAGGCTGATACGATGATGAGGGATACCTCATTACCTGATAAGGTAATAGAGCCACGCAAAGCCTTCTACTGATCGAATAACAAACGGCCTCAAAGGAGTGTGCAAAATGGATGCATTTGGACTCTCAATTACTTAGCGTGATTAGATAACTGGGGTCTTGTATTTAAATGATCACAATGCATCCGTAACCTCACAAGACATTTCAATGTCCATTGCTGTTTTTTGAAGAAATAGTGTAGTTAGTATAGTTAGTCCGGCTATGACAGCTTTGTCAAAAGAGGTCTGCGGGCCCAACGGACCACGGCCGTCCGCTCTGTTGCAACTCGTCATCACTTAATAGCAAGAGATGGGCAATCGACCAACAAGAGAGGCTCAACGCTCCAAAATCCCTCAAATGGAGGTTCGAACCTCGGCGATTGCAATCGGTAATCGAAGTCCATTGCTGGGTGGTAATTATTAAGCGTCAGGTGAACCGCTTGCTCGCTTGTTGTTCTCAGACATAATAGATTCAACGTGCGAAATATACGCCTATTTGATAGACATATTACAATATCAAATCTAACTAAATTACATGACTATCATAGATTTATCGCCATGGCTAGTGACAAGAGGATTCTTTTCTCGCTCAAAGGCATATATATATAAGCATAACTATTAAGCTAGGAAATGCAGCTAGCGTACTTGGCACCATGCCCCGTGGACTAGGCTTATTAGATAACGTGCGAAGTATGTTCATCTCCTATTTGATAACAACCATAATTTCATCGTTTACGAGTCGAGGCGTGAACGGTTAAAGCGCGCCTACACAAACCTTTATATTTATAATAAAGCCCGAAAATAATAAAGGAGGTCCCGAATGCCCTATGGCTATGAAAGGTCGATGACTTCAGAGTTTGAATTAAAATTATAAACATGCATAGCTAAAACAAGACTTTTGTTGTCCAGTTAGAGAGTAAGAGAATAGATGTTGCAAATTTCCATGGGCGGCGTTGATTGCTTATCATCAGGTGGCCCGCATGCTCGTTTGCCTCCTTTTCCCATAAAAAAAAATTCGAATTGCGATATTAATGTCGCGAGTTTGAATCTCAGTGGAATGAAAAGTAAACGTTTTGTTTTTATAATAAACGCCGTGCATATATCACTATAATATATCGATACACTTTATACGGCAAACTCGGCGAAACGTAGACGTCATTTTATATGTACGCTTGTAGGATATACGATAAAAGTAATCTAGATTAAACGCCCTAACAAACTTCTCATTCTATAAATAACTATTGGAACCTGGATGCTTCTCCAAATACCAGGGTCTCATAAGGACCAGTGAAGTTTAAAATTATTTAAGCACTTCTTTTCTTATGATCGCCTTCGCTTGGAGAAAAACAATGATTTAAAGATGTCGGATTAAGACGAATTCGTCTAAGAAAAGTCTGTGTAGTCTCCACAGCTGTATGCGTTATTATTTTGTAATCCAATACCATATCAATATCGCTTTTGTCGTGACGATGCGTGCGTAGTAAGCTACGTTGTGTATTTGTTTTGCAATAATACAAATCCCCGAGCACTAACTCGCGCACACTCCGTCCTACTTTCGCTTCGCTCGCGTTGAAGCCCTTAAATACATATTTTTTTTAACCATTTATTTTTTTAATATAAAGAATCCTATGTCCTTTTTAATACCCCTAAGAATATGTGTACAAAGTTTCATAATAATCGTTTGATTAGTTTTGACGTGAAAGCGTTTTTAATATTAATAATTATTAATACAATTTATAATATTAATAAGTAGGGATGTCCACCTCAATATACACGTGAAATTGCTAAACTCAAATTTCTTTATTCAATATATGCTTTGTTTTTAGCTTTTATTAAACGTCCTAAAACTATTGCTGGTTCATTAAATTATGCCTGCCCAGAGAAGAAGCGGGAAGAGTGCCTGCGGTCTTGTTATCTTTTTTTTAAGTGATGTACACAAAACTCTTTAGGTTTGAATTCAGCAGCAGTGTGCTTACAAGTGCGGGGCAAGAGTCATTTCCACACATCTTATCTTGTCCTCAATTTATTCTGCTCCAACCAAAATAAAACGTTTATTTAATTAAAATGTCGAATGTGTAGGTAATCTGTCCATTGCTTGATAAATTTTAAAATAACGATAGACTATTTTTCTATTGTAAAGTGCGCGGTCATATTGTTGGGGAAGTTTTAATTGCTCATTGCAGATTAGATAACACGCGGGCCTTGCATTGTCAATAAGGCGGATAAAGATTTTTATGTTTTCTTGTTATACATAAGGTTACACACAGGGCTCGTTCCTTCATTGTAAAAGAGTAATTCTTTATTGTAGAATAATTTTACGAGTTAATAATACCTTTGAAAAGTCTTTGGATGACTCCGTAGCGCAATTGTCGAGGTATTTGTTTCGGCGCCGGGGGTCGTGGGTTCAATTTCATACGGGACTATTATTTGTATGAGCCACAGGTAATTTTTACGGATTCGAGTGTTTGCCCACGTGAAAGACGCTCTTAAAACTTACAACACGGGATAATGATGTACTATAAGGGCAATGTTTTAAAAAAGACGACAATAGAAAGATTTATTTTTAAAGGAAACAAAAAACCCGACTGCATAAAAATACTTACTAAATTATTATATCTTTGTTATTTTTTACGGACAACAAGTCGAAATACTATGCACTATGCCGTATCCCAAAACTGATACGAATCTTATAACACCTTATAAAAGAGAAGGCTATAGTGCGTGCCAAGGAATGAGTCTATATATACATATATCTATATACACTCTTACGATCGACACACATTTCACCATATTGAACATAATTTGTGAAATTATTATAAATTTGTGTTAAAGTTATCAGACCGGAAAAGAACCGAAGATTTTCGTAATGCATGAGTTTTTTCCTGCGAGATGAAAATAGGATATGTTTTTTTATGTATGTGATAAGATTGAGAGTGAACTTAAGGTTCACCTGTTGCGATAACCACCGCCCATACAAATTTGAAACACCCGCAGGGTTGCAGTTGCCTATAATAAAGTGTTTAATAGTGCTTGATGCTTAAATTTAGAAGAATACTTCTTGATTACTGAATATTCCGCATGCATGACTAACGTTTAATTAAACACATCACATTTTTGGAATTAATTGCTTATCTTGGAATTAACTAACCACAGCTAAAGAAACCGTTCTTCCAAGCTGACATGATGAGGGTTAAGGGAAATGCTATTTCCTCTATGCACAAGTTCTGTCAATTATAGGGGACTAACGACTAGTTTTCTACGTCACAATTTAGGATACACAAATTCTGAGCTGCTGCAAATGCTTAATTGCTGATAACGTGTATTTAGATTTATCAGCTTTTCAGCGCTTTCTTCCGTTGATCTAGAAACGTTTTTACCTGCATAAGAAGTTTGACTTGATTGAATATAACGCAGTTCCTATTAGTAAATTAGCAATAAACCATTTGACAGCTTCAAAGGTTACATTACATTCCAACATCTACATATTTTAATATAAATCGGTAAAATTCGTCCACATTCTACAACACCATTATGATAATCACGCACTTTTATCGCGGGAGAAATAGTTGTGGAACGCTTGCTGGGCCGTAAAGAATTCCGATAAGCGATATTTCGGAGTAACTCTGACTAAGGCGTGGGTTTCCGTAAAGCCGCATGTGAGCATGTGACATGTGACATGTCATCACAACGAACACCGCGGGGATTACGCGACGAGAACATGTCGTGACGGGAGCCTTAGCTCTTGATATTTCGAGATAAGAGATCGCTAGTGACGTGGGGAATTGTAGGACAAACGCCCGGTTTCTGAAACACCGATCATCGTAGAAGACAACTAATCAGCTGTCAAATGGCTTTTCAAATGTTATTTGGGTTGCCAAAAGGATTGTTAATTTCTTTGAATCGATCATTAAGATCATTCTGATCGATTCGGAGAGTTTAACCAAACAAAGCCATTTGACAGTTGATTAGTAAACTTCTACGATGATCAGTGTTTCGGACACCGGGCGAAAGACAAACAAACGCAATGAACTAGAATATTGTTTATGGAAAAGGTCAAGCGTGGTCCGTGCTCTTTTTCGAACTCGTTTTCTCTTTTAATATGAAGGATAAAGATGGATCTTAAAGACGGAGGCGATGAGAAATTTTCGTTCGCTGATGAAAAGACAGGGGAATTTACAAACAAACACTGGCTTATACCCCAGAGCGGAGATAGATACTACAATTTCCACTTTACTCTATCTTTACTTCTACACTATACTTATCATCTATTATCCCACTTAAACTCGGCTCGGCTCAACATGTGAATCATGTAACTGGCTTTGACTAAGTTCTTTTACGACCGGCCACAATTATCTGTAAGTCACATAAAAACTTACCCCTCATGGGAGTCGAATCTATGACTCCCGGCTTCCAAAGCCGACAAATTCTTTAAGGGCTCTTCTTCCACTGCCATAAGCTATGATAGCTCATTGTCCGGGCACTTTTAATTCAATATACTCGAGCAACCTGAGTTCGATCCCTGGTGCCGGCACCAATGAAATTGTTAATTTTAAGTGCTGAATAATCACGTGCTCAGCGGTGAAGGAAAACATCATCAGGAAACCTGCATACTTTCAAAATAATACTATATTTCGAAGATATGTGAAGTCCGCCAATCCGCAGGGCATAGTACACCCGCAATCCGTGTCGCGTGGTGTAGTATGTCCTGATACCCTCTGTACAGAGGAGACCTTTTGCCCGGCAGTGTGTCATTTATAGTCTGATACTTTACTTTTGCTTTACTTTACTGGAGAGTGAGGTAACGTGACCCACTTTTTAATGCTTGTCAACCGGCGGCGTCAATCACTTAAGGCGGGGCTTGCAGATGCATTAACAACCTTTAAAAAAGTAGGCCCAGCCGGCTACCTCACTCACCAAACGTAATGCTGAAGTATAACCAATTATATTATATACAAAGATAACACAAGCGCACCGAAATTGAGGCACTCAAATTAAACCAGTTGGTGTAATTAGATTTAGACTATACCTATCATATTCAGCCACATTCGCTCATAATATACGTCATGTAATAAATATAAATAAAATAAATAAATGGCAGTATGGACACACGTCATCTATATTATTAAACATCATTCAGTATAACACTTCTACTTCACGCCGGCTTCTGTGAGGTCGTGGTGCCGAACGGACCTGCACATTCAAGCAACAGCGAAGACTGTTGCGTGGCCGTAGCACATTTAAAGAAGCCGCTATGTCACTAACATAGTTACTACAGCTCTGAATATTTAGTACTTTCGCATCATAATACTATGTTCATTCACCGTATAACATTTTATTAACACTACAAACCAAAAGGATAAACTTTCCCGCAAATAAAATTCGCAATTTCAATGCTAGTAACACGGTCAACTTCTATATCACGTAGCTAACTTTCGCGGTGCAATGGCCTCGTAGTTTCTGCCTGCTCCGTTCCAGTTGTCGGTATCGTCCTAACCGGGTCGGATAATCCTTGCGGGGCTTTAAATCTGTGGCACAGGACTGACCCGGCTTCATTAATCCCCGCGCGACCCAAAGTCCCTCTTCTTGCGTTGGTTACAAAATAAATAACACCAGTGCGACACATTCTTTGCTTCCGCACTAGAAGACCGTAAATAATACTAGCGGACCCGACACACGATGTCTTAAATTCGACTACAACTTAGAAACAAAAAATAAAAAAAAAACTGTAGTGGACCAAATTGTGAATCCAAACCATTCTCGAATCGACCTGAATACACATTTCATTAAAATCGGTCCAGCCGTTTAGGGGGAGTTCAGTGACAGACACACGTACAGAAAAATGATATATATTATTAGATTAGAATCTGAAGGACCGCCCAGTTGGTCACATAATATACGTTACATTGACATGCCAAAAACTTAAAACGATTTCTTTTCAGGGTTAATTTCTTGAGTCATGAAAACCTAATCGACAAATTTTCAGTTTTCAACAGAAGGTCTACCGTTGAGTAACAGATTAAATAAATAATGAAAAATAGAATAGAATAAAATAGAATATACCTTTGCTTATTGCATACATGGAAATACATAGAAAAAAATATAGGAAACTTAGTGTAGGTGCGTACAGGCGTCCTATTGCTACGGCAAAAAAATCTTAATGGATAGGTTAAATTGTTTAATAATATTAAATGATAGTAATAAAATTCCTTTTCGTCGAATAAATGACCTTACAGCGAAAATCACTGCGAATTTTTGGTAACTTATTTATTCATCGTATATTGCATACGGAATCCCTTTATTTTCTACCAATTAAATAGCCAGAATGATGTTTATTCTGTTATTTATGTTTATTCTGTTCCGAATAATTTATGCGTTATAACGGTACACCTAATTTCCTTTATAATGAGGTTTTTATTTCTGATTACGAAGTTAATTTCACTATTGCTTTTTTTAGAAATCATTCTAAGTAATATAGTAAGTAGTGTAGTAATCATAATAAGTAAGTAGTGGATACAACTTTCATATGTTGCAGGCGATCTCCTAGCTGATGTTGAATTAATGCTCAACAATTGACAGTTATTTTCAAGTCAGGTCTCGCGTATTTTAAACCGATGCATTTCTTATCAAGTATATTTATTCCCAAGATGGTCAGACAGTCACCGTACATTATTAACTTTATAATTTAAATTATTCATTAATAAATTTCTACAGATCACTTAACATCAGGTAAACCGCCGGCTCGAAACTGCCAACTTTTAAATAAAAAAACACCAGGTTCCGTTTTGATTATCGCCACCCATGGACATGTTTTTTTTATGAGACAAATTGGCAAACGCAGCCCATGGACATTTGCATCACCCGTAGGGTTGCAGAAGCGTTGCCACCTTCAAATAAAGTGGGCCCCGGCTACCTCACTCACCAGACGAAACGCATAAGTGTAACACTTCCACTTTAGGCCTGTCTTCTGTGAGTTCGTGATACTTACCCGAACGGACCTGCCCATTCGTGCAACAGTGGACACAATTGCTTGTATCTTGTATCTTGTATTAACTGATGTTTTTGCTTTCAGTCCCGAGATTATTAAAACTTCATCGGACGCAGAACCGGTGGGCTAGCCAGAACCCACGGGTTTGGACCCTCCGCTATGGGTAGGGTCACGCATGTGCTCATGCGTGCGTTTAACTACTATGGTGTGTCATCTAAGGGCCGTCGAGGTCGCCGGTTCGGACCGAGACCCCGACGGCCGTCGACTGTGCATTTAGCTAATCGGTGGCTGGGAGCGGTGAGAACCGCCCCGGAACGCGGGTGTACCTTGTGTACGCGTTGTGTGGGTCTCGCCGTGCTCGGAGGCGAGGGCGAACTGGTGTGATTGTTGTTACACTAACTGTGGGTGAAGTGTTATCCGGCGGGACCCCCGCGCGTTGGGTCTATCGTATCTAAGTCCTCTTCGTCGACCGGGTCGATGAGGACGTTTCGCGGGCGACGCTTGTTTACGTTCGCGTTTGTGTCCGGTTGGTAGTTTGCTGCGCTTACCACCAGAGGGTTGGGATGATGCTGGGCTCTATCGAAGAACCATTTTGTCAAATCTTTAAAATGAGCGCGAATCGTCGGGAGTCTGCAATCGCTGTGCAGATCGACGTTGCGTTGATACCACTGCGCACCGGTTGCACGGCGGATGAACTTATTTTGTACTATTTACAGCTTGTACAAGCGAGTAGGGTGCGTGTGGGCGAAGATCATGCATGCGTAGGACATAATAGGTCGTACGCAGGTCTTATATAATGATAATTTGTGCCTTAAGGGCATTTTACTTTTAGCGTTAATTAAATTGTGTAGCCGGCCGGAGACGAACGCGGCTCTATTACGAACGTTATTAATGTGCGTAGTAAATGACATACGCGAGTCGAAAGTGACTCCTAAGTATTTGACCTTTTTCTCCCAGGGGAGCGGTTGGCCATAAAGGGATATTTGCCCCAACTTTCTGCATTGGCGAGGACCATTATAAAGATGTGACGGGTAAGTACTTCGTGTGAAGTGAATCGCTACACTCTTTTCGGGATTTATTTCTATTCTACATTTGCGGAACCAGTCGCCGAGGCGGTCGGCGGCGCTTTGGAGTCGAGTGGTTAGTAGTCTAAGGTTGCGGTCTGAATAAAAGAGCGCCGTGTCATCCGCGAAAAGCGCGAGATTGACGTGGGGGTCTTTAGGTATATCGCTCGTGTAGAGCGTAAAGAGCAAAGGAGAGAGGCAGGAGCCTTGTGGTACGCCGGCCGTGAGGCGGCGGCTTGTGGAGAGGGTGCCTTCAACTCGATATCGAAAAGAGCGGTTTGACAGGAAGGCCCGGATGGTGTGTACGAGCCTATCTGGCACTTTGAGTGTGTACAGCTTGTAAAGCAAGCCGTTGTGCCAGACTTTGTCGAATGCTTTTGCGACATCGAAGAAGAGAGCCCCTGTACTAATATGTTTGGGGTGGTTAAGGCCTTTTAGGATGTGCTCCGTTAGGCGGTATAGCTGATCGGGACAAGAGTGTCTAGCTCGAAAGCCGAATTGTTCCGTCGGCAGAAGGCCGTTGGAAAATACGTGCTCTTTGAGCCTATTTAACAATAGCCGCTCGTAGAGCTTCCCCAGACAACTGAGGAGGCTGATGGGACGATAGCTGGAGGGCTTATTGGCTGGTTTATTCGGCTTGCGAATGCCGATAACCGTGGCTAGCTTCCAGTCGTCCGGAAAGGAGCAACTGGAGAGAAGGGTATTGAAAATTGTCGCCAGTAAACAGATAAGCGGCCCAGGGAGAGCTTTGAGAATCTTATTACTTATATTATCTGGGCCCGGGGCGGATTTTGGTTTTAAATTTTTAATAATATCATGGACCTCTTCGGGGGTCACTGAATTTAAAGGTTCACATTGGAAGCGCAGCCCTAGTCTCGATTACGCGGTCCACCTCCGTTAGGTAGGCCGAATCGGTGTGTTCGCGCGATGGCGTACATTGCTGCTCTAGGTTGTCCGCAAGGCATTCGGCTTTTTCGGAGTCATCTAGGGCTACTGAAGCGCTATTAGGTCTAACTAACGGCGGTAGAGATTCGCGGGGGTCTGCTTTCAGACTGCGGGCCAACCGCCAGTAGGCGGTGTGCGATGGCTCGATGTCCTCTAGGAGAGTGTCCCACGTTGTGTGTCGGTGTTCCGATACACGATCTTTGACTTCTAGCTGAAGGCGTCGAAGTAGGGTTCGGTTTGATTCCGATCGGTATCGGTCGAAGTCGCGTTTGGCTGCATTTTTCTGTCTAATTAGCAGTCGCAGGTCGGGCGGAAAGTTAAACCGTCGGTCGCCCGACAGTTTCACCGTCCGTTCCGAGTCTGCGACTGCGGAAGTAATAGTTTCGCGGAGACTCGCTATCGCTCGATTTGCGTCATCGAACGTAGCTATCGTCTCGGGTAGGTCGACTAAGTCCTGGGGGTCCAAGGCCTTGAGTTTGGCCTCAAGATGATGCCAGTCCACTACGGATTTGGTCGGACGGACCGCGCCGGCGTTCTGGCCCAGTTTACACAGGACGGGCCTGTGGTCTGAGTCTAGTTCATGGATTGTCTCTATCGACTCGATGTCGAGCGAGACCTCCCTGAATAACATTATGTCTAGGACACTCGGTGACGCGTGCTGGTAGTTGTCCACCGTAGGATACCTAGTGGGAGTCGCGGGAGCGACTATACTGAAATTTAGGTTATCGGATAAGCTAAAGAGATGCTTTCCGTTGTTGTTTGGGATGCTGTTGATGTCCCATGAGCCGTGTTTGCAGTTTAGATCTCCTGCAATTATCACGGAAGGGCCTAAGTTAAGAAGCGTATCTAGGTCGCTTTGAAGGAGGGTTCTATTCCCCGAGAGGTAGGCTGAGACTAGTACAAGCGGCCTGTGGCCGGTGAGCGCTAACCTACACGCGGATGCCTCTATTTGACTTAGCTCTGGAATGTCGAGCGGGCAACAGTGCAGGGACCGTTTATAATAAATTAGTGTGCCTCCCAGACGGTTTGCTAACCGGTCGTGGCGGACAATATCGTAAATTTGCGATTCTGGGATCGCGTACGCTAGGTTTCAAGAATGTCTCTTGCACTAGGAAAATATCTACGTTATGATCGCGAAGGAATTCCGCGATTTCATCCCTTTGATCCTTTATGCCGTTTGCGTTGAAATACGAAACAACCAGAGCCCGAGGTTTTGTTCTACCTGCGGTTGTACTTCCCATTAAGGTGTTTTTATGGGTCTAATTAACGACGCGGCGGAGCGCGGTTTTATTGCGCGGACTATTGTTCTTTACGGTTGGCTCGTAAAAGCCCAAAGGGCTTCCACAAGCGTTTTATGTTGGCTAATTGCCCTAAGACGCTCGTGGCCAGATGTGGCGGCCGCTATTTTAGCGGACAATACGGCGAGTTCCTGCCTATTAATTCTATCTAATAAGCTGCAGATGTTAGCTATTTGCGCGAAGGGGTCGTCCTTGTTTTCCGTGAAAACTGACGGAATTGGCTGCACCTGCGGCCGCGGCGCCGTTTGAGAGGCGGGCAGCTGTTGCGCGATCGGTCGTGAGGCGACCGGGATTACCGGCGCGGTTACCTGCGCGGCCACCTAGGGTTTCGCCCAGGCGTTAATGACGGGTACGGGCGCGGGAATGTATTTAACGGGCGCGGGTTTGGGCAACGTAGACTTCGCGGGAGATTTTCTCGCGGGAGTTTTCGGGGCCTTAGCGCAGCCTCTATAACTAGCCGGATGGCCGGTAGTGTGGCAATTTACGCAGTCCGGTGTCTGCGCAATCTTTCGGCCTCGTGCACTCGGTTGTGCCGTGGTCACCGGTGCATTTGACGCACCTTGGGTGAGCGAAGCAGTTATTGGCCGTGTGGCCAAAATGTTGACAGTTGTGGCACTGTGCCACAACACCTGATTTACGTGGGGGCTCGATGACTAAGTCACTGAGCCCACAGACCCTCTTAAGGTTGAAAATGGCCTTACCTTCCGGGGTAGGGTCAAGTTCCACCATGACCATGTCCATAGGGACACGGGTGCGAGGGTGCCTGAGACGACGAGCCCACAGACCCTCTTAAAGTTGAAAATGGCCTTACCTTCCGGGGTAGGGTCAAGTTCCACCATGACCATGTCCATAGGGACACGGGTGCGAAGGTGCCTGAGACGACGCACGGTGTGAACAGGGTATCCCTGAGTGCGGATGTCGACCTTAGCCATATCGACATCCGACTCTTTTGGGACGCCCTTAATTACGACCCGAAGTTTACGCTCTTCGGGTAGTGAGTAGGTGTGGAAACCTACCTTAGCTTCGCGCAAGTACTTTGTTACGCAGCGGAAATCGTCTGACGAATCGGGTATATCGGGTATATACAAATATGGGTATCCGCGTATACCTACGCGGATACCCATATTTTTATTTTTTGCCCGCGTTTCTCGGATGTTGTGGCGTTCAAACCACGAACAAACCTGGTGCCACTTTGCCTTATCTTGTATAATTATTGGCGGCGGTGGCTTGATTTTTCGCTCGGAGGCGAATGTCGGTTCCGACTGGGCAGACGCGGCTGCCTTTTTGGCGGGCGTCGCGGTGGGACGGTTTGACGGGGCGGCCTCGCTTTCGGGGTCGCTGTCTGTAGCGGGGCGTTTCTTGCCCTTTTTTTCGCGATTTGACGACGGTGAAGCCGTCAGCGTTCGCGTTGTTAGCGGGGGTCGTTTCGACCTCCATGTCTGAGCCGCCGTCCGATTGTGAGTCGGTAACAACAGCGCGGAAGGGGGCCGAAATTGGTTGCGCGGAAGGCGCGTTAAGATCGATCGCGGCGGCGGAGGTCGACGCGACGGGCGTTTCGATTGTCGCAGAGGGCGACTCGATGACTGGCGCAGAGGGCACCGGAGATGGCGGCGAGGCGGCAGCCGGTGAAGCCGGACTGTCGCTGGAGAATTCGACGACAAGGCGTCGTTCCCTCGCGAAGCTTAAATATTTAGCCCATACTTCGGGGCATTCTTGTCGAAGGAATTCCTCTAATAGGGGACCCATGGCGACGCTTGGGCTTGCGCCCCGCCGGCGTGTGGTTTCTAAATAGGCCTCCCCACCTTGCGGCAGGGAGGTGTGTGCCTAAAATTAACCTTTAATCGCCTGCGCTTTAGGTGCGCTAGGGTGAGTACCTAGCTGTCGCCTAATGCAACAAGCACACAGGTAAAAATTACAATGCCGCCTCTGAGACGAGAAATGTGTGTAGAATTCTACTTACGGACAGGAACCTGCCTACGAGCACAACATAGTGCACACCAAGAGATAAAAGAAATAGAATTAGCAACAACGGTTGCAAGATGGCTTCCGGGTCGGTTGGCATGGGCCCTCCGGCTCAGAGTAACGTCCGTTCCGTGTGGAAGCACGAAGCGGACTCTCTAAAACATCTAAACAATTGCGTGGACCTACCACAGTTAAAACATGTGCAACATCTCACCGATTGATTCTTTGCAAATATTTAAATCCTGGGCTAGGGTTGCCTCAATCACCAGACGACAGACGAGAATATAACAATTACACTTTGCGCTTCTCAGCGAGGCCCGCCCCTAACGCATCTTTAGTTTCTATAGAAATGGATATCCGAATAATGCGGCAATGAGCTGCAGACCCATGATTATTCTGTTATAACATTGAATACACAAGTGCTCAAAACAGTCACAAGTGTCGTACATTTCCACTCGGCAATAACAACCCGAATACTTCACGCACCAAATGCGCCTGTTATCAGCATCGAATTCCTAGGCCATTGGAAACCAAACACTCGGTATCTACGTCTACTAAATAAGTAGCTTCTCTGAGCTATTTATCTAGACAGTGTACAAGACTTCAACCGTTTAGTTCAAACAAGAGTAGAATCTACATATATCCATTAACAATGTCTTTATTGCTCGAAATTGGGCTAGCATAACTAGATTAAAATAGACCAAATACAAACCACCAGAGCAAATTTTTCAAACTTAATTATTTATTTTCCTCATTTCAAAGGTAACATAATTGAGTGGTTGACGTGATGGGTGGTGAGGATCTGAGATTCAGGCTGGCTACCCGTTGCTTCACACAAAGGACAGAAAAAATTTATACTTTTAACTTACTTACTTTTTAAGCCGCGATTTTTCTCCAATTAAGCTGACCTGTTAGTACAGCAGAGGCTGTTTTATAAGAAATTAACGAAACAATTTAAAAAATTTAAACGCTTAAAAGCGATAAAAACATTCGTCTCAATTTTTTTCCCTAACGTCAACGGTGTTATGTGTACTTAACAATTTCATACAAACACCCAAATCCCAAACAATTATATGTGAAGGCTTGTGTTGCACAATAGCACCTTAGCGATATGGTGAGCTGAAGGCATAAAAGCGGGTGTCAGTAATAATTCCACACCCACACATTTTTTACATTTCCTCGGGGCTCTGTGTAAGCTGACATATTGTTTACTAGCTGCTGCCCGCAACTACGTCTGCTTAGAATAGGCTGAAGGCGTAACATTCAGACAGAAAGACAGATATACATCTTATTCTGATGTATAAGCTATATTATTATAAAGTTTCATTAAAATCCATTCGGTAGTATTTGCGTGAAAGAGTAACAAACACCCATCCATGCATACAAACTTTCGCCTTTATAATATCAGTAAGGAAGTAAGGACGTTACTATCTTGTTAGAACGCCACAACGAACCACACTTTGCCATTTGCAGCCACCATTTACCCACGACTCTCCGCCCAGTGGGAGGCCTTCCAACAAGTGGGATATCTTCATTCAACAGTAGACTCCTTCTGGCTTATGATGATGATGCCGATGGTTATCTTATTAAATAGTTTGTCGATTGAATAGAATTTTGTATTCATTTCGTAAAGATAACATTGTACGGCTGACGTAATCTAGGAATATGTACAGTAACGCAATTATGTAATGCATTATGAGGCAATAGCGTGTACTACACAATCTGCGGGTGAAGTACCCGTGCATTACAATGATATATTTGATTTATTTTTATTACTTTTATTTTATTTCTAGCCAATATTTGCTTCTCGTTACTTAATTATCGGATTTTCTCCTTCCAAAGGTCGCTTTCAGTATTTATCGCCGAGTGTTTTGTATCCTGTTCACTCTTACACCCGCGGCTGATGATCCTTGCATGGTTACTTCCTCACTTACCACCTGTTTAAAATAATAAATATGATTATACAATGATTGCCGTATATATAAGGTTGAGGATGTAGAGCGTGCAGAAGAATTAGACATACATACAAACATTAATTAACATATAAATACATGTATCCATAGAAAAATGCATGAGCTCAAAAATTACCCTCATTCAGGAGTCGGTTGAAAAAAACTGAAAAGAGTTTACACCGCGATCCATTATACTATAACTTTTAAAGAAGTCTTTCCTGGAAAGAAAACCGCTAAAAGTCATAAACAAGATGTCAAAATTGACATAGTCGTAATAAAACACACGATTTTTAAACAAAAATTAGTTATTAATTATTTAGATAGACGACAAAATGCTGTAGTTACCTCATTTATAGGTAATACAAGCACTTAGCCCGCGACGTCGTCCACGAAAATTGTGATAGCTCGCCTAATTTGCATGATATAAATATAATTTTTATACTAAAACCTTCTCCGAGTCACGCTGCATCTCATGGTATAAGTATATACCGATCTGTTCAGTATTTTTCGCAGTATAAACAAGCAAAAAATCGCTCTCCTAATATCGCTAGTATAGATGAAAAGCGAAATCACCTCTATAGCTTCCGCTTCACGCCTTCCGTGAAATCATGATCTAGCCACGTCTGGCCCACTCATGCGCGATTCGAAAGCGTCACGCGAACTAACACGCACAAATTGAGCAAAGTGCTTGAACAGTAAATTCTCAACAACAGCGTGATTGTAAACATCAAATCCTCGACCGTTCAGAAATCCCGAATGACGCAAACACGCTGGCATTCGCTTAATAACGCACACAATCTACCAGTACTTGGAGCGACGGACATCTGCACTTATTTTTTTACCGCGACTAAAACGTTGAGCTGACACAATTAATTAGACAAGCGTAAGTCCTGTTGTGTTCTTCAGTTGGAAATGTGCATTGGCGGTGGTTATCACTTAACGAACTCAAAATCCAAAATCATTTATTCATCGACATACGAAACATACATTTCATCTATCGATAGTATTTCTTTTAAATCTACCACCGTTTCGTAATGAGGTTCCTCTAACGGAGAAGAAACAGGCGAAAAAAAACACCGTCCTCTTGTCTGTCATTTTTTCCCAATATTTTAAATTTTATAACGGTAGTAAGGAACTTCTTTACTTGTGTGCAATTTACCTTCCACCACCTATACAGAGGCATATCTTAGATGAATTCCTTAATAACTCTACCAGAGTGCTGGACCAATATCTCACACAATATCTCGAACGTAATGCTTGTAGGAGACTTTAATTTGGGATCAATAACTTGGAACTGTTCAAACAATAAATACGCCACTACATACATGGACGCAAATAATAGTACATACTCTACCCTTCTCTTGGATTTCGTAGAGCTGAATAATTTAAAACAGTTCAATCTTAATTTAAACAACAAAGGTAAAATTTTAGACTTGGTATTGAGCAACATCAATGTATCCAATCTCAGTGTTACTAGTATCCCTCTATCCATCGTTGACCCATTGCATCCACCACTGGAATTTGTTGTATCCATTTTCTACGATAATAATAATTTACCGCGTAACCTCTCGGCTCGCTACTGCTTCTTTAAGGCTGACTACGATAAGATCACGATGGACCTCAGCAAGGTACGTTGGAATGACCTATTTCAAACTTGTAAAACGATTGATGACATGCTTGATGAATTTTACAAGTGCCTTAGAGATATTATCGAAATCCATGTTCCCAGGTCTCATCCTAAATCGGATAAATATCCCGTTTGGTTTTCACAGAACTTGAAACGAATGTTGAGAGAAAAACTCAAATATAAAAATAAATTACGAAAGTTTAGTAACAATCCTCTTGATAAACTTTGCTTCGAATTAGCAAGGAAACGTTGTGTTCAATTAATGACCCAATGCTACAAAAATTACATTAACGGGCTTGAACAGAACCTACGTTCCAACCCTAAGTTTTTCTGGACATTCATAAAAAACAAAAAAGGAGGGACTAGCCACTATCCAGCTCAAATGACTTTAAACAATAACACAGCTACGAATGGCAAAGGTATTTGCAATCTGTTTGCTGATTACTTTTCATCCATGTATAGACACGACACCCCTGTTTCTACAGACACTACTTACGCCCAAACATTATCTACCAATAATTACATAACCTCTATCAAGCTTAGACACGACCAGGTTTGGAAGGTTTTAAAAAGACTCGATGTATCTAAGGGTGCTGGATCTGATGGAGTACCAGCAATTTTTGTGAATAAATGTGCCTCGGCTCTGGCTAGACCTTTATGCCTCATCTACAATAAATCCATCAATACTGGCACCTTCCCTTCCCATTGGAAGACAGCACTAATTGTCCCATTATTTAAGAATGGCGATAAAGATAATGTGCGAAACTATAGACCCATTTCTATCCTCCCAGTATTTGCTAAAGTGTTTGAACAGCTGCTTCACCCTCTTCTGACTTGGCATTTTAAACACTTCATTCACAGCCGGCAGCATGGCTTTATCAGAAACAGATCCACCATAACTAACCTGGTATCTTTTGTTAACGACGTAAGCCTGATTGTTGATTCTCGCTCATCAGTGGAAGTAGTCTACACTGACTTCAGCAAGACCTTTGATCGAGTGAGTCATCAAATTTTAGCACGAAAAATCTCTGCGTTTGGTATCGGCGAACCCTTATTGGGATGGTGCAATTCATACCTGTCGCATCGTAAATCCCTGGTTGTAGTCAATGGCTACAGATCTGATCCCTTCACTGTGTGTTCTGGTGTCCCACAGGGATCTCATCTTGGCCCACTTTTATTCAATGTCTTCATAAATGACATTAGTGACTGCTTCCTTAATACAAGCTATTATTTATTCGCTGATGATTTGAAGTTTTTTAGAATCGTTGATACCTTCTCAGATTCAGCTTTATTACAAGAAGACCTTGTCCGTCTAGAGGCTTGGTGTGATAAAAATCAGATGGATTTAAACATCTCTAAGTGCTTTGTGATGCGCTTTTCCAGAAAAATGTCTAATTTGGATTGCAAATACGTCGTCAAAAACCAGGAGTTGTCAAGGGTCGATCATGTTAGAGACTTGGGAGTGTTGCTCGATAGCAAAATGCGATTTAATCTCCACATAGACAACATTTGTTCTAAAGGTTTTAGAAGCCTTGGTTTCGTTCTACGAAACACTAAAGATTTCAAAAGCCCCAAGATCAAGATCTTATTGTACAACGCTCTCGTACGCAGTGGCTTAGAGTATGGTTGCGTCGTTTGGAATCCTAAATATAACGTTTACGCGAAAAGACTGGAAAGCGTTCAAAAAAGGTTTCTGTGGCACCTGGCTTACTCTTGTAATTTGGGGAAAACCATTACGTCATACTCTGATCGACTGAAACATTTCGGAATGAGTTCTCTGTGCGATAGAAGGGCAATGCTCGAAATTCTCTTCCTGCAAAAGCTTGCCAATGGCATTATTGATGCTCCTTATCTGCTGTCCCTTTTAAACTTTACCGTTCCCTCAAAGCTGCCCCGACGCTCTAGATTTAATATTTTCTGGAACTGTTCATGTAAATCCAACCTTGGACAGCAAGCGCCTTTAAACAGAATGGTTAGGAATTACAATAACATCTCGAGAACTTCTACATCGGACTTGTTTTCAGATAGTGCCGCCAAGCTAAAGAAAGAATTGCTAAAATTATTTTCCGAAAATACTATATTACTTTAATAATCACGGATTGTTGTTACTCATTTTGACTGTTTTCGCCTGGTTTATTTTCAAACAGATTTCCTGATCTCCCCATGTACTTGTAGAAACTTAAATAGTATTATTAGTCCATGTATAAATCATACCTAAATTTATTGCATAATCATACCTAAATTCATTGTTTATCACTGTCTTTAATGTTTTTTACTGTTATTTCCTTTATCAATTATTTGTTTTTAATTTATTAATTCTTGTTTTAATTTTGGATTTTGTAACAAAAAAAAATATCTTTAACTGTATTTTTCTCGCCCATTATATTGCATGCTGTCAGCGCCTTTAATTGTAATGACACTAACGAACAGTTGATGTATATTTATTTTCCTAAGTCTTAAATAGTGTACATTATGTTGGCGTTCTTTAAATAAATAAATAAATAAAACTTTTCTTTTCCTTTTAGAATTGGCTCCGGAGCGATCAACTTATTCCGAAGGGTTATTGTCATTCATGTATTCATTTGTATTATTATATTATACTAGCTGGCCCGCGCAACTTCGTCTGCGCCAATTCTACCGGGCCCATACGTTTCTACTTTTAGCATAGCGCCATTTATCGGATACTTATTCAATCAAGCCGATAAATTAATATCCATTTGTGAGAAAAAAAATAAGCCCCGGTAGCAACACTCACCAGACGAAACGCGAAAGTATAATACCTCCACTTCACAGCGGTCTTCTGTGGGGCCCTGGCCAGGACGAGCCTGCTCCTAACCTAACCTAGTGCTGAAGTAGAAGAAACTAAAAATACAATTAGATAACGCTCGCCTTTTCTTCCATTTCATTTCTTTTTTTACATTTTCCTTAGGGTAATTTTCAAACGTAACTGGTGTTTACTAATGGACTTCAATTAACAGCGATATCGTAAGATACCAATCAGTTAGCGATAAGTATTCAAGAAAGATAAGTTGTTAATTAGGACATAGTTGTGGATATTCGCATAGTCTCGCTTCCAGACTCGACGACTTCCAGCCTCCCGAACAAGCCGGATTCCGAAAAGGCTTCAGTACCATAGACCACATACACACCTTGCGGCAGATTATACAGAAGACCGAAGAGTATAATTTGCGTATGTGGACTATGAGAAAGCCTTCGATTCTGTCGAAATGTGGGCGGTACTCCAGGCTCTTCAGCGGTGCCAAATTGACTGTCGGTATATCGAAGTGCTGAGGTGTTTGTATAGCAAGGCTACGATGTCCGTCCAAGTACAGTCCAGTAGTACAAAACCTATCCAACTGCAGGAGGTTGTAAGACAGGGTGATGTCATATCCCCGAAACTCTTCGCCGCTGGACGAGGTATTAACATCAATGGCGAATACATCAACCACCTTCGATTTGCCGACGATATAGTCATCATGGCAGAATCGCTGGAGGACCTGGGTGCTATGCTCAATGACCTCAACAGTGTCTCCCAACGGGTGGGCCTCAAGATGAACATGGACAAGACGAAGATCATGTCTAATGTCCATGTCACGCCTATACCGGTTGTTGTTGGGAGCACTGAGCTCGAAGTTGTTGACGAGTACGTTTACCTAGGACAGTTAGTCCGGCTAGGTAAGTCCAACTTCGACGCAGAGGTCAATCGGCGAATCCAACTCGGATGGGCAGCGTTCGGGAAACTTCGGCAAATTTTCTCGTCGAATATACCTCAATGCTTGAAGACTAAAGTCTTCAATCAATGTGTGTTGCCAGTGATGACCTACGGAACCGAGACGTGGTCCTTCACTGCTGGCCGTATGAGGAAGCTCAAAGTCGCTCAGCGAGCTGTGGAGCGGGCTATGCTCGGTATTTCTCTGCATGATAGAGTTCGTAACGAAGACATCCGCAGTAGAACTAAGATAACCGGTATAGCTCAGAGGATTAGCAAGCTGAAGTGGCGATGGGCCGGCCATATAGCTCGTAGAAGCGATAACCGTTGCGGAAGAAAGGTTCTCGAGTGGCAGCCTCGTACTGGCCATCGCAGTCTGGGACGACCCCCCACTAGATGGAGTGACGACCTGTGCAAATGTGCGGGAAGTCGATGGATGCAGGTGGCTCAGGATCGTACTTCATGGCAGTCTGTGGGGGAGGCCTATGTTCAGCTGTGGACTCAAACAGGCTGAAATGATGATGATGATGTGGATATTGTTTGAGGCATTAAAACTAAGGGAATTTTTATTGTTTACTAGCTGTGCCCGCGACTTCGTCCGCGTGGAATTAAAAATAAAAAAAATCTAAAACCTAGCCTAAGTTACTCCTTATTACATCAGCTATCTGTCAGTGAAAGTCCCGTCCAAATCGGTCCAGCCGTTTCAGATTCGGTCCAGAGATTAGCCGGAACAAACAGACAGACAGACAAAAATTGTAAAAAATGTTATTTTGGTATATGTACCGTGTATATATCCATATGCATTTAGTAAAAAGCAGTTATTTTAATATTACAAACAGACACTCCAATTTTATTTATCTGTATAGATAAGTTCGTTAAGCCTACTAAACACGGCTGTGACTTGTGACGCATCATACTAGCTAGCCTCGAGTCACGCCGTCTTACTGATTACAGGAAATCATGTCTAATTGCGATCAAAAACACTAATAATATTGGAAGGATTGATTGGAAGGAAGTCAGACACAAACGGAGTCTAAAATATATAGCAAAAAAATTAATGGGGAGTCATAACAAACTCGAATAAATTCGATAAAAGAGGAAATTAACAGGAACCAATATTGATTACTGATCAAGGGCCTATCTTAAAAAGACTTGAGAATGAAAAATTCTTCTGATTTTTATTTTTGTTCTTAGCATTTCCGCGTATGTGATATTATTATAGCTAATGGTTGCCTTGTGGTGGTGGAAATTCGAACATAACAAATTATACATGGTATTGTGTTTAATGTTTATTTTTATTGATTTAATGTGTTTTTATGCATAATTCAAAATAAATATTAGCAGTGTGCATTTCTTCTCTATATAAACTATCAGTGTGGAAAATTTCATACTCCACCGTCCGCGCTGTTTTCATAAAAAGGGGCACAAAGTTTTTGCTTCACGTATATTCACATTATATACGTGAATCAAAAACTTTCACTACATCCTATGACATAGGACTTCCTATGAATAAAGGACCCATGAGGTACAATTAAACGTATTAATGTAAAGATTTTAGTTATTAGGTTTACCATTTTCATTTAGAATTTTCTATTTACTACTTTGTCAACCACCGTCGTAAAAAATATGTGTAAAGTCGAATATATCTTGACAATCGAGATATCTGAGTATTTTTTGTAAACTTTTGATTAATTAAAGATTACAAAGTGATATATGATAAACTAATATTATAAACGCGTAAGTCTGTATGTATGGATAGATGATTGTTACTCTTTCACGCAAATACTACTGAATGGATTTTAATGAAACTTTACAATAATTTAAAATTTCAAAAAACGATTTTGGTCTCACGAGTATAGTAACAAATCTTTACCAATCTTCGTAATCTTGCGATATTTAGTTATGTACGAATGACCACCAGCTATATACAAAGCGGGTCAGTAGGTAATCCTCACAAATTATCGATAAACCCAGGTATTTCCCAAATATTATCATCTCTCTCATCAAAAAAATATGATATGATGATATAATTTTATACAGGATGTATTAATGTAAGTTAAATTTAAATATTACAGAAATCACTTTAAAGTGATTAAGTATCACTTTAAAGTGGTTTCTGTAATATTAGGCCACGCAGCAGCCTCGGCTGTTGCACGAATGGGCAGGCTCGTCCGGGTAAGTACCACGACCTCACAAAAATCCGGCGTAAAGTGGAAGTATAATACTTTCGCGTTTCGTCTGGTGAGTGTGGTAGCCGGAGCCCAATTTTGAAAAGTTGTCAACGCATTTGCAACCCTCGGGTGTACCAGATGTTCATGGGTGTTCATATTCACTTAACATCAGGTGAACCGTTTGCTCGTTTGGCAACTTTTCACATAAAAAAAGACAAAGAATGCGATTCTATTGCGAATCTAAGTAATACAAAGTGGTTTCTCCTTCTTTTGGTAAAACCTTGTATTTCTTTGTACGTAAAACAAAGCACATACTTTCCAAAAATATCAACCCCTAAATAATATGAAATATATGTGCGATCCAAATATTATAATAAAACATATATTAAAAAAAATTTAAAAAACACGCTTTATTGGTAAACCGAATTACAATATAAGAAAAAGTCATTTTTAAACAAGCGATATGAATTGTTATAATATCTTAGAATTTCTATTTCGAAAGACAGATTAGGACAAAGCACCTGCTGCACTCAATCCGGAAGTAAATCTTTAATTTTGATCTTTATAAAAGTCCTATCTTGATAAGGATAACGGAACCAACTTATTATACTATAGTTATTATTGTTATTATACGACCCGCCCCGGCTTCACACGGGTGCAATGTATTATACATATAAAACTTCCTCTTGAATCACTATATGTAGTAAAAAAACCGCATCAAGATCCGTTGTGCAGTTTTAAATATCTAAGTATACATAAGGACAGACAGACAGCGGGACGATTTTGTTTTATAGCTGCTATGTAGTGATTGTGTCCTTGGTAATTGTGCAAAATTTAAGATTAATCTGACGTCTTGAAGTGTGAGAAAACAGCGTTCGAAGATTCAATTACCAACATGCATACATATAAAAATACAGGTGAAGGTAATAAAAGCGTGGCAATAAATGTGACTCGTTCATATTTGTTAGTTAAAATAAGAGAAAGAGCATATAACATTTCATTTTAAAATTTACTTGAGGAAAACTATACTAACTTATTACGCTGAATAACGTAGCAACAAATGCACACACAAAGACAAGTTGCCTACGTTCAACGTTTTATTAAGTGATTAATAATCTTTATGGAAGGTGTGGATCAGGTGCGGTATAAATTACAAGCGATTTTTACTGTTGCAAAATCATGTATTATTTTTCCCCTCCAATTTATTATCGTTTCGAAATGTTCGACATTTAACCATCATTTTTTTGGTATGTAGTTAAAGACATTGCCCTTACATTGGGATAACATTATCCTGTGTTATAAGGACGTTTTACAAACATAAATTTCACGCGAGCATACACCCATCATTAAAATAAGAAGGGTGTTTTGTTTATGAGACGTAACAAAACTTTAGTTTCATTTTCATGTTTCATTTATAAATCATGTTGCTTTTCTGTATTTAGATATAAATGAATAAAAACATCGGAAAATCTTATCTTGGAGATGAGAAAATTTTACCTTTAACGTCGTATTGGCGTTTTTTCTCAGGATTGTCTAAAAATAACTCAGCGTTGGCGCCGAATATAGAAAGTAATTTTTAATTTGTTACTTCAATTTATTAATTCGGACAAAAGGACTATTACGCCTTTTCATTGCATTCACCATGGCTATTTAAGATATTAGTTTATGACAAAAACAATGACAGGTTTCTATGCGGGCGACTGTGGGAAAGTTATTTAGGCACTTGAGAAGTCTGGTAAATAAAAACACGCAGAATCATGGCATTTAAAACCCGCGACGTTAACAGAGCAAATCTACAGACCCAGCTACCAGTTCATAATTGACTTTGAGTCACGAATATAGTTTGCGCTTTTAGAGTGATTTGCTTTTTTGAAGAATCAAATATAGTTTGCGCTGTAAAATTGATACAGATTCAAGATTTCCGCTCGCTCGTCGCTCGTCACTTACACAGAGGACGCCGCACGTGCTTCCTGGCCACACAAGGTGCAAACGCCTGGTGTTTCGCAAGGCACGGCACACGCTCCAAGACAACCGACTGCATCATTGTAATTGCGGTATACATGATGGCTATTGCGTTTTTGAATGCGACTGCTCTCTATTCAACAACATTGAAAACGTAACACGTTTACCTGTTACTTTGCGTAAATATCTATAATAATATATAATATCTTATCCTTTAAACGGCTCCAGCGATTTTCATGAAATTTAGTATGTGCATACATTCGAGGGCGAAAAATCGATCTAGCTAGGTTTCAAAAGAAAGGTTAGAAAATGAAAAACAGGGATAAAACTGTTTTCAGGGAATGAAAAATATAATTCGAATATGACGGTAAATTTCGCCGCAAGAGAAAATGTCATAATAGCTCGGTCGTGGCTCGCGTCACGATTATTACACATTTATTTTTTTTACTTTTTTTTCGATTCCAGATCATTGCTTTCTTTATTTTTAATTTTTTGTCGATTTGTTATTTTGTTATTTTTTTTCCCTTTTTTTTAAAGTTCTTTCTTTTGTGAAAAACATCAGTTCATATTTTCTTATTATTACGTCGCTAAGATCGAAAAACATTGTGCATATTTCATTACTCAGTAATTTGTATCTAAATGTAATTTCCAAAATACACGATTTACCAAAAAAAAAAACAAACCGAGCAAAGCTCGGTCCTCGTATTAATAATATATATATATATATATATATATATAATATCTATATATATATATATATATATATATATAATATCTATTTAGTTATTTAAATTTATAGATATTTACGAGTACATTACGATAGTATGATGTCATTGGTAGAGACTTGAGTTGATGTCTAACTAGCGACCCGCCCCGGCTTCGAACTGGTGCAGTGCTGAATGTTTGTTTTCGACATCGAGTTAGGATCCTCTAAAATTATCAGTGTTTCTCTACTATATGTATATTATGCATCAATCATACCTATAAACCTTCCTCTTGAGTCACTCTATGCATTAAAGAAAACCGCCATAAAAATCTAAGCATATATAGGGACAGACAGACAGCGGGGCGACTTTGTTTTACACTATGTAGTAATAGTGAAGTCTAGACTAGAAGTTAGTTAATTGCAGCAATTTTAGGTCCACGGATTTATTTAGTTGTGTTTAAAAATCTTTTAATATCGTAATACGCCGTATTTGTGAAAAAGTATTAATTCTAATTTGTTTTTTTTTTCAAAATTAAACTATTCAAGAAGGCTTCGTAAAGTAATAAAAAAATTAACAAAGTAGCCAATACAAACGGCGAGGAGCTATCGACCGATCGACTGATTTCCTGGAATCAACAACTACCCATTTCTGACACGTGTCCAATTAGAGTAAATAATTAACTGCTTTGTGGTAATGAGGTTCTCTAATGGAATTAAATTTTCTATGAACTCTATTTCCTTTCAGGTATAACATACAACAATCGTAAGACATTCAATGTATTTAATTCACGGCTTTCATCTCTAGCGCGCCTTTGATTTATTTATAAGATCTACATGCTTTTTAAAAAGCTAAGTTAATAAAGGATATTGAGATAATGTGGTTCACTTATGGAGATTTTACAGTGGTAGGGCCACGCAATGGTGTTCATTGTTGCACGAATAGACAGGTCTATTCGGGTAAGTACCACGACCACACCGAAGACCGACGTTACACTTCTGCGTTTCGTCTGGTGAGTGAGGTAGCCGGGGCCCACTTTTTTTAAAGGTTCCAACGCTACGGATGTACCATCTAGTGAACCGCCAGCTCGTTTGCCACTTTGCGACACAAAAAAAGATGAGAGTTCTTTCTAATCATGGTGAAAAAACATTATTTCTTTTGTTAAATTCCGGCCGTTTCATCTCAATTTCTTACTAGAGTCTCATCACTTGTTGGCATTAGAGATACGAATCGATGGTTTCACCCATAGAAGGCTCATAATGAACGATGCCCTTCCAATCCCACCTCACACCATCATCACTTTAACTTTAATGTAGATAAAAGATGTTGAGATTATCGGCAGTGTGGCAATCAGCCGTTTAGCTTAGTGGTAAAGAGTCGGGGTGCAAATCTGGAAAACGTGGATACGATTCCCGCAGAGGCAGGGAAACTTCTCGTCCTTTTTCCTTAAAATTTTAATGTTCCATCTTAAGGGTAGCGCATTATAAAAAAAAAATATTGTCCCTTCTGCAATTTTGACAGTCTCATGGGGTAAAAACCTCAATTAGTAACCTACAAATCTACAGTCATCATTTCTACAATTCGCGACTCTACAACATTTTAATCAACTCGTCAATCGATAAGGACTTATTTATTTTTCAACGTCTTTGTTTCGGAGAACTACTTATATTAATCAGACTTAATATCTTGGAAATACGATAAAAATGTTTTTCAGTTTCATTTTAATTACGAAACAAAACAAGTTAAAACATAAGTTACTCTGATATTTTATAAAACAAAATTATTCCATTGCCCCTACTTTTTAACCGACTTCAAAAAAAAGAAGGTTTCTCAATTCGACCGTATATATTTTTATTTTTTTTAGTGTGTTTTCGGATAACTTTGTCATTAATGAGATATCCCAAGGGTGGTACCATGATAAAGAAACCCGGATCTGATGATGGCATCCCAGAGAAATCGAGGGTAATCCTCAAATGTCATAGGTATTGACAATATTTTTATTAGTTTCCTGTTTGAAGTCGGTTTTTTTTGTTTAAAATTATTTTACTCTAAAGCTATATGTTTTACGAGCCGTTATTATGAAATTACATTCTCAAACTATTATCTCTATATATTATTTCTCAAGGGTGTTTCTCATCGGTAAGCCATTTCTTAGTCTAATTCATCATCAAACTTAATGATTCAAACACCATTTTAAGGCTTAATTAGCCAATTGCCAATTTGAAAAACAAGTGGAACTGAATTCAGAAGTAAAACACAACTATTCCCCTTCACGCTGGTCTTCTGAGGTCGTGGTACTCCCCCGGACGGACCAGCCCATCCGGCAACAGAGAAAAACTTATTGCTTGAGCCTACCGTATTTATGTTCTAACTTTAGAGTCAGCCTGTTCTAGACTACCATCAATTATTTTATTGCTAATAAGCTTGTTCAAGTTTTAGTGTCTTGAGGTCTAGCGGTAGACGTTGATTTGATTGAATTTAATTTTATAAAAAGATCCCAAGCTGATGATGAACCCCAACAATCCTCTCTAATGTTTCTTTATTTCAATAGCCTCGCGGAGCATGAAGAGGATGATGTAGTTGGTTAGGTCGTTCTCAAATATGATGACAATGACTGTCTTCTTATATTATCATTCAGATATCAATGGAAAAACGTATTATCTATATCGTTATATGTATTTTCTTGATGCTCCATAACTGAGCAAAAGCTAGATTGCAAGAGGAGCTAATGAAAGAACAAAAATGTTGTAGATTATCGACCCAAAACTGTTTCGATTACGGGTCCCATTGAAGACGAAGCGACGTCGGATAATTGAGAAACCGTATTCTATCTTAAATCGTTAACCCTTTAACGTTAAGCGAGGATTCCATCTAAGGCACTGCTATCCGAGTGCTGCCACTAAAAGCCTCGTCCATTAACTCGCAATTAGTCGTTATCGAAGCAGCCAACAATCGTTGTAGGCATGTCCACCAGCACGTTCCTTTGTTCGGGCACTTACGGAAGCTAGTACGTGCCTCTGGACACGGCCCTTGATGTTTTGTAACTGACTGCAGCGTTAGCTAGAATGAAGTTCGCCAACCCTATCGGATATTAGAATTTTAGGTCGCGTGCGTTTTAGTGGCACCAAGCCGCCATCCAAGATTCTATATCAGACCCGTGATAGCTGAGTGTCCTCTTTTAATATACTCGAGCGAACCTAGTTCAATAACCCGTTTAATTGTTAATTGCAATTATTATAAGCGTTAATTTATCACGTGCTCAGCGGTGAAGGGAAACGAACCTGGCATACTTTCGAAATAATTTAAAAAATGTTTGGAAGATATGTGAAGTCTGCCAATCCGTAGTGGGGTGGCGTCGTGGACTATGCCCTATTATTTTCTCTGTACAAAGGAATCCCTGGCCCAACAGTGGGACATATAAAGACTGTCGCTTTACTTAAGGTTTCGAATAAATTGTACCTATATCCTGGTTAGCAAACTTGTAACCATCTGATGATTAAGGCTGATTTTTGAATATGGATTCAGAATTCTTCTCGAATAGTTAGCTCTCATACATTCATATTCATACATAACTCTCGTCTTTCATTCAGAAGGGTAGGCAGAAACACCGGACCTTTCCATTGTCATTGCACAATTTGTGTAAAAGCATTTTCTTAAACTCATAAAATAAAGTCTTCACTTTTAACTTTGATGAACGGCTTAAACTTTAATGTGGTGTAAGTTACAATATCACAATTTTATGAAGTTGCAGTAATAATTTATTTTGAGATGGCTGCATATATAAACAACTTTTACTTTGTACATAGTACTACAGTACATCGATCAATATTTGTTCACTCCAATCAGGTAATCAGTAAAATACCAAAATCTCAAATGGCCTTGATAAGCACTTGCAAATTACCCCCCATCTTGAGGAAATATCTCAAGGGCTCAATGGCTGATTGGGGTGGTACTCGCCCGCAGCCTCGGAGGTTGGGTATTCGATTCCGTGTCTCGACTCTTTATTTTTGTTCTTTCAATAATGTATACGTAATTTACATTAGCTTCAACTGGATTTCCGCAAAGTAACGCCTGATTCAATTAATGACCAAACATATTTGATCAACAAATAAAAAAAAATGTTCAAAATTGAAGAAATAAAAATTTGGAAAATAATTTTGGGCAAGGGGCCTCCACTGCTTTGTTGCCCCGAAGCCACCAAACCTCTAAATCCGGCCCTGCCCGATTTAAAAAGATTTTTCAAAATCGGTTCATAAATGACGTAGTTCTGACATAACAAATATTAAAAATAAACAAACAACCGAATTTAGAAACCCCCTTTATGCAGTCGGTTGAAATTAATAGCCCACGCTCATGTGTATGGCGTTCATTCATCTTCATTCGAATCTTTATCGATTTCGCTTTGTGTTATCAGACGAAAAGATTTATTACACAAATAAAGTCTCGCTGTTAACGGTTTCGAAATGTACCGTCGCTGTTTCGATGTGTTTCTCCGCTGTGTTTACGATATGGCACAGTAAACGAATTGCGATGGAACGACTGTCGCGACTGGAGTAGCTCATGGACTTTACGGGTCCTCTGTCTTATGTGTTTAATACTCACACGTAATTCAGCAGTCTCACGCCCAGTTCTGAAACACTGATCATCGTAGATGTTAAATAATCAGCTGTCAAATGGCTTTTCAAATGTTATTTGAGTTGCCAAAAGGATGCTTAAACTATTTGAATTGATCATGCTTATCATTAAGAAAATCATTCTGTACATTTCAGAGGTTTAACCATCCTTTTGACAACTAAAATGAAAGATGACAGCGGATGATGAGTGTTTCAGAACCCGGGCGTCAGTCTACAGAGTTATCGGTCGAAATGCTACAGTAAATTATCTCTAAATTTAAATGTTCGTAGTACCTTGAAGGCATTCTTTTGAAAAGGGTTTACGAGTCGAAAATATAGTCTACTACTGTGGTAAGGTAACATAGTAGTTTAAGCTGTTGCATGAATGGGAAGGTCAGTCCCGGGTAGTACCAAAATTTACTTGTGCGTTTCGTCTGATGAGTGAGGTAGCCGGGCCCACTTTATTGAAAGGTGGCGACGCATTTGTCCCCTCCGGGTTTTGCAAATGTCCGTGGGCGGTGGTTATAACTTAATATCATGTGAACTCCATGCTAACGCCATGCTCGCTTGCCATCTTCTTACATAAAAAAGAATATAGTCGTATGTAATTCAAATGCTGTATCCATTTAGCCATCAAGTATGAGGGCATTCATACACAACATTATTGAAATTCCTTTAACGTAACAACATACCTTGGGACTAGGCGTGCCACACAGACACAACCACCTGTGTTGCATATAATAGTAGACCACATATATGTTATACAGCGTGTCTTTACCATCGCGACAATAAATGAACACACACATAGAGGATAACTTTTTAAAATTGTATTAAGCATTTACATTCTTTAAACATCAATATTTACAGAGTTATTAAATTTTGCAAAACAAAGAATTTTAGAACACCTGGCGTATAAAACTGTAACGTAAAGTTCATTTGTAAAGGTCACAAAGCATATGAATGGGTTGAATGAATTTAAAAGAGACAAAACATACTGTTAGAAGGAAAGGCTTGTAATGCGGCGGTGTGGCGCGAGATGTAAAGGGATGTTACAAATTTTGTTTCTTTTTTACTTAATTAGTTTGTTTGATAATTTTTTTTTTTTAATTATGGATTTTTTTAACGTTAATATTTTTTTATGATTATTAGCAAGTAGCGTTAGACGTGTGTTCATTTATTGTCGCGATGGTAACGACACGCTGTATATGATACAATTGACTACATATGTTATTATATATAATAGTAGACCACAGGACAATAACGGTGACGGTGACAGCGTTTTGTTCGTCCCAGTTTCGTTGCGAAAGTTTTCAGTTTCGTCGAGTAACTACTCGATTTGGCGCACGAAACTTGCTAAGTATCTTACTTTAGTTTTCTTTATGTTAAAACATCGCGAGCTAGCAGGTGGCTCAACCGGCGTTAAGTGAGTAGGGAACATGTAATACATACGTCCGAACGAGGTTCACCTATTGTTAAGCGAACATATAATACATACTTCTTCACGCTGGTGTCCTGTGAGGCCTGCGTTCGAGAAACAGCAAACAAACTTATTTGTTAACAATAAATTGGCTCCAGTCATCTTATAGGGATGTAATTATGTTACTAGCCTCCAGTGCTATCATCCCATATGACGCCACTTTTAACCGACTTCAAAAACGGAGGAGTTTCTCAATTCGACTGTTTACTGACTTTTTATGTTTGTTACCTCAGAACTTTCTACTGAGTGAACCGGTTTTGTGATTCTTTTTTTATTTGAAAGCTGGTGCTTCCCGTGTGGTTCCATATTAATTTCATTGGTATTGGATCTTGGGCTCCGGAGATACGCAGGGAATTCCTGAAAATCAATTATGAAGTGAATACAGAGCGAGATATTTGTGGTCGGTTTTGTTTTTCGTTAGTAGAAAAAAATACTTGTTAGAAAGATTATATTAGAATTTTTTTTTTTTTTTTTTAGTGACGAAAAGACAATCTTTATTGATCTAATATTTACAAGATTAAATCTATCTAAAATTACATATTATCTAATAAACCTAATCCACGCGGCATGGTGCTATTAGAATTGAGCTTGCTTTGAAAGAATTTTCGATAATCACGGAAAATTCCTTTTCAAGCATGTTTCAAACATTTAAAGCGCCTATAAATAAACCGAACTAATATCATTATTAATGTGAATGTTTGTGTCCAAGCCACATCGGCCGAAAGGCTGGACATATGATGTTCAACGGTTACCCATGCATATTCATCGCATGGGTTGCAGTTCCTTCCACGCCGGTATTTACTAAGGCCGACTAACCTCTAACGATAAGCCCATCACAAAAAAAGCTCCCGCGAGGAGGTATTCCGTGAACATCAACTGTTCTTTAGAAAAGATCCACGCCACTGGCGAGAGCCAGTCTAAAATTGAACTGTAATCCAACGTCCAACCAGTAAATAACAATTCACTCACTCGGCCGACCCAATAACTGACGTCCGCGCGGTATTTACGAGATCCATTGCACTTGAACATGGTGTATTCGTTATATTTATCGCGGCCGATTGCATAAGGTCCGAGTTAAAAAATACACGGACGACGGTCGCCCGTAAATCCCGAGACCAACTCGATTCCGCTTATCTGTGGTTTATTGCGCCGTAAAGGAGCTGGCCTGGGCAGTGTCTGTCTGAGTGCAGCGATGCATGATGCGTCTCGCCGCCGGTCTGTTTCGTAACAGAGTTTGTGCACGTACACACGTGACCCGAACAAAACGACGGCCTTCGTTTTTTAACTCGCTTCCAAATAGCGGTCTCAAGTCAATGGGCAGAGACTCCCCGCGATAAATGTAATGTCACCTAGAATTAAAGTAACACACTGTTTACACGGTATACAGATTTCAACCAACTATAGAATCCACGAAAAGCCCTTCGTTCGGACTCTAAATCTAATGTTTTTGAACAAAAACGTCTCTACGGGGCAAATTAAAATTTTCGTTTCTACATCCTTACTGATATTATAAACGCGAAAGTTTGTGTGTATGGATGGATGTTTGTGACTCTTTCACGCAAATACTACTGAATGGATTTTAATGAAACTTTAAAATAGTATGGCTTACATATCAGAATTATACATAGGCTATAATTTATTCTACATATTTTATGTATGTCTTTCTGTCTGAATGTAACGTCTTCATTCTATTCTACGCAGACGTTGTCGCGGGCAGCAGCTAGTAGACTATATGCTAATTTTATGGGATAAGATGGCAAACAACTAAGCAATCCAGCTAAGCGCCCATGAACATAAACAACACCTGTTTTGTTTTAGATCGCTGTCAATCTTTAATATAATGAGCTTCCGTTCCTTCGTCAACTATAAATGAACTAGGTCCGCTGCTGGGGGCTGGGAGGCTTGATGCTTATTTGCACTGGCTCTGTGGACTCCCACGGCCTCTGGTCAGCGAGCTCAGAGAGTTCGTTGGCCGTGAAAAGGGGGTCGAGTAGAAGGTACGCCGAATTTTCCAGAGTGCCTTACCTGGAGAAGAGGGGAGTCACTCCCCGAGAGGGGGTTGTTGAGGTGGCCAACGCTGGCAGGGTGGCGGAACTGTGCGAAAGCGTTCTCGTAGCCCTGACGTGATGGTTTTAGTTGGATAGATCGATTAAGGATCGCAAATAAGCAAACATTTTGCAAAATAAAGTATTAGATATTGCTTTTTATTTTTAACTAGCTGACTCGGTAAACGTCGTTTTGCTACATACATAATTTCTAGGGAATTTGTCAATCTGAACACAGAAAAAGTATTTTCGGAACGCCCGCATAAAGAGTGTTTGACAGGTTACATAGACATAGCTGCCAGTTTGAAAGGTATAGTTTGTATGGGGAAATAAAATTGTTGATATTTCTATTTTCAATGCAATTTTCTCATCGTTTAAACCTTCCCTGGACTGCCACGAATATTTCAAAACAACAATTTGTCAAATCGATCCATCCGTTGTTGAGTTTTAGCGAGAGTAACGAACAGCAATTCATATATATAGTACCTGGTGGACCGAGCATTGCTCAGTTTGTTTTTTTTTGGAAATCGTGTATTTTGGAAATTACATTTAGATGCAAATTACTGAGTAATGAAATATGCATAATATTTTTCGATCTTACCGACCTAATAATAAGAAAATATGAAGTGGTGTTTTTCACAAAAGAAACAACTTTAAAAAAAAAGGGAAAAAAGAACTATATCATCTAGATCAACAAAAAATAAAAAATAGAGAAAACAATGATCTGGAATAAAAAAAAGTAAAAAAAAAAAGAGTGACACACAAGTAGTAGTAGCGGTATGCAGTCGCGAATCTCGACCATGACCGAAGAAGAGGAAGAACAGTGGAAAAGTACCACGGGTGGACAAAAGATGACTATGAAGCAGAACTGTTTAGTTCTGCTGGTATACTCCATGCGGGTCCCGTATACTCGATGCGGGTTTAGCCACAGATAAATTCACTTAAATTGTTGTAGTTTGTCCCAATTTCTTTCATCCTCAACGTAATTAACTTCTCACACTATGGACACAAAAATGCCCTTACGCCAACTATTTAACATTGTGCGATATCTTTGCAGAGACTTTGGACAGGCTACGCATTCGAGAAAAGTTACCAATTTGTTTGTTAGTGATTGATGATAACATAACAGGTCACTTAATTTATTTCCGATAACTTATCACGTTACTATCAAAGTCAAGCAGTTAATAAAAACATTTGCAAGATTTCTCATTTAAATTTAAATTTTTCAATTACCGGCTGTAAGCAAACTTAAATAACATTCAAATGATAAACTAATACAAAATATATACTAGAACAATGAACATAAAACTAAAAACCTTAAAAAAGATATAATAAAAAAGATATAATAACCAAAATATATTATTAAAAGGAGGCAAGGTTCCGAAGATACTGGCAGCGTTCCCCCATTGCATAGCTAGACTAATTCTTTGTCCGAGGTAGCAGCCAGCTCTTCGGTCACTCAATACATATTCAAAGAGGGCCTTTGAAAAGGTGTCAGATATTAAGTTTTATTTCTTTTATTTAACTAAAAAAAAGATAACTTTACAATAACTCGAGAAGTCTCAGTGTTATGTGACGTATTTGCATGACACGACACGGTAAAGCTTTTGTGACGAAGACCATATATATTATAGGACACTCAGCACACACACAGGTCTTTTGAGTTTAAACGTACCATTCTCATTCTGCAAGCGAAACATCCGCAGTCACCTCAAAATACTACATACCGCGAATACCACTAGGTATCAAAATAAAAACATTAAACGCATTGAATTAAACGCCATTAAAAACACTTGCGTGCGTCATTATGATAATTTTAACAGCATTCATTTGGTGTATTGTTCAAAAAATCTTGGTAGATTAATGATAGGGTTGACAACGAACGTTTACGATAAATGGTTTGCAATAAGGTTGATCATCTACTAATTGTTCCCGGATCAATAATATCGCAATTCAGTGTAATTGCAAGGCGCGTACGGACGATTATTACCCACTGCCATCTCGAACTTTGTGCCAGAGTTCAGGGTTGGCATGCCGATCCCATCAGAGTGGTATGCATCAAAGTAAAAGTTCATAACTTTATACAGAACGCGAACGACAAGGACATATACTTTCATAATTATCAGATAGTCATTGAGAATTCAAAGGGCTTGAAAAAATATTAAAACGGAAAAGGTATTTTATTCAACCAAAACGCCTTTCATCCCTTGTAAATAATGTTTAACATTTCTTTTTGTAAAGAAAGATGCTAAAGGACCAGTAGACTTAGCAACTGCAAACCTTTGAAGGTAAGAATGTTTACGCTTGGGATCCCATCATCAATAAAATTAAATCTAGGCCCAAATGAACCACGCCAGAAAGACAAGATACAATTAGCACTTGCGTAGACCGGGCACAAAATCAATAATTAAAAAACCGGCCAAATGCAAGTCGGACACGCGCACAAACCGTTCCGTATCATTCATTATCTATAAAAACGGCAAAAAAATCTCCTGTTTGTTGTATGGTAGCCCAACTTAAATATTTTTTTATTCTGTTTTTTAGTATATGCTGCTATAGCGGCAACAGAAATACATCATCTGTGAAAATTTCAACTGTCTTACTGTCACGGTTCATGAGATACAACCTGGTGACAGACGGATAGACAGACAGACAGCGGAGTCTTACTAATAGGGTCCGTTTTACCGTTTGTACGTACGGAACTCTTAAAACTGAGGGTAGCCTGGGCTGACTATGACATTCAGACATCCAACGCCTCGGTCTGTCCCGTGACCATGAACGCAGAAAAGGGTTCGAAACGTCGGTAACTAAAATCAAAAATAAACGCGATAAATCCGTAAAAATAGTTTCATTTAGTAATGTACATTTCGACCCATAATCGCTTTAACGTAACGCTTATGGGGCGATGATGTCATATAAAGCAAATCCACTAGCTTAGCACGTGAACAATTAGCTACGAAATTCTGCCGTAACTGCACGTGGAAATTAATCGTTTGTCGGCCATCTTCACGTGATTTTTGTATAATGAATTGTAATCGCTTGGCCGTGATAGCTCTGTGACGAGGCGTTCGCTTTTATGTCGGTCAATCAGCATCACAAAATGTGTTTACATCACAGCGCAGCGAAATAGCTTGGGAGGCATTAGTTTCCCCTGAGCTCTGTTTAGACGCGGTGCAAAGAGAGTGGAACATTCCTTAGGGACCTCCTAAGGAATTTTCCACTCTCTTTGTTCCCGAGCAAAAGCTCGTGCAGAAAGCACTGGACTTCCTCCTACGTCTCTATCCGATGCCTTAACACTGATTGGCCACCTAGGGGTTTTTTAGTCTAGATATTTTTTATAAAAAGTATACGCATTTTTTATACTAAGTGTTCACTACGGACCATCGACTCCTATAGAATGAATTGGGTAAAGATATCCATTCCCTTTTGCGAAAAATAACTACAATGGAGCACTTGGTTCACGGACGATCAGGATATTGATCCCCGATCGCTCAATGTTATGGAACCAGTATTTATGTAAATGTATTGTGAATATCCAAGACAGTCAGGAGCCAGGCATTTTATAAATTATTATAGGAAGTTATAAATATGACTAAATGTTAAAATACTATAAGACCTTAGTATTTTAAAAGTATTTCTTCAGTTTTCTTCCGTACAAAATTCATTGTAGAGAATGAGTTATGACCGTTGTACTGAGACGAGATTGTCACATGTCACGAAGAACAGCTTAGAATAGGAAGAAGAACTTAGAAGAAGAAGAAGAACTTAGAATTTGCGTTAAATGTGAACTTTACAAACCCAAATCATGAGACGTGATAGCTCAGTAAACGGGTGCTCAAACAGGTTCAAATCCGGATGAAATTGTTAATTCTAACTGCTGACTTATCACATGATCAGCGGTGAAGGAACACATCGTGAGGAAACCTGCATATTTTCCAAATAATAACACCAGAAAATTTCGAAGATATGTGAAGTCCGCCAAACCGCAGGGGGCGGAGCTCTGTACAGAAGAGGCTACGAACAGAAGAGTTTGCCCAGCAGTGGGACATTTACTTTACTTTACTTACAAACCAACACTATTTTCCTTGAGGAATATAAAATGTTAGAATTCGTAATATGTTCCGTGCGGTCGTAATTGAAGGTAGAATTACATTATTGTTATTAACGATGCAAAAGAATTTCATAAGAAAGGCCCACGCGATTGTGTCCTTTATATCAACGGGCGGAGCAAACATTACTGCGTGCCTCGCAATTTATAATTATTTCATTTGTTCCCAACTAGAGCGACCTTGTGATTGCTGAACGCGATGTTAAAAAAAAAACTTCAAAGAACTATCGGATAATGGAGGTTAGCAACCGAATAAGAACAATCATGATCTAGATCAGTTATTATACGAAATGTATATTTAACTATGCATTTCAATAAATTACTGTAATTCTCTTTGAATTTATTGTCTAAGGCAAACCGGTTGACGGAGGCAGCGACGTTTTATCTCTTTTTTACATGTTGAACTTTAGAAAGATCACCATCACAAGAATAAGGTGGTATAGGAAACGTTTTATTTATACTTTTATTACTTATACTTTTACTTACTTACTTACTATATTACTTTATACATTTGTATTTATTATTTTGCGTATTGCGTGTCCTGTGACCAGTAAAATAAGAAACTGCTCTGAATACGCCACACTAATTCATTAAAACAAGAAATTAGTTCAAAGTCAAAAGTTCTTTATTCAACATAGGCTTATTCTAAGCTCTTATTAAACGTCCGGAGAAGAATGGGCAAGAAACTCTGCGGTTTTGTTATATTTAAAAAAAATATGTAATGCTTTATACAAAATTAGTTATATATAAAATCAGAAGTCTGGGGACTTTTTTTTACCAATATTTCTCCAAGAAACAGTATTATCATAAATTCAGAAGTAGCCTCTTCTACCACGATGTATTGTTCCACAGGTTTATACCGATTGCGATCCAAGCCGAGGCTAGAACCTCCATCTGAAGGGCCCTTACATTGTTGCCTTCCCCCCCCCCCTCCCCCAACCTGTTAGTCGATTGTCCATCTTTCGTTAGCAGGGTGCTGCGGAGCAGTTGACGTGCTTCAGCTACGTTATTCTCCCGAGTCCGTGGGTGGTTAAAAAAAAAATCGATAAGAGATTCATCGCGCTTGGACCTTCTTGACGGCGAAAGGTCACCTGTCTCCCTGTCAACTCACCGCCAACTTTTACCACTCCATTTCGCAACTTAGAACTGCTATGGGAGCTGATTTTATCAAAAAATATGTATCTCATTACCGCCTCGACCGTTTCATACAATGGATCGTTTACTATACAGTGGCCGTGTTACGAAATGTAAAAATTATAACGTAGTTATAGTAAGCAGAAGTAGGAAACGATTGCGCAATTTACGTTGTTGCTTCGTAACAACGATGGGAATATTTGGGAAAGAGTTTTCTATTTACGTCGGCGTAAGAGACAAGTAACATGCACTTATAAGGTCATTCATCACCCGTTAGTCTTGTGAAGTCTAAAAATGCTCGACTTCGACTGTACTGCGGATGTCGTGAGAGAGTGTGAGACGGCAGTTAAGAGACCTAGATTAAGTTACGTCACTCAACAGACAATAGGCAGAAGCATGAGTACTTCTTTGAGGCTGTGGAACTGTCCTTGAGCTGTGGAACTTTTACTGTCTAAAAGTCCCACAGCTGGGCAAAGGCCACTCTACACAAAGGCTATTAAAGCTTAGTACACCACTCTATCCCAATGTGGAACTGCACACTTCACACTTTTTTGAAATGTTTTTCATTATTTTTTAGATATACAGGTCTCCAATGTAACTAGTACAGATAAAAAAATAATAAGACAAAAAATTTGGCCTTCGACACGGGATCTGATATCGCTGTGAATGATTTTTATAATAATAAACCTTAGGATTGATTTATAAGAATTTGTACTATAAAATTTATATATTTTTTTAATTGTCTACCAAGTTAAGAGCTACTTGTAGAAAAATCTAAGCTAAATGCATGCCGTTAGAAACTTCGTAATGTACCGAAATTTATAAAATCGGGATTCCTGTCATCTACACAGTACATCTACACATCTGTACAGCTAAGGAATGGAACAACCTGCCGGCGTCCGTCTTTCCGTCCGATTGTTGTAGGCGTCTTCAAGGCAAGAGTGAATAGGTTTTTACTGAGCTAGCGCGATAATAAATAAATAAAAGGCTGCATGCCACTTACCATCAGGTGGGATGGCAGTCAAGTGCTGGCCAGTTCAAAATAAAAAAAAGACACTCATGAAAGTTTTCTACAATACAATATTTATTTTCAGAACTTCGTCTACAATTCTTTAAAAGGATAAAATGGACCTAGTTTGAAAGAAAACGATTTTTTGATTCACACTGGATAGATTTTACTGGGGAAAGTTCAAAGCATTTAACAAAATTAACTGGAGAAAAACATTTAACAAAATTAACCGTGGAAAACATTTAATAAAATGAACTGGACAAAATTCAAAACATTTGCACGTTAAGGAGAGTGAGAAACAGTTGACCTCCTTATCGACGGAAAGGTAAATAATCAAATTTAGACATCAAAGTCTCCATAACTAACTGAAGCCAATAAATTTAAACGCGTAGTTTATTGAACTGCACTTTGCGTCACATCGAACCAAAACCGATACCAACTCGAGATACTAAAACAGCATCGCCGTTGTGTCTCTACTTGGAAAATATTTCAACAAATGAAACTATTTTTCGGATCTTGTCACGTTCAATTAGATTTTTAAATTCCCAACGAACCCTTTCCAGCGGTCATGGTCACGGGACAGATTCCTGCCAGTCAGTCCATCCCGTGACCTCCCTAAAGGTAAATATGATCAATACACACTTCTAACATAAAACAATTAAATCTCAAGCCAAAATCAGATAGATAGATTTCGCTAGACAAAAATAGATTTCGCTTTTCTCTTCTTTCTCCTGCCTCTTCTCTTCGTATCCCAGCGGAACAGCATATGAATCATAATAATTGCTATTGGTAAAGGGTATTTTTTTCGACCAGTTGCCCCTGACGTCAACGCACCTTGGTAACAAACACTCAAATCGGACACAATTATCTGTGGAACACACACATACTTATCCGTTATGGGCGACCACAGCCGGAGGCTGTCAATGATTATGGAACCCAATTTAATAATTACCAAATTGAATGGAATTTCTCGGAATTTCTCAGTTCCCTATACCCTTGAAGTATATAAAGATTAAAGATTTCAATATTGATCTTAACTTCTTGAATTCTAACTGGCGCTCCTGAGCATGATGGTATGTCATTTGAACTAATATAAGTCATATTAAAACAAATATACACCCAAGATCTTGAACCGTCTTTAGATTCATCTAATTGTCACTATTGCCAGCATAATAAAATATACAGTATACAGATACTAGTAGAGAGCGTAAATTAAACATAATTACCTGTTATGTATATCCCGGAGTCAGCAGCTAATGGTTTGGTAACAATAAAACTGTAAATATTAGATAACATCATCATTGAAGTTAATTTATGTCGCATTGTATGCTAAACATATCTCATGATGGCTTTACTTTTTTGGTAAGAATCTATGTTTCAGAAAGTAATAAAAATAACCTAGTTTATGAAAAGAAGAAGACATTTAAATAACCCACGTTAAGGGTTTCTGTCAATACAACCACAATAAAAAAGCGAATAATTTTTTAACACTCTTAAAGACCTAAAGCTTTTGTTACAGGATGACGTGTTCATTTTCCCACGTATCGTATCACATAAACATTCCTAACATAATCTTTTCTTTCTCTAATTAGCAAATAATTCTCTGCGGGCCACGCACCATCTACTGTTGCACAATTGGGCAGGCTCGTCTGGACAAATACCACGGCCTCACAGAAGAATAGCATGAATTTATGTTGCTTGTCGTCTGGTGGGTGAGGTACCCGGGCCCACGCTTTTAAAGGTTGGCTACATATTTACAACCCCACAGGTTTTACAAATGTCAATGGAGGGCAGGTACTACTTAACATCAGGTAAACCGTCCACAAGAATGGCCCTCGTCTCAATCAAACAAAGGAAATATAACTCCCTTCCGATATATATAATTATAAGCTTTAGTTTCGCAAATAGATAAGATAAACTAAAAGTCGTAGGAGAAAGATGGACACAGACAAGTGCGCGAAAAACACTTGTTTCATAAATTATCGAGGAAAATAATGGCTCCACGATATTAAATATAATACTTACAACTAGGTAATATTACATAACGAATAAACTACTTATACAAAATCAAGGTTTTATTATGCAATAGTTACCACTACTTCGCTGGGAGATAATTAATTGTTGTGACCCATATTAATTACATTGCACACAAAATTGAGAAGAGAGCAGACTATTGGAATCTTACGGTTTAATAAAACATGTTTTGAATATTGTAAATCATTTATATTATAATGCTCTCATAATTATGAAATCGAATTGCAGCTTCGCGTCGCAGGATCGAGGGTTAATACTCGCTTAAACTCATACTCTGCTTTATTATTTAGCTTTAGTTTTGATTCATTATTCTTACAGTAAAACATAAATTAAATCAAATAATGGAATCGTAAAAGGAAACCGTTTAAGTCTGGTAGATAAATTCTGAATGACCTCATCTCTGTCCATTTGACAGGCCATAGAAGCGAATTGTACATAAATCTGTGAAAAGCATTAAATAACTAGACACGAGGCAGTTTAGTTCAGGTAAAGTGTGGGAGGTTTAGTTAGGTTTGATACTAGGGACTAGAATTCAATGTTAAATTTGGAACCCTAAATCTAACCTATAAAGATGGGATGGAAATTCAACTGCAGGTCATTCTTCTGTGAACTGAACCGTTCTTACGATATAAATATTTTACCATTGCACCGCCGCGGCACTTTATGCTTCTGTTTAATGTGTATCACGCGCGTCCCAGTTGGATGTGGTGGCGTCCTTGCTTTAGACGCGGAAGGATCACCGCGTTGTCCGCGCGTGTCTCGAATGCCTCGTCGAAGTCTCGTAGTGCTTTCTATTATACTTATGACACGTGACCAAAAGATTTACCAACCAATATGGAAATATCAATGCGTACGCCTCCGCGTGATGTATGCGCTGTACGGACGTCTCTTGCCGTATAATTTTCCGTATCTTTAACGATGGCTAAATTAACTTCTTCATATAGCGACGACAAATTATTTGTTAGTAGAAATGTTTTTTAAAATTTTACTGGAAATCACATTTCACCAGTGTGAAACGATACGCGTACTATTCATGACACAGTTTGGTCTTTTTTTGAATATCATTCCGCTTTATTTTTACAAACATTATGATTAACATATAATTTAGACATCTAAATAAGTAGTATATTAAAATGTCAATTTTTGTACTTAATCAAACAAAAAAGTACGGTATTGGAACCTCTGTCTTCCGGGTAGCTAACGGTAAATCTAAATAGTCGATACGAAATAAAGTTTCATGCTAGAGTAAGCAATATTTGGTTTTAAACCTAACAATCCGATTATGGAATTAAATATATCCATATCACACGGATATTTGGTGTAAAATAATATTAAATATAATCACTTTCACATACAGTTTTGGTAGAGCCGTGACTCGCAAACTAGGTTACCCTGTATTTCAGGAGCCAATCCCAACCCCTAATTAGAATACACTTAGTATATTCGCAACGATATTCCTTTTTCCAATCAAAACTTTGTGATATTCGCAGACTATACACGAAGATATAGATAAAAGTCGAGTACCAGGAGAACATAAAGGTGTAAACACTGAATAGAAAATTACAAAACCATCTGAGGCAGGCTGCCAGCTTAGATTAATGAATTCGAGTATCAAAATAGCAATTTAATTAATACTGTCTACGGTATGGTTAGTCTGTGTGAATGTATTTTAAAGAGAAGGAAATGAGCAAGCTAAGGCCACTCTAGAGATTTGAGCAACTGCAATAACTATTACTGGTCATTTCTCAATACGCCAAGCTGTGGCATACATTGCGCTGATTGAATTTGTACCCTTTACAATTGTCATTAAAGGTAAACTTCGAATGGTGCGTTTAATATAGCAAGAGATTGCTCTATTTCGCTGCCAATGTCGGAAGTTCTATACTAATTAACTAAATATCATTATTTTATATTGAAATTATATTCGTTGGTGTTACAGTAAAAGTAAAAGTTAATAGCAGATGGTTTTCCCGTGTAGAAATTCAAGTACGGATTTATATTTTTTATTTAACAAAGAAAGATTTCGTAATGAAATTTCAAAGAGATTCTGTGTATGTATGTACTACTTCTTAGAGATGATTTTTTCAGTCAACTTCATCATCTTATTAATTAAATCGAAATCATTCAACGAATTTCTTCGTCAAGTTTCATAATTCGAAAACAATTTTAAAGCTTATGTTTGCCGCTATTGACATAAAATTATAGAATAAAGTTAATGATCTCAAAAAAACTTACATTTAACAACGTCTTATAAAGAATGCCATCTATTCACATTTTTTTTTCTTTCTTTTACGTGAATAATTTACGGTAAGAAGTTGGGAAGAGAACAGGTGATTCAACTGATGTTCAGTGATTGATTACCGCTGCCCATGGATACCTACAGCATTGGCCAACCATTAAAAAAGTAGGTCCCTTTTACCTCACTCACCACACAAAACTCTTAGATAATGCTTCGAGACGGTCTTTTGTGAGTTCGTGGTACTTCCCTGGACCAGCCATCCTAATCTTGCAACAGCAGAAGCTGCTGCGTGGCCCTACCACAGTCTAAAATGGTCTAACTAAGTAATATATATTTTTGCTTTGGTTTATTTACGTTACGATGGTACGAGTATTTAGTAGCAAATTTATTTACCTTCAGTAAATGCACCTCTTAAGTTGAAATAATTCACTGTAGTATATAAAAACAAACAAACTTTTAAGAACTGACTATTGCTCTCGATTCGAATCCCTAAAAAAAATTAATATCTGAAAGCGATTGATTACGGACTCAAGGATTGCATTAATTTTGACAATTAATTGTTACACGAGTGAATACAAAAGTTGACGCACGTAAAGCGGAAGAAACCACCAAATGTGGTCTAACAGTCCGGTTTGTATTTTTTATTTTAATATGTCACTTGTCGTATAATATACTCTTTGCTCTTCCTGCACAAGGCCTTGACCGACCGGCTAGCACCTCAAGTCTAATCTAAATTGATAAGTCCTATTAATAATTCCATGAAACTCGAGAGTTAATTAAAGAATGTCAAAAACTATTTTGGAGCGTGTGGTGATGGTAAACATGTTGGGGCTTTTAATAAAAGAAAGAACTCTAAAAAAACCCTCAACAGAGGATATAATATAATTTAGTGTTTTCATATAAATATGTGACCGACACGTTAACGGAAAGAAGCTTTGGGTAGTGAAATCCGTTTAAAAACATTCATTCAAATCGGCTATTCAACTGCCTGAACACTTATTAATATTTCATTCGCTACTCATTGGGGTCGTCACCTTGACCGTGACCGCACCCAGCTAGATGAGAAGCATTTACGTCAGGGTGTTTCATACCAAAAAGTTTTTATATCAACACGAATGATATAAAGACGCATGCACGTGTGCACTAAATTTTAGTAAGTCGTACATTTGACATCGATAAAAGTGTTTAAAAATACTTTAATTTTTCAAAGCCCAATCTAGAAATTGCTCTAATTTAACTTAAAAACATACTTGTAGAAAAAACGAAAACTAAATAATACTTTTATCCGTAATTTTGTATTTGCGAGTCTATACAAGTCTAAGCAAGTTAAAATACAAAATAAATAAATGTATTCATCGTAGGGAGCAATTTTTTTCGACCACCTATGAATTAATATTCACCATACTTTTATAGAAGCCGTGATAGCTCAACGTCCGGGCTCTCGCCTTTAATTCCTAAAACCTGAGTTCTATCCCCGGTGCCAGCACCAATGTAATTGTTAATTTTAAATGTTGACTTATCACGTGCTCGGCGGTGAAGGAAAACATTGTGAGGAAAGGAATTATTTTTGGAATCATAACATAAAAAATATATTTATAAAATATGTGAAGTTTGCCAATCCGCAGTGGGGTCGCGTGGTGGATTATGCCCTGATAACCTCTTTACAGATGAGGCCTTTGCCCCAGCGTCAGGACATTTATAGGCTGCTACTTTGATAAATTTTCACCGCAATTGCGTATGACAGCGTAAATTTCGTTTGTAAAGTTAATTACGATTATACTATTTCTATATAGTTGATGAATGACTCAGTTCTTGGAGTGCACGATAAAATTAAAATCAAACTATTACTGGTCTTGTCGTTGTGATTGATGACAAGACGTGGGATTGTTTAAACAAGGAACTGCAAAACTTTTGGCACCATGCCCCAAGTAGCTAATTTGTTGTTTAGAAATACTATTAATAAAAAAAGTTTGAAAATACTATTAATAATTGTTGATGTAAATGAACCTTGTTACTACGTTGATAGTTAAAATGTATTATACAATATTTTCTTCCAACAGCTGAAATCGGTACGTTCTCAGTTCAAAATGAATTTAAAAATGGTGCAGAAAAATTTAAGTAAGTGCATAGAAAAAGAAGGATAAGTGAAAAATCGAATAAAGGATTATGTTACTCTATATTTCGCAGCAACCTAAATTCTGTGCAGGTGTCATGTGATACGCGATGTAACGCTAAAATAGCAATGCATGAATCAAATTCCCCGCACTGGCGTAAACTAATCAAACTTCTTTACACGAAACGCCATTGCTATTGTGCAATACAGTCCAACACCAGAAGGTCTTAAATGCAATTAAAAGGAAAAATACGATAAAACAATGGATAAACTCGACCTTAACCTCTATTTTCGTTAGTCGGTGATGATATAGCAGTTATAAAGTGTAACTAACATCTGAAGTGGTTCTAATACCAGTCGTGGGTGTTTTTTTAAAAGCATTACTTACTTTTTGTGTTCTGATCTATGCGACATCACATGACGTCAAAATTTTTGAATAAAAGTGAATTAAAAGGTAAAGTCCAACTACACGGCAAATTGTGTGTACCTAGTGTGCACAATTATATACAGATACGAGGAAGATATCGATAGCTTACCAAAACTGAGGCATTCAAAAAACACCAATTGATTTAATTTAGATTACAATGCTATATACTGCTATCTCTTATCGTATCAAACGTTCTATATCTTCTGTCACATTCAATTATATGTCTTATATAAGGTAAGGTGGATCAAATTTTAAACCCAGCGCAGTATGGACTTGCGTCATCTATATTATTAAAACATCATTGAGTCTACATAACAAAAGTTACAAAATGCAGAGAGCGGGAGCACGCACTTCAAGTTTAAACGATATATACCAAAAATATAGTATCTATATTCCGCACAGTTCAAAACACTCTCTATTACTAATTAGAAGATTTTTTTAAACTCCCACTCGAAGTTCGTTAAACAAATGTCCTCACATTCGCAGGCACTTAATCAACTCTCCAACTAACAGAAAAACCATCAACAGTTGATCCATCGCAGCTAGCGATTTAAAAAGACTTCAAATGTATTAGCGGGTGATATTTAGATCTGGACTATCTGGCCACGTGAACGCTCCATTTCACTCCGCGGTCGCACAATTGGCTCGCTGCCAGGTTGTAGCGAGCCCGCCCGAGCTTGACGCGACAACATTAACGTGTCACGGAAATGTGAATGGATGTGAACTGCTGAGGGATCCTTTATGTGAAGGAGGGAAAGGCCGATCCTTTATGTGTCAAGTTGATGGAAATACGCGAGACAAATGGACAATACCCGCGGAATGAGACGCCACGTTCTACATAAGTCGTATTACTGACACATATTTAAAGGTGACGATGGGAGAGTCCAGAATGTAAAATGACATTATTCAGTGCAACAGCCGAGTTGCCTATTTAACAACTCGATAATGTATGTATATTTTTAACGTTCATTACAACACTGTCCCTGTCTACGTCCTTACCCCTTACTACCGATACTAAACGACAACTTATGCCTCAAGAATATTAATAAACCTAATTTGCAACATACGTTTCTTCACATACCATGCATAACGCATATAGCTTGACGTTATTGATACGAAGACAAATATTGGCTTACGTTCATCTCCCAGTTTGAACAATGGCAACATTCATGCTGCTAACATAGTTCACCACTACTTGAGTAGTGGTCAACTATGTTAGCAGCAAGCTTAAACTTAGTAGGGATGTCGGCAGTAAAGAAGAATATCGAGATATTGATGTATCGATACATATTAAAATATCACTATCGACCTCGATATATCGAGGAGCAAATATCTATATCGATATATCGGTCAAATTTTCAGCCTAAAACCAAAAAAACATCAAAAACTAAAGAGCAATATTCTAACATGTTTACTACCAGTATATGTTCAGAAGCCGTAAATGTCAAGTAACTATTTAATACGACTTCTAGTCAAATACTCTGTGCCGGATTCGAATTTAAAACAATTATTGTTTTTGATATGATTTTCGATTTTGATTGTTTTGTATTGATATATCGCCAAAAAATATCGATATATCGATGTATCGATACTTTTAAACATCCCTAAAACTTATTTTTGCTTTCGATCGGGACACAGATATCGGTTTACACGTGGTCATCTACCCGTGGGACATGGCTGGTCAAGTTTGATTGCAACGGGAACTGCGGCTACGTCGTAGATCCTGCAGTTTATTATTTCCAATAAAGCTGAATTAGTTTTAGAGAAGCCAATAATGTTTTGTAATTGTAACACGAAGCGTCCACTAGCTTAGGAGCGGTATGAAACAGAATTAACTCATACCCATAAGAATAACACAGTAACACTATTGTCACTTTGTTTTTGTTTACACTTAAATTATTAAATGTAAAGAAAACATATGGGTATACTTAATCGTTCTGACAGCGGAGGTTATTTTTATGTCGTCGGTGATTTAAAAGCAAAGCAAACAAATAATTTGAAATGTGAACGTTGTGTTTTTCCGGGTACTTCGCTTATCAAAGAAGCTAAGCAGCCGATGACCTCACGGCGCGTAAACTCATTAACTGTCCACTTTCTTGATTGCATAATTAGCAATTCTTGGCACCATCCGGAATACACTGTTTATACCATCAAACACTTTTATAACATTTAAAATCAATATTTGAAAGGGTTTCGTGTGTAGAGACTAATACTAAAAATAAAATTAATTTTAAATAGGTAGAGTTCATTGTCTCTATGTTTACCAAAGGTGACGCATGTCCGTACTGTGTGGCGTTTAAAAATAGTTCCGCTTTTCAGTAGATGACAGAGACAGCTATAAAGCTGCAATCTTATTACACAATTGGCGTGGTTTGAGTGCATCAGTTCGGGAGCGGCAATGTCATATCTACCTCCTATTTGCACATAATATCATTAATAGTCACAGTCAATGGGAGAAAGGCAAACATTTACACTTTAAAAATAGAATCACAAAACTGATGCACATATAACTTCAGATCGTCTATAACTTATACACATTTTTTTTATGTGTAAAGTTGCCAAACGAGCAGACGGCTCACCTGATGTTAAGTGAATACCGCCAATGGACATCTGCCACACCCGAGGGTTACAGATGCGTTGACAACCTTTTGATAATTGGGCTCCGGCTACCTCACTCACCAGACGAAACGCGAAAGTATTTGTCATACTTCCACTTTACGCTGGTCTTCTGTGAGGTCGCAGTACTTACCCGGACGGGCCTGCCGATTCGTGCAACAGCCGAGGCTGCTGCAGGGCCCTATCACCGCTATACCCCACATGATTCATATATGGCTCGACAACGTCCTCTATAAAATAAAATAAAAAAGTAATTAACATTTGTAAAAGACACGGCATTTATGATGTCATATCAGAAACGTACTAATTAATTAAATTAATTGACGGATCATATCTACCTCGTATTCGTTTGTAATATCATTGGTATCCTAAAATCATCCAAATTTAAAAAGTAAATTAACTTTGAATGATTTTAGAACTCACGTTTTTGAATTAAGATGCTTGCTTTTGATCAGCCTTAATCTTTTATAACTCAAAGTAGTTTCATTCAATTTATTCATGGCGTACATGACAATAAGTTATTCGGGTGCTGTGTTTAAATCACTATTTGTTTTCTTTAAAATCGAGAGCCCAAGATGATCTTTGCGTTATATATTTTATCAATGCTATAAAAAACATTCTTGTGTCTTTCTTCGATTTGTTTGTCTTATTGCATTAGATTTTGATTTAATTAGCTTTTACATATTTTTTTATCTAAAGCTGTGTTAATTGAATATTTTTATACCTTTCGCTTTACTTAAAAGCTTTTTCAAGTTTCAAAGTAAACCAAACGAATTAATATGAATGAGCGAGCGTGAATCACGTTATGACGGTACATATTCAGAAACGCCATTGACAATTCACAAAGTGATGTGATCTTGTATTCAATAGAAATCTATAAATTAATATTAATCCGTTTATGGATTCTGTCTGGCATCTGGAAATAACTTGTTTTCTATATTTTACTCGCTATTTGCATATTTATGAAAAATAACTAATTCGAAAATATCTGGTGACTAAATTTGGACCGAAATGTGTCTTTCAAGATAGTATCTCATGATACTTAATCAAAATTTGATTTACTTGTGATATTCATTTACCCTGCGCATTTATTTTGCCTCTCTTTTTTCCATCGTTACTTTTATCAATTATAATTATCAGCAATCAGTTTTTCACACAATAAATTTTTTTAAAGTTTTTTATAGTGCTAATGTGACTTAAAACATGTCTTAATAAAATTAAGACATGTTTTAAGAATAAAAAATTAACAACTTGCACCAGCTTGGACTTAAGTTCTCCGACTGAAAAAATCACTATTCCTTTATTGATGTACCTCCTTAAATTGTTGCCATTTTAAAAATATACGTATATACTACAGTTGCTAAAGTAATGGTTTCAGCGACGGGGTCCGGGTTCCACATCTGGGTGTTTATTCCCAAAGTGAGTTGACATCAAGCAGGCGGCTGGTGATTAAAACCCTAGCCAATAACATGATTAACATGTTGAGCCGACTCCAATAAGTTGTGATAAGAGCAGGCAAAAAGAGATTATTTCATAAATACTAAACAACATTTTTGTTGTTATTGAAATGATCGCCCGTAATGTAACCGTAAGGATATCTGATCGAAATCACCAGGAGTGGAAAAATTACCGTACACGTGTTCCACTTCCTTACGACGCTCGTGTATCGTGGAAAAGGAATGACCAGCAGTCGAAGGGTCTCTTGGAAAATTTTTCATATGGGAAACATGCAGCCAATAAGTCCGCTACACAGATTAGGCGACCTGCAGAGGAATCATTAATATAATTCTACTTTATTTGAATTAATTTATGTAAAAGTTACATTACCTTTGCTAATATGATCGAGTCTTCTTGATCTCAAATCAAAAGTAAATATTCTGTATCGCCGAAAGACGTATTTTCTACATTTATTACCTCTAAAATAAAGATGATGGTCGACAAAGATCAAATTTTATCTTCCAGTTATAAATATATCTTCCAAAACAAAAAATAACTTCAAAATATAACTTTTAAATCTGAAGGGTGACATGATATGTCATTGTATTGGTTAATTCCCCTAAATGATATAAAGCACTACTCACTTATGTGATTGTTATCAATAGTTAAATTATTTTTCATGATCAAAGAAATAAAAATAATTATGTTGGAAACATTTAATGGCCTTTCAATGAAGATGAATGATTTGGAAATCCACATAGGATATAGTATTACGGTTCTTATTTCCATTCATGCGACTAGTGCTGTGACTAAAAGTGTCACTACCATGATTTCATAAATTAATTACTTATGAAATCATGGTACAATCAACGTAATATATCAACACTGATAAGCAACAGCCTAAATATGTCCCACTGCTGGACAAAGGCCTTCTCGGTACAGAGGCCACTAAAAAAATAAAAACATAATAATAACAATAAATAAAAACAACAACAGAACAATTATATAAAATTTAATTATAGAAAAGTGTTAACCAGTTCCCGAGTTTTAAGGGTTCCGTAGCCAAGGGTAAAACGGCCCAATTACTAAGACGTCACTGTCTGTCTGTCCGTCTGTCAACAGGTCGTATCTCATGAAACTTAACAGTATAAAAGATATTTAAGCTACCATATAAAAGACATGATTTTTGCCGTTTTTATGGATAATGGTATGTAACCCTTCGTCGCGAGTCCGACTCGCACCTGCCCGATTTTTTAAACTTTCCTCTCGTGTTCAAACACGTTCATATATCGCCGTCTCGACTTTTATATTCATTGCTATGTGTTCATTAAGAGACCGTTGCTCTACATTACTCTGTGACCGTCAAAGTTTCACCCGTTGCCCGGTACGCTTTGCTCGCGTGTGTCTGGAGCCAACGACCGGTTAACAGTGACGGCGTCTATGGAATAATCCCAACACGGCACGGTTGACACTCTCATTAGGAACGTCTCGATTCTAGGCGCGGCCGCAAACCCATCCACGCCCATACATTTTCAGGTTGGGGCTAGACCTGCACGTACCATAATTGTACTCGTGTGAGTGTTGTGGCTTGGTCTCCCGTTATTGGTTCAAAACTAGTCCGTGCAAATGTGTGCGGTACGGTGTCGTTGTTCTAAATTTAAACACGATAAGCATTTGAATTCTTTTTTAAGTGGATGTGGCACATTGCCAGCATATCGATAATTGCACCACTCGATTGGGTCTTCTTCCTCTTGATATGAATATATGTAATAATATAATGAATACTGTCTTCATGATTTTTTTTAACTTTATCGTTTCGGAAACTATCTTCACCAAATGATGATGTACATCATCATTTGGTGAAAATTGTTGAAGGTCACACTAGAGATGCATGGTGAACTGTGCCCTCGTGCCCCGTGTATAGAGTATTTCTTTGAAGACCCACGAGTAGAAAATATACTTGAGTATTATAGGCTTTTACTTTATTTCACTTTATAACAGTAACAAAATATCAATTGTCATATTTACAAATTCGAACAGATTAGACGATTAGACGATTCGTAATTTAAGAAATTCGAGCTGGTATGTTTTTAAGTATTTACTTTCGGTGAGACGTTTACAATATGCTGTATTATACAATATATATTTAATCATGTATAGTTCCAGATAACCCATTAACGAATACGCGGAAAAATTTAACCAATAAAGAGTTTTTTACAGAATTTGTCCATGACGTGTTACAGTTTTTCCAGAATTTACTTCCCCGCTACTCCTATCTTAGAAACTACGGAAAGACAAGCGTAGTTACATAAAATTTAAGTCAAAATATAAAGCTGAAGTTACACGTGCTTGACGCGACAGCAAATTACTTACACGTGTTGTCCATTTCGGAATTATTTTCCTTGTTACCTTTTAAATGTATCCCGGTTTTATATCAAGATACCAATATTATAACAGTAAGTGCTGCCACGTGCAAAACGCGGGCGGCTTCAAGGCTGGAGCGATTCATGGCTCTTCAACTGACTTCTAAAACAGAAGATTCTCAATTCGTCTGTATGTTTTTATGTTTGTTACCTCAGAACTTTCTATTGAGTGAACCGATCTCAATGATTTTTTTTTTATTTGGAAGCTGGTGCTTCCCATGTGGTCCCCTGTTTCGTTGGTATTGGATCTTGGGCTCCGGAGATGCGTGGGGAACTCCTAAAAATCAATTATTAAATGAGATACAGAGCGAGATATTTTAAGTCGCTATTGTTTTTAATTTTTTTTTTAAATTTACTTGATCGATAATAGAAGTCGTCAACGATCAGATGGCTCACGTAATCATGATTAGTCGATTGCCGTCGCCCATGGACAATACAAAAGGTTTTAAGCGGTGAGGCCATGGTGCTTCCACCGCGGAGCTCGTTCATTCATAAAACAGTAGAAGCAACCACTCTACCATAATCTCCGCCGATGGAGATAAATAGGTTAAGAAAATATAATAAATTAATAACATGAGTTTACGAACTGTGTATCGAATGAAATTTAATCGACAATAAATTACGAAAATAGTTCAGCCGCTCACTAATAATAACGATGTCAACAAACAAATCAACTAATTAATACAAATTAATATTGTTAAACCGACGCCACCTGTGGTTCCAACAGAGCAAGGTTTCTTTTAGAATTAGTAATGAGTCCTGACTGTTGGCATGAATTCACTATTTACAATTGTACAAACTCCAAATCATAGGGAACGAACGTTTTATTTCAATGATCAATAGAAAACAATTAATTACTAAACTAGTAAATGGATATGTTCAGCGCTTTTTTATTATCTGTTATATTGCACAATGTATCATATACGGTCGATTACTGCGTTGTGATTTACTATATACATTTGATTTAGAAAAATATACAGAAAATGTTATGGACACCAAAATGTAATAAAATAAACATGCTGAGGTTTAATATTCTATATTTCTTTATAAACAATTTATACGCTACTAAATTTCCAAAAAATTATTTGGTATATTGTGTGTTCACCGTAGCAAAAACGGGCAGGCCCGTACGGATAAGTCCTACGACCTCACAGAAGACCGGCGTGAGTGTAATTGTTATATTTCAGCGTTTCGTATGGTGAGTGAGGTAGCCGGGGTACACTTTATTAAAAGGTGGCAACGCATCTGCTCCTGCACCGCCATCTCGCTTGCCACCTTCTCACATAAAAAAACAAATTTCTAAACTGGACTCCGAAACATATTTTTTTCTATACAAATCCCTCATACGTCTCTTATAATACAACATTGAAGAATTATACAAGATATAATTATACAAGATATAATAATTATAATTATACAGGGTATACTAACATGTAGTGGCCGAATTCGTTGGCGTTTCCTCAAGCGCTGACGCGGTCTATTAAAACCCTAATCATTTGGACGAGGCCCTAATGTCTGGTTGGGTTAGCACGCGGCTCAAGTCGACCTTCGGCTGTGGTTTACGAGCGCCGTTTTATTCGCCCGTGCGATCCGGTGAATAGTTCGAGTTCTCCGCGAGATCCGTGGCATTTATCGTCGGTGAATATACAATGTGGCGTGCTAATAGAGGCAGTCGGTTCCGCTATTAGGTTTACCGGCTGTAGTTAAAGATGGCGGGAGCGGTTATTGGGAAAATATTTACAGATACACCCACCACTCAGAACCGGTGAGGAGATGGAGGCGTCACGATGTTTATTTTCGTGTGATCATGATAGCCCAGTGTCCGGGCGCTCGCTATTAATTCAATTTACTCGAGCAACCTCAGTTCAATCCCCGGTGCCGGCACCAATGGAATTGTTAATTTTAAGAGCTGACTTATCACGTGCTCATCGGTGATGAAACGTGGGGAAACCTGCATATTTTCGAAATATAAACAAGAAAAGATATATTTCCAAAATATGTGAAGTCCGCCAATCCGCTCTGGTGCTGGACTATGCCCAGATACCCTCTGTACAGAGGCTTTTTCCATGCAGTTGGACATTTATGGGCTGCTACTTTTCTTTTTTTACTTTATGTGGTGAAATAAGATTTTTGCAACCTTTTCCAGGTTTTTTTTATGGAGTAAAGGGGCAAAGGGGCGGGAGGCTCACCTCATGGAAAATGATGACCACCGCTCATGAACATCTGCTACACCGGAGGGCTTATAAACACGGTGCCAAACTTTTAGGAAAAAAATCGCTCCCTTTTTTAAAACTCCCAGGTCGTAACGGTTCGGAAAGACCGCCGGCGATAGCGGGCTTATTTATCTCTGTACTGACATGAAATAGCGTACTAAGTACTCTTGTCAATACGTACTGTGACGCTAAACCTCCCGGCGGAGTTCTCGAGACGACTTAAGGTCTCACTCACAAGTCGATTTTATAAAGCCCTCACGAATGAAAGGCGACGCAGATGGTTCTAGATGGATTAGATGATAAAGTAAGTTTAGAAATATAAAAAAATAATTACAAATCTTAGTCTAAGGTTTTTTTTATGTGAAAAGTTGCCAAGCGAGCAGACGGTTCACCTGATGTTAAGTGAATACCGCCGCCCATGGACATGTACTACGCCCGAGGGTTCGTGATGCGATGACAACCTTTTGAAAATTGGGCTTCAGCTACCTCACTCACCAGACGAAACGCGAAAGTATTATACTTCCACTTTACGCCAATCTTCTGTGAGATCCTGGTACTTACCCAGACGAGCCTGTCCAGAGCTTACGGTGGTAGGGTCACGCAGCAGCCTCGGCCGTTGCACGAATGGACACAGTTTGAAAAATTCCTCTATGGTATGTACAAAATAGCTTGCCCACAAAACAGAATAAACAATATATATCTTGATGATGCTTAATAATCAGGTATAATGCAAAAGAGATAACTGGCTTAAGCTTCAATGGGCACAGAGCTTGGACTACGTCTCCGCGCTCGAAAGACCCTACCTGAGCAAAGGCACGCATGTGGACATGTGTGCACAATTGAGTGGATTGCCGGCTACGGCCCGTTGTAACATCGACGACTGTGTTTTTCTGGACCCAGGTCAGCGTTTCATTTTTTATAGCATTTTTTACATAGAACAGCAAACAGTACAATAATCTTAACAATAAACTTAATAATGGCAACTTATACATCTAATTCCATTAACGAGAAGAGCATCTAATTCCTAGCAAGCCGCAATAGTTTCACATCAAACACGTTTCCGCGAAACGACAGTTTGTGAGGCAGCGGCGGCTGTGTTTACCAACACCCGCCTTTGTTAGTCCGCCACGCCGGTTCGCGAAGATCGGAATCGAACCCCATACGGCCGGGAATGTCGCGTGTAAACATTAATCGATTAGCGGTCGAGCGACGCGTGACTTTACGACGGTCTGCTACCAGGAGAGCAGGACGCGTGAGTATTTTAGTAGGTCACGCGATTAGTCAACACCTGTGTCTACTCTAGTTGATAAAGCAGTTGCCAAATCTCAAAGTAACTTCTATAGACGGCTTTGGTCGCGTGGTTCTATGTTAACGTTTGATATTAAAGTTTTGTTAGCTGTATGAATACTTTTGTATTAAAATTCATATAATGAAATAAAATGATATAATTTTGATGATGGAAATTGTGTTAAAGATTAAATCATTAATTAAACAATACCACATGTTAATTATATTTATATATAGTTAATATAAGTTGACACAGTACACAGGAAAATTAAATAAAATAATACACGCAACTCCGTGCATAATGACTCCGTAACACAGTCGCCAAGGTATTGTCTTCGTCGTCGGGGGTCGTGGGTTCGATTCCCACACGGGACACTTTGTGTGCCCAACAGATAGTTGTTTCGCATCTTCTCTTGACGACCCGAATGGCGTAGTGGGTAGTGTACCTGCCTCCTACGCCAGAGGGTGTGGGTTCGATCCCCACTACTGGAAAAATATTGTGTGATGAACATGGTGTTTTTCTAGTGTCTGGGTGTTTCTATATGTATAATATGTATTTATTTACAAAAGAAAAGTATGTTTATGTATGTTTATCAGTTTTCTAGTACCCATAGTACAAGCTTTGCTTAGTTTGGGACTAGAAAATGTTGTGTACAAATGTGTCCAAAATATTTATTATAATTTATTATCTGGGTGTATGTCCACGTGAAATTTATGTTATGTAAAACGTCCTTATAACACAGGATAATGATATCCTTGTTATGTTTTTTAAAATAAAAAATGCAACTTTATAGTATGTTATAATGACGTTTTTGTCCATTATATAGAGAATTAAATAATCTAGTACCTTTATATTATTGGGCTATAAGTACACAAAATGTATTCCAGTGTACAAGCTTTGTTCATTGCCAATAATTGTTTTAAATTATGACATTATCTTCTTATACCATGGCAACCCCACAATAGCCCGAGTTATGGTAATGTCCTCGTTAATATCTAATACCTGCTTTAATGCTATTTTTGCATGTAGAACTTCCTATTTTAGCGTGTAAAGCTAAAGACGTCACAGCTCCTGGAAAGAGACACGTTGACTGTTATTTATGACTGACAAACTCAGCGAATGCATTAACATTTTCGCGGAAATATCGATTTTATGTGTATTTTACAGTGTACTGACCGTTGCGCATTTGGAGTCGTGCTCTTGAAGACTGGATGACGGGACGAACTCATGAGGTACGAAAGGGCTAAAACCCTTTGACGGTTTGTAAAATTTTTATACGTTAGGTTGGAGGAGGCCTATTTTAACCAGTTGACTCGAGTAGCATAGTAGCTTTCGACCGCTTAACCGCTAACCTTTTTTTCCAAAAACCGCTCTAATTCTTAGATCGAAATGAATAACGCGCGCGATGGTTAGCCAATCATAGATGCGATCGGCCCTTCATCATCCAATCAGATCGACTTATTGCTTAGTGATAAAGTCACAAAAGCAATTATACAGATTAAATAAAGTTACAGATTAAATAACAAATAGATATAAAGAAAATTAAAAAATACAGTAATGGAACAAAAATCGTAAATCTAAAAATGAAACGAATGCTTTGCTAACAACTGCTCCCGTCTTGTACGTAAATCGTATGGACTGAAAACAAATGATCGTACAATATGAGTAGTAAATACAATACAATATGTACGTTCACTTCTGCATATTATATTGCGCTCAACTCAACAATCATTCACACTCCCACTATCCGGTTCGCAATGATTCTTCAGAGTTAGTGCCAGTTAGCGACACAACTGGCAGCGGTACAAATATGCCACCTCAAGAATGACAGCCACCCCGTGTTTTAATGACCGGGAACTGCAACAGCTGATTTTCCTTACCCAGATTTGATTTTTGTAAGAGAGACGGTGGCGAGCGAGATGATGGTTCACCTGATGTTAATTGGTAACCACCGCTCATTGACGTTTACAACAGCCGGTCGCAAATTTGTTGCTACTAGATAATAAAGTGGGACACGGCTACCTCAATTATCAGACGTGACGGTGGGGTCGTGGTATTTACACGGATTGACCTTATCAGACAGAATCTGTTCATCGTATTTCAGACTTTTTGACATCGCGTACGTAAAAAATATAATTTCTTATCTCTATGTTCAAAGCTTAATAGCTGTTTTAAATTTATACTTTATTGTACACCAAAAAATAAAAATATATAAAAAGCAAATTACAAATGAATTACAATATAAAAGGAATTACAATAGGCGGTCTTATCGCTCAGAAAGCGATTTCTTCCAGACAATGTGAAAAGAATATTTGCTAATGAGACATAAAGAAGAGAGCAGAGGGAGGTGTACACGAATCACTTATGAATATCGGATGGAGGCATTTATACGACGATGAGATAGTCAAAGATTTCGGGAAAAATAGGAACGGAAAAAGGAAAGCGTGAATTATGTAAAGATAACGCTACTGTACGCCCAAATACACAACAGGTTCCGCATATTATGTCTCTTTTCAGGACCAAATAAAGTCATTGCAACTTCGTGCACCATTTCATTTCTTCTCATGCCTGGTTTCTTTTACAAAAATGTATTTGTATGTTCAAGTTTGTATATTTATGTATGTGGTGTTGATGTATTTTTAAATGTATTATAAAATAGAGGGTGGCTTTTCTACAGGTGCCCAAATTCACACAGGAGGTTCAGACTCGGTGGTATAATCGTATATTAAAATAAAAACAAACTTTATTGTTTTGTTCAAAAAATTGCCATTCCATTCCCTAAAAAACAGAACTTGTTGGCAATGCGGTAGTCATTCATAAATGCGTCATAAACTTTATGTCATAAAGTTATATCATATGAATGATCGCGCGTAAAATAAATGAGTTGCACATAAATCATGCGCTTTTTGCGATAAGTTCAAATGAATGTATTTAATTCATTACGAGTGATTTTAAATATTGACCATTTTTTATAACAATATTTGTGTTTAGAATTTAGTGAAAAAAAAATGGATACACTTAAAAAAACCTCCCTGTATACATATATATATGACAGTACAAGCGTAGGCTTCAGACATTATTCAGTATATAAAAATTAAATCCATAGTTAAAATGGGATTGTTAAGTTGACAATTCCCAAAGCAAACACGACCCATTGATTGATTTGTTCCCGATGTATAATCGTTTGATTTAGAAACAATTCTGCTCCGAGTCAAACCTACTTGGAATGGTGATGAACTAACTCTCCTTAAATATACTTCCCGTGACTATGAAGGCTATAAAGTGCAATAAAAATCTTAAAACAAAATGGAATAAAATAATATATTAAATAATTCTGTTAAACCATGTATGTATAGTATTCGCGTAATTATACAAGAAATCAATATCTCCTTTAACATTTAACATAGAAACTTTTATAGTCCCTGCACCTGAGATGAAACATTAAAATGTATATCATTTACAGCATATAACAGTTTCCCCAAAATAATCGCACACAATGGAGTTTCTACATCGTAAAAGATATTTATTTTAGAAAAGTATCACGCAGTCGAACACGTGATCTATCCATCCATCCATTATTAATAAGCCATTAATGATTGATAAATATGAAAATTAATAATGATTAATGAATGAATGATTGATGTAATTTTAACATTTGAATACAAGCAGAATGCTAATCGCGTTAAATACAACTCCGGCCGTAATTTCTACTTTGTTTATTTCTTAGGGTTTGTCATTATAATTTTAGCCTGTTCTACTCCACTGCTGAACATTGGCCTCCCACACAGACGGCCACGTAGCACAATCCTGAGCCACTTACATCCAGCGACTTCCCGCACATAGGTACAGGTCTTCCCTTCATCTACTGGTATACCGTCCTACACTGACCAATACGAGGCTGCCACTGGAGAACCTTTCTTCCGCATCGGTTACTGTGGTGGCCCCAGCGTACTAATCTTCTGAGCTACGTCAGCTACCTTTGTTCTTATCGTGATATATTGGATAACTTCGATGCGCACACTACAACACAGTAAAAAGCTAGTGCTCACCAACAGTTATTACACTAATAAAATGAAATGTATAGCTGTATAGAATTATGAAGATAAACACAGCATGCTAATCCCAACCCAAGAGACAAGTTCATCAAAACATCCTTTAGTCTTACAATGGATGAGCCAATCCGTGCGAACTTTCGCGCAATATTACCGTTAAAAGTCTCCAAATGGGAACATAAAATTGGGTGAATAATATTTATCAATGGAAGGTATCCTATTTTGGAGAACAAATGTTTATCGCTTTTGATGTGTCAGAAATCAGAAATACGAATAGTGTAATTATTTATTTCATGCTGTCATTGAGGAACTAAGCAAAGCATTTATACATAGCTCATAAGTACTAATAATAATTATACGACGTTCAGAGAAAAGAAAACTGAAGTCCTTAAAAGAAAACTGAAGTCCTTACATAATTACTCCTCATATTAATGTTCATTAAGTCATTACGCCGTGAAAGAATAAAATATAATTTAAAAAAACCTTCAATTGTCTCGTAAAAAAAGTAAACGCGGATATCTATGGCAAACGGCTTCGAAGAATTCTAGACGTTTCTCAGCTCGTGTGAATTCTGATTGCACAATCTTATTTAATTCCCGACCGCTTTTCATCGTTTCCGATGTTAATGCAAGTTTTTATTTTCTTTTTTTACTATTTATTTTACAACGTACGTTTCTCTTACGCTGATATATTTTCTCTACGTTATATCGGATATTTGTTTTTATTCTTTTACGATTTTTACTAATGTTGGTCTCTCAAATAAACCTTACCAGAATGAGGTAGTTTAACTATAAAGTTTTATATAATGTGACTGTATTTATAATTGATTATAGTTCATTTCAAACATAACGAAATTGACCGGCTACGTTGCATGAATGGGTATGTCCGTCCGGGTCAGTACCACGACCTCACAGATGACCGACGTGAGAGGAAGAGTTACTCTTCTGCGTTTCGTTGAGTAAGGTAGTCGATGCCCACATTATTGTGGTGGCAATGCATAGCTGTGTTGTAGAAAACGCATATGGGAACCAACAGCGAAACAATTTTACATATTTTTAATATCCTTCATCATACTACTAAAAGAAGATGAAAGAACTTCGCGCGAAATGCACATTCCGATAAGCAATGCATCATAAACAATTCGACATCGACGGGCCGAAACAAAGTGGGAGTTGCAAAGAGTATGAAAAACAAACAGCTTTTTACGGTTCATTCGACTTAGTTCGATATTTATAAATGGCAACACCAATGTTGGCATTTTCTTATATATGAAAA
>OW152832.1:9815891-9897458 GCA_933534255.1 Iphiclides podalirius
AACGAATGGGCAGGCCCGTTCGGGTAAGTACGACGACCTCACGAAAGACCGGTGTAAAGTGGACGTATAATACTTTCGCGTTTCGTCTGGTGAATGAGGTGGCCGTAGCCCAATTTTAGCCCAAAAGGTTGTCAACGTATCTGGAACCCTCGAGTGTAACAGATGTCCGTGGGTGGTGGTATTCACTTAACATCAGGTGAACCGTCTGCTCGGTTGGCAACTTTTCACATAAAAAAAACTGATTCTCAATCTTTATCTCTTATCGGAAGACGGGTGTGAAGTACCTCATATCGACTCCACCACAACTACGCCACAACTGCTTAAACGTAGCATAATAGTGGGATAACTAAAATAAATAAATAAATAAATAAACTATATTGTTCAGGATAAGAGGGAACATGACCTTTTAGAAAAACATATACTGCTAAAGAAGTGAGTTAGCATTGTGATGAAGATGAAGGTAGAAATATAAGGCGGCATCAATATATTGACTTACTTATATTGATTTGTGTAAGATATTTTTGTTGATATGTATGCTATGTACATTTGTATCCTATTATTGTATTTTATTCACACGGTGACTATTTATCTCGTATTAGCGACCCGCCCCGGCTTCGCACGGGTGCAATGTATTATACATATAAACCTTCCTCTTGAATCACTCTATCTAGTAAAAAAACCGCATCAAGATCCGTTGCGTATTTTTAAAGATCTAAGCATACATAAGGACAGATAGACAGCGGGACGACTTTGTTTTATACTATGTAGTGATGTGTTTTGTATTTGATACATCAGAAAACTTTCGGAATACTTCCGAAGTAACTGTCCAGGAGCAAATGCTACTTCGGAACTATCAGTTTGCTTCAATAACCGGTAATCTGTCTTGAACTGAAGCTTTCATATTTTCTATGATGCCATATGTTCCTTCATCACAATAGATGAAAATGTCAATATAATAAATTATTTATGGAGGACATTAAATAGTTGTATAGTATATTACCAATTTCTTGTAATAATATAACAGTACCTGGAGGACCTGGAGTACCTGGAAATTATTATTATTACAAATTATTGAGTAATGAAATATGCCTAATATTTTTCGACCTTACCGACCTAATAATAAGAAAATGTGAAGTGGTGTTTTTCACAAAAGAAACAACTTAAAAAAAGGGAAAAAAATAACAAAATCATCTAGATCAACAAAACATAAAAAATAAAGAAAGCAATGATCTGGAATTGAAAAAAAAGAGTGTCTAAATGATCGTGACACGAACCACGGCCGTCTGTTTTGGGGCCTTAGGATTACCGACCCAGCTATTATAACATTTTTTTGCGGCGAAATTTACCGTCATATCCAATGGTATTTTTCATTCCCTGAAAACAGGGATAAAAGGACATTTTCTAAAAATGAAACCTAGCTAGATCGATTTTTCAGCATTGTATCGTTCGATTACATCCATGTAAAGGACGCGATCAACTTTGAGTGAAATTTCAAATATTTAAATGAAAACAAAACAAAATACAATGAGAAGCTATAGATATCATAACGGATATACCTAACTCTATATGTTAAAGTGTGTTGTTTCGTCTATCATCAATCAGAAAAAACATTTCCTCTTGGCTAGAACTTGATTCAATAAAAAAATCAAGCTTTAAAAGGTTTGATTTTTTTATTGAATCAATTTTGTTATTAAACTTGTTTTTATATTTGGGAATTGCTTCGCCGCCATTTTAGAATTAGACAGCGTAACTACTCTGCACTGATTAATTCAATAGAAAAAAACTATCAAAAACGCCCACATCTTTATATTGGTCATTGACTAAAACCAAATTAACTTCCAATTCAAGTCCAACGAGCAATATTTTTTTCAATCACCATTTACAGCGAAACCCTGCGCCCCTGTAAACAGCAAGTTTCATCCAACAATAGATTTAGGACGTCACAAACTGAATGATAAGTCCCGCGCAAAACTATACAGCATTGACATTATTTTACTAATAGCGATGTCAGTGCACCTTTGAGTATTTACTTTGAGTACAGGCGAGTGCAGAAATGGTAACGAACCAGAAATGGTAACGTGCGGGATTTTTTTTATGTAAGAATATAGCAAGCGTGTGATGCTAGGTGATAATCGTCGCTCGGACATCTACAACACCCGAAGCGTATATATGCGTTGCTATCTTTTTATAAAGTGGGCTCCGGCTATCTCATTCACCAGTTGAGACGGCTCTTCCACTTTGGCTGTAGTAGAACCACGTGGCGCTTTCTGATGTTTTAATGAATAGACAGGCCCTATACGGGGAAATACCGCGACCTCGCAAAAGACCAGCGTAAAGTAGTTATATATTTATTTATAAATAGCTGTGCCCGCGACTTCGTCCGCGTGGTAACATTTTACAAACTTTGAATGTCATAAATTTTAAAGTTTTTTATAGTGCTAATCTCTGCACTTAAGATTGAACATTAAAACATGTAGAAAAAGTACGAAAAGATTGTCGCCGCTGTGGGAATCGAATCCACGTCTTCGGCATTCGCGGCCTGACGCTCTAGCTACTGAGCTAAACGGCTGATAACCACAGAGACGAAAATCTTAACGCCTTCTTTCTACATTGTTATTTAGCATTTGAAGCAATGCTTGGCGCATCTATTGTTATATCCTTTCCAGCATACAAACAATTTTGAATATCGTTTTACAACGATAATTCGAACGAGAGATGTCGCCATTGCTTTTTATAAATTTTAAAGTTTTTTATAGTGCTAATCTCTGCACTTAAGATTGAACATTAAAACATGTAGAAAAAGTACGAAAAGATTGTCGCCGCTGTGGGAATCGAGGCCGCGAATGCCGAAGACGTGGGTTCGATTCCCACAGCGGCGACAATCTTTTCGTACTTTTTCAACATGTTTGAATGTCATATTTATTTCTTTCTAATCAACAGCCCAAAATATAAGTTTTATGCTTCTTGTCCTGAAAATGACAATACTTTCATAAAACTTTTCATCCCCCTTTTCAACACTTTTTTCTAATTAAAAAATAGCCTATGTCCTTTCGCTAAAATCGATATTCACTAATGAATAACGTATTTGGATAAGGAAACGTATCATGTTTATAAAAACACCTTCGCAAATATTGCATTACTTAGAGAACAAATTTGGTTAGAATTGAAAAGGCTATAGTGAGCCAACCTCAAAAGATAGACATATGCTGGCGCAGACTTTTTTTTAGAACTTTTATAGTGGAACAATTCTGTGGTGCATGATTTTTGCGAAACTTTAACTGTTTACGCAGCGCACGCAGCGGAAGCTGGTGAAAGAAAAAAAAAACGATTTTGAAACATTCTTCATTGATGCTCCGCTCTTATGGATCATAGCGTAATGATATTATAGCCTTCCTCGATAAATGGACTATCTAATACTGAAAGAACTTTTCAATTCGAACCGGTAATTCCTGAGATTAGCCCGTTCAAGCAAAGAAACAAAAAAACTCTTCAGCCTTATAATATTAAATATACATATAACGTTGTTATGTAACTCGAAAATACATAATTCTTATGTTTTACACTAATCCATGTTGTTACTTATTCACATTTTACCAAAAAAATTGTAAAATTGTTTTTTTTTTTTCTCTCTAAATCTAATAAAAAAATACAAAACATGCTATAATGCCCTGAGGTCAATAATTAAAACTATTCCCACTTCTGTACTCGCCTGCACGTAAACGATGAATCTAGGAGTGTCCACTGGTCTCGTGTGTAGCCTCGAGGCTGAATCGTTGAATTGTGTTTTACACGTGACAGAACTTCAATCGTCGTCGTACATTGCCGCTTTTCGTTAAAACACGGAAATCTCCCACGCATCAACAATAGCGCTTCATCGCGTAGATTAATTGAGACGGATCGTTATCAATTATTTACGCTCAGTTTTTAATTTAAAAACAAAATGGCGACTTTAAGTCTAAACGCATTTTTACGAGCAGCTTTTTATAATACGAACTGAAAGTAATTTTTCATGATGGAATATTTTACATTGTATCTTTGATTCATTCAATCTGTTATACATTTATTCAAAGTGCGCGATAATAAAGAATATTTTAAACACATCAGCAATTCATAAACCGCACCGTGCTCTGTAATAATGTGTTTGTTCTGCGGTAAATGTTGTTGACTGCGTGAACAAGATGAATGCATTTGTCCTGAAATAAACAAATGCAAATGGACAATCATGTATTGAAAGACCTACTAACAATATTGAGGAAAAAGATTAATTTATGAACTACAAGATAATTTCTTGTAAAATTAGTTTCATTTATAAACTACATTTTATTCAACTATAATACGTAGAGTTCGCTATGAATAATAACATATAAACACGCCTATGGCTAGAGATATGGGTTATCCACTCTCCACGATGGGTAAAAGGATAAAAATTTTAATAATTAAATATCATCTTTGAGATTTCCAATACAATAATATGATGTTAAAATTATTAAAAACCAATCGGACTTTTCTTATTGTGGTAATAATTTACGATATTTATCCACCGAAGATTCAATTTCGAACACAGTTTCCTTTGCGTTTAAAATCGACCGCACCGAATCTTCGTCCTGAATTGTCGAAAATAATCATAAGAAAAAGATTATTGGTACATTGTGTACTATATATTATTCAAGGAAAGTTCATGATACAGAACATCTCATTTTAAACTGACAAAATTGGTGGTGCCTATCACCATACATTAGACACCAACATAAGTAGCAAATGAAAACGTTTTACAGATTTTGTCGCGTCTAATTTGTTTCTTTAATTGTCCATGTTTCCAAAACGTCTGCAACATCCTCAGCTGTGAGACAGATTTTCTGCCCCGTAAGAATAACAAGTCAGTAATGTGTGTTATTATCTTTTCCTGTAGAGTGTATAGTCATAATTAACTGTCTTATAGTGTGATAATTTCTTGTATTTAGGCGATCACATATTATGATGAGAAACTGTTTTTACTGATTTATCGCGTTTATCTTTTACAGCATTCACGGTCATAGCAAAGAGAATGTAATCACTACGTTTATACGTTTATACGTTGGTCATAGGACAGACTGAGGCGTTTGACATCTGAATGTCAATTTTCATGAATGTCATAGTTAACCCGGGCTATTGTCAGTTGTTAAATTATTAATGTTTTATTCGATCTATCGGATTCAGATGTGTTTTGTGTGACGAATCTGAAAAGTCGCAAAATTATTTGATTACTAGAAGTCAGTTTATTTGGCTCACGAATTCTTTGATTTATTAATTCATACACCTTTAGCCGCGTGTCTGTTGTACCACCAGTCCTAGGCCAACAGTGCAATATTAACTAATGTACGGACAAGCAGTGTTCCCGACACGAGCTCCGAGAATAGAATCCAGCACTCCACGGCCGCTCTGGATGCAATGAGGTCGGCCCTACGAAACGCGTTGGGCAACCGTTACCTTGATGCTCTAACGCACGCGTTCTAACCGTCGCATGATACTTAAATGGCGGGGAACAAGAACGCGGTGCGGTGTACTGTACGTAAGTTTGTTTACACCAAACGAGTCATCGGATATGAAAGAAAGAAAGAAAGAAAATACATTTATTTACCAAATATGGAGAAGATATGGCTTTGAGTCCTTTCCCCAAGGCAATTTGCGGGGCAATCTGAGCGCAAATTAAGCGACTTTTTTGCACGAAATGCCAACTCGACGTGGGAGGCACCACGCCCTAGCAGAAGGCCGGTGTGGAGTATAATGAAATATCGAGTAAAATAAATAATTTTGCGCTTCGTACAGGTAAAAGGAGACCTATACTATCAAAGGTTGGCAAAACGCCTGCAACATCTCTGGTGTTAGAAGTATCATCTCAGGTTTCATCAGGTGAAACGCTTGCTGCCTTTGTGTACATGTAATGTACTATACATGTACAATGAACATGTACAATAATGAATGAATGAAATGATTTTTTTATGTGAAAAGTTGGCAAGCAATCAGACGATGTGATGTTAATTGATTGATTGGATATCTCCAACTACTGAGGCATTTCCGATACGTTAACAACATTTTAAGAAGTCCCCTTACGCCTTGAACAAATAAAAAAATCAACTCCTGACAAATCTGATCTAATTGATCAGATCTATCTACCGTTAGAAATAAAGATACATTATTGAATCAAGTCGCTATTTTAATTACCTCGCCCGTCACTAAGTCGAAGCTTTACCCGAAAAAAAATCGGAAAACGAAAAAAGAATGGAAAACAGGAAATCCTCATTCGATCAACACAAACTAGAGGCAATTGCTAGGCTAAAATAGGGGAGCTGCACCATGTTAGTTCATGTAAACGCAAAAATCTATCGTTTATTTATTGTTCAATTAGTTTTTTAGGGTTCTGTAACCAAAGGGTAATCTGTAACAAAAGGCCTTATAACTAAGACTCCACTTTCTGTCTCTCTGTTTGTCTGTCTGTCTGTCTGTCACCAGGGTGTATCTCATCAACCGTGATAGTTAGACAGTTGAAATTTTCACAGATGATGTATTTTTGTTACCGCTATAACAACAAATAAAAAAATTAATATTTTTTTAATGTGGCTCCCATACAACAAACATGATTTTTTGCCGCGTTTATAGATAATGGTACGGAACCCTTCGTGCTCGAGTCCGACTCGCAGTTGATTTATGATTTTTTGTGGTTTTGTATGGGAGTGAGGTAGCCGACGCCCACTTTTTAAAAGTTGCCAACGCAGTGAACGCAATCAGGTGAACCGCCCGCTCGCTTGACAACTTTTCACATTAAAAAAATATAACCCCGATTGTACCCTAACCACATAAAAGAGCCGTCAAAATTCAGGCACTTTCCGTTTGAAGTCTCGCCGCCGTCGGCGTGTATTTGTGGACGATATCAATGAACCTCCTTTGGCAGTGGCCGAGCGGTTCAGTGTCAGGTAACCTGACACGTAAACAAGCCGCGCCGGATTCAAAACTGGGTCAGGAAATGCACCGCGGGCCAAAAGGCCGACTGAAATGACCGAAACGCTCAGCTGCGTGCCAGTGCGCATGAGAATCTGAATCATTACTACGCTTATATGAAACTATTATACGGCTTTTAACATCTGCAATATATGATTTCTTTTTATATGAGAAGGTGGCGAGCTAGCTAGCGGTTCACCTTACGTTAAGTGATAACAAAGCCCACACAAATTGTAACACCCGTGGGGTTTCAGATGCATTGCCGCCTTAGTGGCCACAGCTACGCACGCTGAAGTGTAACACTTCCATTTCACGCCGGTCTTCTGTGAGGTCGTGGTACTTCCCAGGACGGATCTGCCCATACTTTTAACGGCGAAGACAGTTGAGTGGTCCAGCCCTACCACGGTTAAATGCCCCATTCTTTACAGCATGGGGTATTTTAAGATGATTTACATTCTTATGTCATTGTTAACTCCCAATTTCTCATGATCAACTGCCAAGCTTTGGACTTTACAAAGAATTAATGCGATAAAATCAGTTAAATAGATACTTTTAGTAGCACTTTTATTTTTATATTAGCAACTATAGGTCATTTGCCAAAAACACGTGATAAACAAGTTGTTTTCTCGTTTGGCGCTATTATTAAACTTTTGTAAAACTTATTTTTTTAAAACTAAGTATTTATGTGATTTAAAAATGATCGTTCTAGATCCGGATGTTTGTCCCACTGAAATTCGTTTATGTAAAACGTCCTTGTAACGCAGTACAATGTTTTCCTACAGTAAGAATGTTTTATAAACGTTTCATCGCTCAAGAGTTGACGTTAAAGCCATCAAAAATATAGCATTCATAAGCTTTGCGTTGTTAATCAACTAAAAGTATAATATTAACGTAGTGTAAAATTTCACTACTCTATATCCATCTATGCCATCGGTGCGTTTTATATTCGACTAGCGAACCGCCCCGGGTTCGCACGGATATGATGTGTTATACATATAAACCTTTCTCTTCAATAACTCTATCTAGTAAAAACAACGCATCAAGATCCGTTGCGTAGTTTTAAAGATCTAAGCATACATAGGGACAGACAGACAGCGGGACGAATTTGTTTTATACTATGTAGTGAAAACGTCTTATTAAGTCTACTTATTCCTCGTTTACTGCAAAGATGCATCAATTTCAAGTGACATTTTGACTCTATTTTGATTCGAGTGATGTGGTGTTAGGCAGAGTTTATAGGAAAACTATTTTTGTAAGCCATTAACATGACATGTTCAACAGTGTTTTTTTTTATCTGAAGGCTAAAACATCTTCCGGAAAGAGCGGCAAATGCGATGTTCAAAAGAAACAAATTAAACACGCCGCATAGAAAACAAGATGGCGTCAAGGCAAAGGGCGGTGAAAAGTGAACGCGCCGTAAACCCCGCCAACAGAACCTATCAATCTTTTGGCAAGTAATAAAAGCTGCTGGAACAAAGACCGTTTATCGCGACAATTGAGGAAGAGAATCGGCAATAAAAAAACCAAGGCAAGTCACGGTCCACTCGCTATTTAATTAACTGATGAGATGACCAAGGAAGACGCGCAAAAAGTCAGCATTCGAAACTTTTTGCTCGACCCTTGAACTTTTTAAAGAAAAATAAAAAAAAAACGGACAAAAGAAATAATGAATGTAAAAAAGTTGGCGCGCGCCATCTTCCTGTCAACAGATCCGAAGCCCTTTTGCAGAGGTTTTAAACTGCCGACTTGATGGTTTAACATCATCAGATAAGCCATGTTAAATCGCGATCAGCCGGTACGAATAAGTCACTGTCACGTACAAATTAAAAAAGATTCCAGAAGATTTAGAAGAGAGAGAGAATTCCTATTTCAAGTTTGCTTGAAGTCATTTTAAAACATTTTTGAATTGGTTCAAACTGACCTTGTCTTTGCTAAAAAAAAAACAAAAACACGACCCTCATATAAAGACAGCTCAAAGATTCTATCTCTCGGAGAAATGAAATTAAATGCTTTCTTCTTTAAAATATGTAGAAAAAAGTGCGAAAAGATTGTCGCCGCTGTGGGAATCGAACCCACGTCTTCGGCATTCGCGGCCTGACGCTCTAGCCACTGAGCTAAACGGCTGCTGCGTTTTCCTGGACAGATGTGTTAATGTTTCACTTGAAATGCCAAGGGAATATTTATGTTTTGCCGCGAGATATGTATCTACTGAAAAAAATGGTATTGTTAAACGAAATTTACAACTTCCCACTCATAAATCTTGATTCTCGCGCACAGATATATATTTTAAAATAAATCTTGCACTCACGTCGAAGTTACGTACAAATAAATCAACCCTTTCCTATACACGGCGCCGAGCGAGCCATGAACTCCCTCCACCAGTTCGTCTATGAGGTGGACATCACGGTAAGAGATTGTTAAGAAGAGGAACGACCCGTCCGCGAGTGTTTTTAACAATTATTTTTAAAAAAATGGCGTAAAATCCAATTACCGACAAGAAAGAAATGCACTTCACTCTCATCCTGTCCGTGTCATTTCATTAAAATAAAAATCTCAATTCCTAGATTTTATACAGCCCACAGACACTTGAGTTGCATACAGTACACTTGAGTAACATAATTTTATTAAAAAATATATCAAACGAAGTAACGCTTTTTTAATAATTTTCATTAATAATTTTGTATTAGTTACGTATGCGACGCCATTTTCGTCTCCAATTTGTTACATAAACACACTCAAGGAATTCTATTAGTTTAATTGAAAAGAAGCCATTCCGTGTCGACCGTTAACGACATTTTAACTAATTTGTAATGGGCGGTACCCTATATTGCTTTTGCTAAGAACAAACAGGAACATCCAAGGTTAACACTAGGGACAGTGACGAACGTTAATTTCTCAAATCAGACAGCCAATCATGATTACGAACATCGTAGCGCAATGTCGTTAGGTTGTTTTGTGTGGTAATCGATGATTATAGGTTTGTTTAAACATAGCTATCTCTTGTTAGGTGTAACTGTTTTGTAATATATGTATAATGTATAAAGTATGCATAATGTGTAAGAGAAAATGTTGTTGAGAAACGGTTTGTGTGTGCAAACGCAAATTGTGTTCAGTTGAAATCCCGCTAGCGCGCTGCAATCCATTCAGTTGCTTGGTAGCTCTGAAAAGTCGAAGTTTTTAATAGAAAAATCGTTATATCTCCAAATATGCAATGATGTGTTTTGAGATATAGCACAAGACATACAATACAAATGCAAAAGAATAACTTTCCATCGTTGATTAACGAAATTTAATCGTTTTTAAAATTAAATGCAATCAAAATATTTAACTGACGCCATGTTGCTTGCGTCATGGAAGCGAAGTATTGTTGCACTTCGTCGAATGAAACGCATAGGCGACGCAAAATTCGCGGCGCTTTAAACTTTTTGGTCGCGAGAAATCTGCATCTTAAAAGCAATCTAGCGCTGAATATTGATTTAGCTAGCATAGTTAATATGTGTATGTATATTCTAAGGAACAGAACGTTTGAGACAGTAAAAGTGTCATATCTAGAAATCTCGAAACATTTTATGCGTAAAAAGATAATTATAAAAAATACTCAAGAGATAATTAAAGTGATTTTTTTTTAACATTTGTGGCCAGTATTCAAACTTAGAGCGATCCAACTGGGAAGATTATATTGAACAGGTCGCTTTATTGCTACTACAACCAAAATTTTCAGCTAATTATATACAATTAGCATTTGGTTACACGATAGAAAATTACACTAATAATATTTCTTTAATAATTATTCTCAGAACTGGGTTTGTTCATCGTCATTTTCTGAAATAGTATACTGCAGATGTTTTAAGGGAGTTAATTTTTTTTATTCTAAACTTTGTTATTATTTTTATAAACTTAGACGTTTATCAAAAACTTTGCATCGTTTTTTTCTACAATTTCGTTCCAGATAGCAAATACCTACGAACTTCGACAAGGTCGTTCGATTTCGTAGACAATTATTTATATACTATACAAGAGAAACCATCTATAAATAGCATACATTACAATATTTTTTTACGAACGAGACTTACATAGGAGGAACTTTGAAATCTGAATGCAGCAACGAGTTAGTTAATTAAAGTTAACTAACGCGCGGTTTCTGAAACACTGATTATCGTAGATGTTACCTAATTACCTGTCAAATGGCTTTTCAAATGTTATTTGAGTTGCCAGAAGGATGGTTAAAGTCATATAAATGAAAATTGAAGAGCCATTTGACAGGTGATTAGTTGATATCTACGATGATCAGTGTTTCAGAAACCGGGCGTAAGAGAGTTTAAATTGAGTTTTAATTAACTAACTCAATACACAATACATTCAATTTTATTTTATTTCGAAACTGACGCCCGTTTTCTGAAACACTGATCATCGTTGAAGCCAACTAATCAGCTGTCAAATGGCTTTTCAAATGTTATTTGAGTTGCCAAAAGGATTGTTAAACTCTTTGAATTGATCATTCTGATAATTAAGAAGAACATTCTGAGCGATCCAGAGAGTTAAACAATCCTTTTGGCAACTTGAATAACATTCGAAAAGCCATTTGACAGCTGATTAGTTGGCTTCTACGATTATCAGTGTTTCAGAAACCGGGCGTGAATCAGCTGTTACCAGCTTTCTTAAAGAACATTGTACTCATCTTTTCGTTTGTGTACTGCAAGAGTTATTAGCAACGTCGTAATTTGGCCGTTACGAGCTATTCCGCGTGCCGTAAAAGCGCTGAGTCAACGGCAGCTTTGATGGATTGCCATTGGTGTCGTCTGTTGAACCGCCACCAGATGGACTCGTGGTATTGGCGAGTTCAATGAGATCGGGCTGGTGCCATATTGCGTGAAACGTTTTGAAGGCGACTGCGTATTGTTCCGCTGATACTTTTTTGTTTATAGAATTATTTATATTTTTGTTTTTGTTAAGATATTTTTGTTAGAAAAAGGTAAAACCGACATCAAATATGACATATCTCACCCACCAATTATATAAATATGGAACAAAACGGGAGGTAAGCTGAACCCAGTGCAAAAAGAATTATTTTTGTTATGAAAACGCGAAACCGACTACAAATATGACATATCTCACCCACCAATTAGATTAATTAGGAACAAAACGGGAGAGAGGCTGAACCTAGTGCAACAAGATTTCCAAAACGCTTCATAAGTGATTGAGTTCTACTCATTATCACCACAATGTATCCAATGAAAAGATTCGACGGCTGCTTTTAAAGTTAAAAACACGATCGGAACCACCTAAACAACTTCAACTGCGAAATATGCAACCGCTCACTGCTAATGCAAAAGCGCGCGAAAATAAATCCTTATTCACGAACGTTGCAATTTAAAAATGGAATTTCGAGTATCATATCAAAAAAGAAAATGTGTAAACCCGTAACGCTTGATACCTACGTATCGACGTTTCAATAAAACAAAGAGCGGATGCTGTAATTTAAGATTATAGAACATAAACTTCATTCAAATATGAGCGTCTTATTTAGTTTTTACTCACGGATTGCGTTGGCTTTGGATCCACACAAATATCTCGTAACATATCATGTTATTTTGTCTATTTGAATATTTTAAAAACAGTGCCCCGACATTTTTTTTTTTTTATTATTAGCTTCTGTTGTAGCAAGAATGAGCAGGCTCGCCCCGGGAAGTACCGACCTAAAATAAATCCGGCGGGAAATGTACGAGGTGTCGATGGATGCAGGTGGTTAAGGATCGTTCTTCGCTGCAGTCTCCGGGGAACGCCTCTGTTCAGCAGTGGACTCGAACAGGATTATATGATGATGATACTTGCTAATTATATGATTATGGACTTGAAACACAACCAAGCTCTAAATATCCTACATTATCGTATAGAGAAATAGATGGCACCAAAGGGAGATCTATGCCCAGCAGTGGGCTGATGAAGGTTATATATACTGACGATGACGATGATGAAGATTAAGATATGAAGACCCACAACTAGATGATAGTACGCGAAGAGGCAGCTGAAACTATAAAATGAAATCTATGCCATCTACGCCAGGGAAGTTACAGAAACAAAGAAGTTTTAATAACAATGCTTTAATAAAAGAAATCATCCAATCCTTCAGTTCTGTGTCCATTTTGATAAGATTCTCAATGTATAGGACCTGTATATTTTCAACTACGGAAGGGACACTCCGCAGGTTCCGTACGAATAAGCGGAGAAGACACGGCCTCAAAGAAGTCCGCCTTGAAATGGAAGCGCATACATTCGCGTTTCGTCTGAAAAATGAGGTAAGTGGGGCTTGCGGTTTTTTAAGGTTACGAACGCATCTTCAAACCCTCAGGAGTGGTAGATGTCCATGGACGCTGGTAATCACTCAACATCTGAAGAATCGCCTAGCTGCACTCTTGACAACTTTTTACACTAATAATTTTTAACAAAAAAACCGACTTCAAACAGGAAATAAATAAAAACATTGTTAATACCTATAACATTTGAGGATTGCCCTCGATTTCTCCGGGATGCCATCATCAAATCCGGGCTTCTTTATCATGGTACCACCAAATCAAAATCAAAATCAAATGTCTTTATTCAACATAGGAGCATTACACTCGCTTATTGATAGTCAAAACACTACCACCGGTTCGGAAAAGAAAGCCACTGTACTGAGAAGAACCGGCGAAAGAAACTCAGTGGGCTTTTTTTTTATTTTATTTTTTTAATAAGCAGTTTTGACATAAATTCATTACAAATACAATTTGAGAACTCTGATTGAAAGAGCCTGGAGCGATCAGTTCATTACCATTTAAATAAACATTAATATTATAATAGGCACACAAACGTTCTTTCACAATTTTTTTAAATTTTGCTATTGATGCATTTTGAACGTTTTCTGGAATTTTGTTGTAGTAGCGTATACATTGTCCCATAAAAGATTTACTTATTTTAAGCAGTGTACTTGTGGTTAGGATCAATTTATATTTGTTCTTAGTATTTATATCATGAACTTTATTATGTCTTGAAAATTTATCCTTATTTTTATGGACACACATAACATTTTCAAAAATGTATTTAGAAGGAACAGTCAATACCTTTATCTCTTTAAACAAATTTCTTAACGATTATTTGGGGCCCAGATTGTAAACTGCACGAATAGCTCTCTTTTTTAAGATAAAGATTGTATTAATGTCGGCCGCGTTACCCCAAAGCAGAATGCCATAAGATATTAAACTGTGGAAATTACTAAAATATACCAAGCCAGCCGTATCTACATCAGTTAACTGTCTTATTTTTTGACCGCGAAAGCTGCTGAGCTAAGTTTACTCGCCAGTCTATTAATATGGGGGGCCCATTGCAGTTTGGCATCAATAGTTATGCCAAGGAATACAGTTGAGTCCATAGGGTCCAGCGCTTTCCCATTAAAAGTACATCTTTTTTTACATGTTTCACATTAGAAGTTGTAAATTTAATACATTTAGTTTTTTTATTATTCAACAGTAAATTGTTAGCACTAAAACAATGTACTACAGTGGATAGAGTATTGTTTACATCGTCATAATTTTAAGAACCTCGTTTTACTTTAAAAATTAAAGAGGTATCATCAGCAAACAATACTATTTCATGATGATTATTAATTGGGAGATACCCAACCACCCTTGGGATATCTCCTCGCCAACAAAGTTATCCGCGAGCACACATAAAAAAAATACATACAGTCGAATCGAGAACCTCCTTCTTCATTGTAGTCGGTTAAAAAAACTGTATATTTAAATATTTCTTTTTTCTAACTGTATTTTATCCAATAGCCCTTGCGATTATTATAAATTATCATCTTTTCTCCTCTTATTTCTATTTTCACTTAATAATGTGATCTTATTTCTAATAATAAATACACATGTAGGGCGGTCGAAATTAAAAGCTCTGCGTCTGATTTATATCACTCCGACGACTGATAACATAAGAGCCGGGATCAAGTACAGATTTATCTTGAGACGCTACAGGAAAATCCTTCGGGGAAAACCACAGTGAAATTTTGTTCAACAACAAAGAATAATTCAAACGTGCAACAATTATTATACGTTACACAGGCGAGAAATTGAACTAATTGTGTAAGTGAAGATTTAGTTTTTTCAAGTTCTCTAAAAATACAATAAAAACTAGAAGTGTTGATGGACGACTTAATTTCGAAAATAACAGCTTTTTATTTAATACATATTAAGTTTTAGAAGTTGTTTACTGATAACCAATTGAGAAGAAAGATTCCCGTTTCGCAGCCTCGTATTCTCCATCGCGGCGTGGGGAGTCTTTTTTTTCTTTTTATCTGAAAAGTTGCCGAACGAACAGGCGGTTCACCTGATGTCAAGTGAATACCACCGCCCGTGGACATCTGCTACACCCAAGGGATGGCAGATGCGTTGACAACCTTTTGAAAATTTGGGCTCTGGCTACCTCACTCACCAGACGAAACGCGAAAATATTAGTCATACTTCCACTTTACGCCGGTCTTCTGTGAGGTCGTGGTACAACCGAGGCTGCTGGTCTTTCACGCCGCGATGGAGCAACATACAGACAGAAAGACTATAATTTATATACATACAAATATGTATATAAATTATAGCCTATGTCTTATTCTGACGTATAAGCGCTATCGATAAACTAGACCTGTCAAGAGAAGAACAGGCAAGAAACTCAGCGGTCTCATCTTTTCTTTTCCTTTTTTTTGAATGATATAAGTATACACACCAAAGTATTTAAGTATAAAATTAGCAGCAGCCAGGGGACGTGCATGTGCAGAGCAAGAGTCATTTCCACACATCCTTGTCCTCAATGTATTCTTCGACATTTTAATAGGGCCTTTCCATTAAGGTAGCTTTTACAGAATGTTTGAAATTATTTACACATTTACTCGGAGTAACATGAAAACGCAGGAAAATCGCAGTTAAAATATAACTATGACAAAAAGAACTTAAGACTAATCATTCAAAACTATGTACCTAATGTCGCAATTTTTAAAACCCACTTTCAATCGATCTACAATTTATTCGAAAGATTTACACAAAGCGAAGACGATACAATTGTTACTGAGATATTTTCAATAACACTGTTGGCTACATTAAATCTATTTAAACCCACAAATGCGGAACGCTATCGCCCATCGGGTCCACAGTTAATTGAAATCGACCCGTCGACCTAGATGTGTCTTTTGGCAGGGTCAAGATGGGATGGTTATATCGCTGTCAAACGATAGCCAGAACCTTTTCTGTTCGAACAAGAACACATCAGACAAGTAAGGTCACAGATTATTTGCGGACGTTGATCAAATCATTCAATAACTCATTTAAATACTTCAAATACAGATCCAAACTACATTAGTTTGGATCTGAACCCAAGTATTTTTTAACCATATTTAGTTAACGAAAAACAAAACCGACTTGATGAAACCAAATGTCTCGCTCTGTATTCATTTTATAATTGATTTTCAAGAGTTCCATAAGTGTCTCCGGAGTCCAAGGTTCAATACCAATGAAATTAATATGGGACCACATGGGAAGCACCAGCTTTCAAATAAAAAAAGAATCATCAAAACCGTTTCACTCAGTTCTGAGGAAAAAAACAAAAAAAAATGAGAACCTCCTCCCTCTTGAAATCGGTTGAAAACCAATGTGCGCTTATCGATTCTGTCATCGAGATATTTTATCTATGATTTTTTTGGACACGAGTCCTTGTGCATATCACGTCGGTGTGCCTTTTAGTGCGGAATAAGTCAAAGCGTAGCCAATGATTCTTGAAATCTTAATCTCCGTAGGCGATGCTGCGGGTAAAAACAGGTGCTTGTAGTGTATTATAATACTTGACCTGATTAGCCGGGATGCCGACTCACGATTCAATGTCACTGGTTCAAATATCAAAGGATTGTAACGAATAGTATCTGTTCCAAATTATTCACGCTGTTCAAACCTATTCATATATACATGTAATAAATATTTAAAAATGCCGAAATATGTTTATTAATATATGTGTAATATATTTTGTGTAGAAATATGAATTTCTGAGCAAATTTATTTAATTTTTTTTATGTGAGAAGGTGGCAAACGAGCTGGCGGTTCACCTGATGTTCAGTAATAACCGCCGCTCATTGATGTTGACATTTACATTTATAGACGCATTGTCATCTTTTAATAAAGTGGGCCCCGGCTACCTCACTCACTTCACGCCGGGCTTCTGTGAGGTCGAGTTACTTACTCGCACGGACCTGCCCGTCCGTGCAACATCAACTGTTGCGGGCGCTACCACAGCTCTTTCTTCTATTCTTCTTTTAGCACCTGCCAGCTACTTTTTACCAAGATAAGCGTTGAATGATAAAGAATGCCATTAGGCATTAAGTCCGCCCAAGTTAGCCCTTAGCTTAAGATGTAGCAATAAAGTTTAAGTAAATAAATAAATATATTTCTTGCAGTTATAACCATATATATTTATAACCACTCAGCTCCGTATGGACGTGTATATATTTCGTTACAGAGTGCAAGTCTGCAGCGATGTATCATAGAGACACTCGTACATCCCTACTTAATTTTTTTAATATTATAAATGTGAATGTAACATTATTTGTTACGCTTTCACACCAAAACTACTCAACCGATTGTCATGAAATTTTGTACACATATTCTTACAGGTATTAGAAAGAGCATAGGATTCTTTTTATTAACAAAATTATAAAAAAGGCTTTAAAGCGGGTGGGCCCGCGGTCGATAAACTAGTATTATATACATAAGTACAAGTACTCGTATGACGGCTATCGACAATACGAAACTAAATTTTAGTGAAAGCAAGAAATAAACACCTTTAGAAAGGTTAAAAATAAACGAAAAAAGCAGTTATTTTCATTGATTTCAATTTATATGAGGTGAGTAATAAATATGCCTTTGTATAATAGAAGCTATCAGCACGTTGTAATTTACATGTACTATATACACTAGTATTTGAGCACGATATTGCATTTTGCAAAAGGACGCAGCAAATGCACTCGTGCGATCTAATACCAACCGAAATAATCTTCCAGCGTATATGTCAAGGCCTCAATTAAGACTAAGTACACTCGTTCACGAAAGTTTTGTTTTCTTCCAGTTTTCCGTAAGACTTGCTTTAAATAACTTGGTTAGGTTAGGTTAGTTAAATAACTTGGTAGTTGCTAAAATGCTAATGGCTTCGACACCAAGGTCGTGGGTTCAATTCTCTATGACTTGGTTTTTGTTCCCAACAAGGTTGGACGTCAGATAAACTGGCGCTCGTAAAAAAACCTACCCAATACCACTATAAACATGATTCATATATTGTACCAACCCAACCTAGGTGCGTTAAGAGTGGTAGAAATAGGAATAAATCTTTCTTTAAACCATCCTTTAAAACTTGTTATTACTATACACATCAAAAAATCTAAGCAACACCAACTAATATTTCTAAACGACAGTGTTTTTTGGGTTATCAGACAAATACAGTATACTAGCTGATCCGGCAAACGTTGTTTTGTGGAATTTCGTAAAATCCGTTCTTAGCTGACCTCTACTCGGCGAAAGGAATATTCCTACTCAAGTCTTTACCTCATGGTTTCAGAGATATCGTGATGAGTCAATTATCGGTGGGAATCTCTTATATATAAATAGAAGATTATATATACATATATATTTATTAAATTATATAGTTTTTAATAAAAAAAAAGATATAAATTATAGTAACAAACCTAAACAAACGTCTAAAGCGTTAATAAAGAGATTGGTCAGAGCTTATTTTTATTGAAAAAAAAAAGGCAGGAATATTTTTTTAATAGAATGTATGACCACCGCGTTTCTTTAGAACCTGACGACAGTTCACCGATTCAATGATATTATTGATCTCATCCTCGAATGAAATTTCAATAATTCCTGCAGTTAACTGGATGGTGGACAGGTCTTTCAAAAGCTTCCTCTGGAGCATATTTATTATATTATTGAGCAAGCCACGACAACTACTTTTATACCCACACACTCTATTCAGAACTCTTTTGACGTTCAACATTTAAAAAAAATGTCCGTATGGTTTTCTTTGCGATTGTACGCAACTGACTCAGCGTGGCAACGGCCGAAAGAAGGGAACGTCTTACGTTCAAATTTAGAACACCCTAACATTGCGAATGAAAATGGGACTATATTTTCCTTCTCTTTTTACCCTAAAAAAGCCCGATACGTAAATCAAAAATGTCGACGTAAGTGAAAGATTAGATGGTGTTTAAAAAATGTTAAGTATTCTGAAGTTTCTATGTTATTAAATAACACAACAATAAAATCTAATTTATTTATAACTAACTAACATAAGTCATATTTGAATTATGGACCAATTATGTATATCCTTCCTGTTATTCATAATGTCTGATTAAATTTCATCATCCCTGAAAGATTTAGTTCTTTTCATAAGACATTTTTTTCATACCAAATGTTGTCAAACGCAGACGGTTCACCTGATGTTAAGTGAATACCGCCGCTCATGGACATCTGCCACACCCGAGGGTTACAGATGCGTTGAGAACCTTTTGGAGATTGGGCTCCGGCCACCTCACTGACCAGACGAAACACGAAAGTATAAAGTATTTTACTTCCACTTTACGCCGGTCTTCTGTGAGGTCATGGCTTTTTTTTTAATGGGAAAAAAGCAGCAAACGAGCAGGAGGCTCACCTGATGGTAAGTGATCACCGCCGCTCACGGACATCTGCAACACCTGAGGGTTCCCGATGCGTTGACAACCTTTTCAAAATTGGGCTCCGGCCACCTCACTGACCGGACGAAACACGAAAGTATTAAGTATTTTACTTCCACTTTACGCTGGTCTTCTGTGAGGTCATGGTTTTTTTATGGGAAAAAAGCAGCAATCGAGCAGGAAGCTCACCTGATGGTAAGTGATCACCGCCGCCCATGGACATCTGCAACACCCGAGGGCTTACAAATGCGTTGCCGGCCTTTTAGGAAAGAGTACGTTCTTTTCTTGAAGGTTCCCGGACGAGCCTGCCCATTCGTGCTACAGCCGAGGCTGCTGCGTGACCCTACCACCGTACCAATAAAATTTTTGTACTTATTATCATTTTTAATTATCGTCATCTATCATAGTTATTACCTCTAAATGGTTTTGTCAAAGGTGTTTTTGTCGGTGCACCAAAACTTAATTAATTCTACATGATTTTAATGATTCCAATACCCAGCAGCTTCGACTGCTACACGAATGGACGGTTCTGTCACGCCAAAAGAAGTATAACTTCCAAAATACACTCGTATTGTTAACCTCCTCCTTTTTTGAAGTCGGTTGAACAGGTAAGGAATTTGAACTAAAGAGGTTTGAACAGGTAAGGTATGTTATAAAGTTCAAAATTCCAAAAGATATACAATACCTATGTATTCGTGAATTCACCACAACCCACGTTAGTACCACGACCTCACCGAAGACCGGTGTGCAGTGGAGGTGTCATACTTCTGCGTTTCGTCTGGTGAGTAAGGTAGCCGGGGCCCACTTTATTAACCCTTCGTGGGATGTCGCAATGTCCATGGGCGGCGAATTTCGATCAACATCAGGTGAACCGGCAGCTCGCTTGCCACCTTCTCACATTAAAAAAAATATATTAATCATTTCATAAATGAAATACCTACATAGAAAACGATTTATTCGAATAAGTTTTCCGTGTTCAAATATCGATAATGCCAATTTTTTTTTATCGTTCCAAATTTATTAATATAATACGTCTGAAAACATGTAATTTTCTTCAACTAAATACACTGCATAATATCTACTTACGTATATTAAAAGTAAGTAAAATTTTTTATTTGTCTCAAAAACTGCACAAGTAAAAGTGTGAGATAAATACGGCCTATGAATAAATTTTATAATGTAGCAGCAACACATCGATTTAACATCTTCTCCATAAAAGAAATTACAAAATATATTCTGACACTGGCCGGCCATTGCATATTTAGCACAAAAACGGTGCCCGACTGCAATTCGAATTTCAAATGGCACATTCGAAAATAGAACGTCGCCGCCCCGGCCGAGAGTGGCACCGCTGTCGTATAAGTAGCGTCGCGATACCGTTAACTTGATCAATCGATCGGTTTATTTCAGCCATCTTTTAGCATTAATAACTATTGAAACATTCGTCCAATTTTAAAAGTAAAATACTAGTGCGTAATTCACTAATATGCTGAAAATTGCAGTATTATTTTGTATGACAAATTGGTTAGCGTATGCGAATGAAATTAGCGCACTGGGCAATAATTTCCTTAACGCCAACACGAATATCTTGCCATGTCGGGAGCTTAAGATTAGTTAAACGAGTGCGTTTTTATTAACTAAAAACAAAACTGACTTCAAATTACTCGTTCAGTATTATTTTTTAATTGATTTTCAGGAGTTCTCTATGTATATCCGGAGCATAAGATCAATACTAATGAAATTAATATGGGACCACATGGGAAGCACAAGCTTTCAAATAAAAAAAGAATCATCAAAAACGGATTACTCAGTCGAAAGTTCTGAGGTAACATACATAAAAAAGTGTGTGTGTATTTATGTACACGCGTTAGAAGTTATACTACTTTGGCATAACAAGATAAAAATCTTCTCAAAAATTTTATCTTTCGCCTTATTCTACGTTTGTAAAAAAACGACACTAACAATAGAAGAAGGGTATTTAATATGTATAATATGTATAAATTATATCACAAAATAAATATCTTGAATACAGTTTGTCAGTTCTCATGCAAACATACGTAGATGTCTAGCTAACTTCAGGGTTTCGGTTTTTCGTGACGGTGTGCGCGCGCATCATAAAAATTTACTCTCATCATTTTTCCCTAACACGCCAAAAGAAGTATAACTTCCAAAATACACTCGAATTGTTAACCTCCTCCTTTTTTGAAGTCGGTTTAAAACAGGTAAGATATGTTATAAAGTTCAGAATTCCAAAAGATATACAATACCTATGTATTCGTGAATTCACCATAAATAACTTATTCATTTGAATAACAATGAATTAATACGAGTACACTCGGAATACTGATATAACACGAATGATTAAAAAAAATACACGAATAAAGCAATGTGTGAGGATGTATTATTATGTATTAAGATGTCTCGATTAAATAAGTGTCCCCTTATCAATATGTAGCTCGCAAACCGACCGAACTCTATTCGCATTGGTAAACGGGGATTATTCGGCACCGTTGCTCGCCTGAAAACACATGAATCTGAATTTCAAGAGTCCGTTACGCGACCGAATTACGCACCGCGAACGCGTTACGTAATCGTGTGATTTCGAGCGGTTTCGTCGATTTGACTTTTATATTGTTCCAGGACTATATTCACTGTCGTACAATCGGTTAATGTTCTACGCGATCATACGTAACAGTACACCCGTCAAACAAATGATACTTACAAAACGAAACAGTTATATAATTTAATTTAATTAATGGTTATTTATTGATTTAAAAATATCACACAAGATTATACGAAAAATCAATTCCACTCTATCGACTTTAAAAACGGTTCCCATTTTCTGTCAAAAAGAAACCGATTTAATTATAATATTTATCCTAGGAACTGTACCAAAATAATATAGTTGTATGACAATAATCATTTAAGAATTGTTATAAAAATAAAACAAAATACTTAAATGTTACTGATATAAACAGGAAATATTGAATTATTAATTAAATATGAATAATTAACTAATTATATTATTAAAGTAACAAAAAACTAATTTATAAGTAAGTACTGATTTATAAGTAATACTGACACGTGGAATGGCGGGAAATTGCCAAAGCGTGTCAAAGCTTTTTTTTTCCTTGTGTTACCACCAACCTGGATAATCGTTTGAAATGGGACCATCCTTGAGACGTTCAAAATAATGTTTACGTGGAATAAGACAACCCCAATTGATCTTACATGAATTTATTCACCACAGGACAGCACGTGTACGCCTACATACAAAACAAGGCAGAAAATTACTGCGACTATGCAAACATAAACATAACAAGATCCGTTGCGTAGTTTCAATGATCTAAGCATAAATAGGAACAGACACACAGCGGGACAACTTTTTTTATACTATGTAGTGATAAGAGATAAAAATATATAGAAAGACATTGTCGGTGAAAACACATGGGCTGTATAATCAGGAAAAGGGTTGTCTAGCTCAATCAGGCTTGGTTATGGCTCTATTAGCATAGCTATTAAAAAACTATTCTAAATTAGCTGCGGGTTCTCCAATTAGGAAGAAACACTTTAAAATATGTAAACTATCCACTGTAAAACGGCTATGGTCATAAGAACATCGACTAAAACATATAATGTATAGATAAAACATAAATTTTCGTCAATAGCAGGTTTAGACGCCGACGTATTATCTACCTTTGTTTTTATTTTTTTATTGTATAGCGTCATCTAATTAGCTTCCTTTACAGCAAAAACACTAAAATGAATCTTCGAAAACTAGACATCTCGAGTTTTAGTTCGCTTGTGCTATAAAAATTGCAGTCTCTGCATTTAAAATAAATTCCCCAAAATCATCATCTAACTCTATCAGAGCCACATATCGACGGGATCATTTCAGATGACTCCGTAGCGCTGTTGCCATGGTATTGGCTTCGGCGTCGGAGGTCGTGGGTTCGATTCCCACACGGGACAACTATTTGTGCGACCCACAGATAGTTGTTTCGCATCTGGGTGTTTGTCCGCGTGAAATTTATGTATGTAAAACGTCCTTAAAACACAGGATAATGTTATCCTAAAGTAAGGACAATGTTTTAAAAAAAAAATTGTAAAGTATTATCTCACAGGCCTCACAGAAGACCGGTGTGAAGAGGAAGTATTTTTTTTCGCGTTTCGTCTTGCGAGTGAGGTAGCTAGGGCCCACTTATTAAATGATAGCAACATATCTGCTACCCGACAGGTGGTTTAACTTAAGATCATGTGAACCACCTGTGTAGTGTATTCAAGAAAAAAATATATTTAAATATATTTTTATTCTGTTTTCTAGTATTTGTAGTTTCATAGCTGCAACAGAAATTCCATGTCTAATTACCATGATTCATTCGTGACAGTCAGTCGTGACTTCGATTCCCACATGAGACAACTATTTGTGTGACCCACATATAGTTGTTTCGCATCTGGGTGTTTGTCCACGTGAAATTTATGTTTGTAAAACGTCCTTACAACACAGGATAACATTATCCTAAAGAAGGGGAATCAAAAAAAAATCAGGGTAAAGAAAGAATTCCTATCTCGATTTTAGAAGGCAGTAAGCTGCAATGTAATATATCTTATATATATATATATATATATATATATATATATATATATATATATATATATATATATATATATATATATATATATAATCGGAATCTCGGAAACGGCTCCTGCGATTTTCATGAAACTTAGTATGAGCGTAGATTCGGGGGCGAAAAATCGATCTGGCTAGGTTGCATTTTTAGAAAATGTCGTTTTATCCCAGTTTTCAGGGAATGAAAAATATCATTCGAATACGACGGAAAATTTCACGTAAAAAAAATGTCTATTTTTTTAATTTTTTTTTTATTTTAACAAAGTAACTACAGACTCGTGGTCCGTACTCTTTTTTTTTGGTTAACATGTTTTTTTTTTTTTATTTTTCTTTTTGGGCTGTCACCGCCGCGTACATCAACCGGGCTGGTAGCGGTGCAGCAGTGAGTTCATATTTATATATATATATTTTTTATTATTATTATACATATACATAAAATAATTAATATATATATATATATTTGATCTGCACAGTTTTTGCTGTAGGGAGAAGGGACGGAAATCTCGTCGTCGCAGGTTATTTGGTAATAGGTGTTATTTTTTTTGCTAGTCTCTCTGCGACCGCTGCGTCTCTGTTCCTAATTGCCATTTTAAGGTTGTAGTCTCTTATCTTGCAAGTTGATGCCGCCATGGCTTTTTGAATAAGGCTAAAAAAAATGTTATAATAGCTCGGTCGGTAATCGGGCGGCCCCTAAACAGAAGGCCGTGGTTCGTGATTCCAGATCATTGCTTTCTTTATTTTTTATTTATTGTCGATCCAGATGATTTTGTTATATTTTCCCCTTTTTTTTTAAGTTTTTTTTTTTTTTTTTTTTTTTTGTGAAAAACATCAGTTCATATTTTCTTAATATTACGTCGTTAAGATCGAAAAATATTATGCACATTTCATTACTCAGTACCTTTACCAAAAAAAAACGGTCCTCCAGGTACTATAGATAAATGTTTGCGTTTTCAGACCAACATAAAGCTTCATCAAGCGCAGAGCTTTGGAAAAGCCAATTTCCCGCACGCTACTAGTCCAGCATGCAAATCGTGTGATCCATGGCCATCGAATGTGTTATTCGTCAGTAAGCATACGTAATACAAGATAGGATATAGGTACATGACGTCACAACTTTTTGTTCCCAACGATTTAGGCGGTGACAGCTATTGTTGGCAACTTTTCAATGAACATATTAAAATAAAGTAAGTTAAGTTAAGGCCTATATATGACCCACTGTTGGGCAAAGACCTCGTCTGCACAGAGGGTATCGGAGCATAGTCCACCACGCGGCCCCACTGCGGATTGGCGGGCTACACATATGTTCGAAATATTTTTTTTGTTATCATTTCGAAAATACTCAGGTTTCCTCACGATGTTTTCCTTCACCGCCGAGCATGTGTTGAATAAGCACTTACAATTAACAACTTCATTGGTGCCGGCACCAGACCGAACTTGTGTTCCTCGTATATATTGAATTAAAAGCGGGCGCCTGATCACACAGTTATTACAGCTCCTATTAAGTCAAGTTATTAAAATATGAGATATTCTTCGTTATGAGAAATCCCTAAAGCTGTGAACTTCCTTAGACCACTCACTAAAGAGATACTGAGCAAACTCGGGTCATGACGACACAACTGAATCCCCATAAGTTCTGTAGAACAGGCATGCATCTCAAATACGTTCTATACTTAATCGAATTTTGAAGATAATCGCTTATCAAATATTCTGTATTCAATATCCGTGTTATAGTTACCGAATGTTGGAGTATTGGAACCACTGAAAGAAGTGCTGACGCAACGATATGTTGCCCCAAAACAATTGCAACAGTTTATGAATCGACATCGATCGAATATATCTCTTCGCGTTTACGCACGCGGTGTATTTCTGCATTTTAATTTAGATAGACCATATAGTGGGTCTTTGCGGACAAAACCTTAAGCAAAACGGCTCATATTTTTTTTATTTATGAATCAGTGTCAGTGTCTAATTATATTTTAATACACTAACAGCCTAAATCAATAAATATCCTTTTTCACTAATGATATTATTACCCGCAATCCACGTCTTCCGTGGGTTTTTACATTTTTATAGAACCCTTTTGTCCTAAAAGGGCTCCAAAAATTTTTATATTTACTAATATATGCAAGACTGCGCCTTCGTTTCCGTGAGTGCTGTAGCGGAATTCAAAGTAATTAGTACCTAAACGTCATTTAAGTATTATTTACCTACCAACAATAATACATGTCATTTATCAAGCAGGAATAAAAAAGACATGCATATTGTTCTGTTTCTATCAAAATTTTAATTTCATTGATTATAAAGAGGTATATAATAATAAATAATTAAAGAAATAAATTTTAATAATTCATATTATTACAATATATCAATAAGGCAAACTAGCATATTCTAGTACTTACATAAGCTTACTAATGGTTTACTAACGGTAATATTTTACATTTTTAAACTTCATCAAGTTCTAAAGTAAATTATGTACATAAAACTTTCCGTTTATCATATTAATTACCATACAGAATAAGTTTATTTTAACATAAATATCTTAACTACAGAAAAAGTAGTTAATCAATATGCTACAGCCGAATCGTAGTCGGAATCAAAGTTGTTATTGTTCGAATCTCTGAACTTATCAGCGTCATTATGCACTTCTTCGTCATTAAACATTTGATCCAGTTCTACAGGGTCTTCAGCGGAATACGTATTGTCATATAATATTTCTTGTCTGTACATACGAGCGTCTTGGTCCAATGGGACCCCCTGTCCTAACTCATCTTCATCCAATGCGTTGTTTTCGTATTTACTGTTATAAGCATATTCCTCGTTAGATCTAGCTTGTAACTTTTCTGCCTTATATTGATATTCTTCTTCTTCGTCATTTTTTGGACTCTCCATTACTCCTGTTTCGTCTGGATCTTCGTCGTCCTCAACGGAATCGATATGGCTGTCATTTAAATTCGCAGATTCGCCAGGATCATCATGATCATTCCCAGATGCTTGTGCGTAGTTATAAACGTTGTCACTCGATTGCACTAGTTCACCTTCACTGATATTATTTGATGTGTCCGCACTATCATCTGTGTCTTCTGCGCTGTTATTCTCGTCGACTTGATTATTTGACTGATAGGAACTGTCCGATATTTTGTTAGAAACGCTTTCGGAGTCCATGTTGGCGTTCGACTGAGTTTGGAGCGTTAGTACAGTTTCGTAAGGGACTCCTGTGTTTCCAAAGAACACGAGGACAACGTACTTGTATCCTGGACCACCGTCAACTATGTTCGCCTTGAGGTCCGTGCCGTAGTCTATCCCGGTAACTCTCACGTGAGTTATCAGATCTCCTTCCCCCACAGCGGGATATCGCACCGCCAAGGATCCGCCAGGGATAGACAGGCGGACTTGTTCCGTATTAGTCTTCTCCAACTCCTCATTACCCACGTCCAATAGAAAAACAAAAGGATACTTGTTGAGCGGATTGGCAATGATAGCACCAACGAGATGACAAACGACTAAAACAAGTAGCATTGTTACGTTTAGAGAACTGAACGCTAATGTTAAGTCATGGTACAATAATCAGATACTTATATAACTCGATTTCATGCTTGAGACAGTTCAGTTTTTATTCGGCATTGACAATGCGACATTTCAATGCCGAAGCATTTGATCTTCGTCGTTTGTGGAATGACCAGGAAGATGTAAGTTTCCTTATCGTCGTTACTATTTTGTGTTGTTAACGACCTGAAGAAATAAAACCACATTCATTGTACACATCCTTATATTTAATTCGTTTAACCTCTTTTAACATCGGAATTAAAAATATAAGAACATTGATTTCGTGTTCAAAACACAAACAGCCGTTTATATCACAATGGATTGCATTATTCATTACATATTGTTATCATAAATACTATTGCACACAATAATATTCCCGAAAGGATTAAAGCTAAATATTTCTAAGGACATAATAGTGCAATAGATTTATATAAGGCAAACTTTCCACTATTATACAAATTGAGATATTGTCATTATAATTTCTTTCCGTAATGAGCCTAAAACATTAACATACTGAATATACCGTCTCAGAACAATTGGATCTTCTTTCACACAATAAGTTACATATAACAAGCATATCGACGAAATAAGCATCTTAACATCATAAATGTCTGAAGGAAAATAAACCTTTCTCCCTTTTGTCGTTTGTGTTTTTTCTAATTCAGTCCCAAACTTGTGGTGGTCAAGTGTGGGATTAAATAAGCACCTCTTTCGCTGTATATGATTTCTAACTGCAACTCGCGACCTTCTTGTCTTATGTGGGTAGAAGTAACACTCTTAGCCAAGAGACTACATAAAATAAATTCTCATAATACCATAATAATAAATGCGAACTCGAAGATTTATTGTGACCGTGACCTTTAAGATCATAATGTTGACTTCCCAAACAAATGATCAGTATCCATGACAAAGGCTGAAATTATTAGCTCATACGTACTCTTCGAACTTATACATTCTTAGTGATTACAATATAACTGTTGCTTACACAGCGTGTCTTTACCACCGCGACAATAAATGAACACACGGCTAACGTCGTAAGATCGTAGATCCATAATTTAAAAAAAATATTTTTCAAATAAACTAATTAACTAAAAAAGAAACAAAATTTGTAACATCACAACACTGACTGATACATACATTCAGAGACTTTTTCATTCTTTGCCACAGCGCCGCATGACAAGTCTCTCCTTCTAACAGTATGTTTTGTCTCTTTTAAATTCATTCTACTCATTCATATGCTTTGTGACCTTTACATATGAACTTTACATTACAGTTTTATCCGTAAGGTTGTTCTAAAATTCTTTGATTTGGAAAATTTTATAACTCGGTAAATATTGATGTTTAAAGAATGTAAATCTTTAATACAATTTATTATTTATTTATTTTCGCGATTGTAGACGCACTGTATATGTATAGCATTCTCACAAGATTATTTTCGAATGTTATAGTATTCAATTACATTTGGACTAACAAGAAAAATCGAAAGCACCAACTCTTCTTACATGTAAATTACAATAAATTTATCTCGAAAGCTAATAACTTTTATAAAAGCTATCTAATTTGGAATGGTAATCATTGTTGGAAATTCAAAAGGATTCGTTGCTTTATAATCATTTTTTTTTTGCTTTCGTTCACATTTTCCATTATATTAGAGTTATTGATATCTTATATGCTTTAACGACAGGTTACAATTTCGTTGTAAATTTTAAAGTTTTGAGTATTTTTCTATGATAATTCAAATGTTTGTTACTGAAATCATCATACGTGAAGAATTAACGTAGAAAACTTCTCATTTGTTTGTTCTGATGCTGCAGCGACGACTGCGCCCTCTCCGCTTGCATTATCAGATTATCTAACTTGCTATTTTGAGATGTCACCTGCTTATCGATCTTCAAAATGGGCGTTTTCTCGTTTCGCTCTAATGCTTTTAAGTCTTCTATAGCGGAGTTTATGTCGCCGCCGTTCCGTTTCACTCTGGTCTTGTGTTCAGCGAACTCGCCGTCGTTTGGCCCAAGACCCGAGTTGACGGTGCCCGTTTCCGAGTGCTTGGGCGGAACATAATCTTTGTCGTAATTCGTTTGACCAACGTAACTGGGCTCGCTCGAGTACGACAGGTTGTCCTTGGACGCGAGCTTAACTCGAAAAAAGTTCGTCAGACTACCGCATACTCCCTGAAACATGAGATAGCAATGGAGAGCGATTAGTGCAGACTCACGCAGCAGTTCCCACTATCACGGAGAACTACCCGGAGTCGTCGTAGATCAATTTATAGTATTTGCACTTTTTCATTTCGTCTTCTGAATGAGGTAACTGGGGCCCAATGTTTAAAGGCAACTCAACTGCAACCCTACGGATGGCGGTATTCACTTAACATCGGGCGAACTGCCTTCTACTTTCTTTACACATAAAAATAAAAAAGTACCTTCAATCTGTTGAGCTTTGTTTGCGTAGATGATAAAATTGTGTTTAATTCAGCTAAGCCACTGCCAGCTTCTCTCAAATCGTCGTTCAACATCGCTGTGTTCTGTAAATGACGAACAAGTTTAAAAATTTATTTTTAGTTTATAAATAAACTATGTTTATACAGTCTTACCAAGTCTATTTGCAAAGGTTAATAATATTAATATCAGAAAAAAAATTATTTACAGAATGGATTTGCAATAAAATTACAAATTAGTTTTAGATTACTGTACGCGATCTTATCTTGGCTGGAACTTTAATGGAATATGGGCCAGAAATATTTAGACTGATTTTTAATTGGCAACTTTGTAAATAAATAAGAAAATGTTGATCTTTTCGTTTTTAAAAAAGTGAGTGGACGCGAAAGGAAGGAGTACACAGTTGCGTTAATTGCGCTGCATCACTGAAGTTTTGGAAAGATTTTATTCTTTTTTATTTTAAGAAAGAGTTTAATCTTTAGCGATTATGTCACCCTCATCATGTTAACATGGTAAAAAAAATAACAAAACCTTAGATACTTTAAAGTAAAGTTAAGTAAAGTAACAGCCTATACATGTCCCACTGCTGGGCAAAGGCCTCGTCTATACAGAGGGTATCAGGGCATAGTCCACCACGCGGCCCCACTGCGGGTTGGCGGACTTCACATATTTTCGAAATATATTTTTTTTGTTATTATTTCGAAAATATGCAGGTTGCCTCACGATGTTTTCCTTCACCGCGGAGTACGTGATAAGTCAGCACTTAAAGTTAAAAACTTCATTGGTGCCGGCACCGGGGATCGAATTCAGGTTGCTCTAGTATATTGAATTAAAGGCGAGCGCCCGGACACTGAGTTATCACGGCTCTTAGATGCTTTACATAGATAAATTTAACCCGATGTGTGTTAAATTTATCTTATAATAATTATTTATGTTGCGTCTTATTCCTTAGTTAAACTAAAATTTCAAAGTTTGGACACCAGAAATCGTCAAAGCTGTGCGGGCGTAAATCTAAATTCCATTCTCAGCAAAAACAGGTATTACTTCAATTAGGGCAGAACTATGGTTAAAATCTAGTTATACTCTAATAACTATCAAGTGCTAAATGAAGACCTGCGACTTTGAGCTTATCGACGAAAAACGGACAAGTCTGAAAAAATTAAGGATCAAGTGATCCCGGGCTTTACTAAGGAGGTGAGCGGTAACAAAAATACTCCAAAATCCTTTTTTATGTATACGTAAAACCAGCGTATCACTCATAGAATCGCTTTCATCAGATATCTTATATGGCTTACGTTCTATACATGAGGTTTATAATTAAATGATTGATACTTTTACTAATTCAAAAGTTTAACCACATTGTTTTTGCTATGTTTAATGAAAGTTCAATGACTTCGTTATCTAATTATTATAATTATATGAAGTATATTTCTTCGTGGCAATATAGAGCTAGAAAGGGAAAATATGTATGATTACATCTAAAAATATTGACTGTCCTAAAGGTTCTAAATTAAATGTGAATAAGATATATATTTGTCTAAATATAATATATTTAAGTCTAATTTTTACTATATTTTTACGGTGAGTAGTACAGTTTTCATGACCGACAAAACATAATGAAGTTATGTACCTCAGCTGTTCTAATGTCCACTTCCTCAAACTCTACAACATCCAAATATTTATGTTTTTCCAAAAATTCTTCCTTGTTTGGTAAAGGTTGTCCAAATAATTCTGCCCTAATACAAGCGTCTTCATATGCTTTTAATGACATGATAGTCCAATATTGATTATATGGTTTCTGCACTCTTAATGGTTTATTGAGTTAACTTAAAAATCAGCAAAGAAATGTACTATATATACGACATAATAACATAATACGAAATCTGAATATATATCTACACATATGTAACGAGTATTTCACAGCAGTGTTACCTACTAGGCGGAGGGTGAAAGTATTGATTTTCTTAACTACCAAGCAATGTAGCCTGTTCTTTGTAGAAAATCCATACGAAACGTAGTACCGAAACAATTTTAATAATAAAGTTAAACGCGTAATCATTTAAACTATTTTAATTGATTCAAATATATGAAACGGATTGTTTTTTCATTATTATAAACTAATCTTTCAATTATGATGGTAATACTTTTTTAAATTATTATAAACACTAAATAGTGTTTATAATCATTTAAATACTTTTTGACATGTTTGCTTATTAAACTTCAACTTTTGAATACAATAACAATCCAATTAAATTATGTATTTTTAGTAAATGAAAAATCATTACTTATTTTTCATTGAAGTCTTTATATTGTAACCAAAATGATTAAAATACAAACTGTCATTTTGTCCTTCCGAGTAGTTTGTAAAGTCCAAACAATTACATTAATACCAGTTGATCAGTGTTTTTTCATAATTTTCATTTCGCCTTACCATATATTTATTATTTACAAGCTACCGAGTATTTATGGGATATTTTCCTTGAGACCTCTATATACATACTTATAGAGTCAGAGACAACAAGAAGCTTTGTAAGCGTATGATACATGATACGCTATTTTTATATCTAGTTAACGAATTTAAAAGGTGATTTTTTTTGTATTGCCTTCCAAGCCCCGTGTTAAAATTTTCAGTATCCAAGTATAGTCTTTAAAAAAACTTAGTCATGTCAGTACTGTCAATGTCAAAAGCAAAAGAGTGACAAAGCATTTGTTTGACTTTGACACAATTCACTAAACTACGATTGTCGCTTCTTTGTTTGTTGTTTGCCTCTACTTGTTGTTAATGTTATTAAGTTGATAAGATCCAAACGGCGGTAGTGGCGGTAAACTAATTATACAGATATCGTCTTTGGTGACGGTAGGGAAAAAATAAAATATCTAACGGTAGTTAGGTATTTTTTAAATGCTTGCCAAATCAGTTTTTTCGAATTTTATGATTTTTAAACCCATCGTAAGACACTCTTCAACAACAATGACCGCAGGTAATATTATTTTTATCTTCATACTATGTCCCACTCGTTTAATTTAGGCAATAATTTATTCTGTAGATTATTAAGAAATAAATTAAATAAAATTTCTGATACTTCTGCTACTTAAAAAGGTTAAATATGTAAACCACTGTCAATCTCCTTCTTTTAAAAAAATTTAAAAGCCACAATAAATTGTCAAAGTAATTTTAGAAAATGATGTCAGGTGACCCACATAAATAAATGAATAAATTAATCCCTATACACAAGTCATTTTACTTAAAGCTTAATAAATTCTGCATGGGCATTGAGTTCTTCCACTCAAGTGAGTTTATTTCACATGACTTATCAGTAATAGAATAAAAATTTAAATAATAAAAGCTGGAGTCATTTAATTATGGAGATCGAGCACAAAGAGTCATGGGTGGTTGGTATATTCAAATTTATTTTAGATTTATACAGTTGGTAGTTCCATATAGATTATTTTTTTTAGCTTTCTATGAAATAGACATAATATCTTGATTAATGCATGCTCGCCTTATAGTTCAGTTTTTTTAGTATACAATAAATAAGATTTAAATGAAAAAGTACATGTTGGTTCATTGTCTGTGATAAATATACAAAATGTACATTGTTTAAATCCCCTGATAGCAAATATGTATTAATAGTAACTGAGTGTTAACTTGACATTCAATGTTAAGATAATGAATGACGACTGAAAATATTTTCAAAGATAATGTTCCTGTTTATGGAATGTTTCCATTTTATAAATATCTCAGGTACTGGTTGATTATAAAATATGAATCAAAATTTAAAAAAATGCAAGCTTTCATTTGAAATATCCTTCATAAGAATAGATATAATTGCTGTGGTATTTATATGCTTTATCAGTGTACTATAAGAAGCCTGCATACAAATCCCTGTGATGGTACTTCTGAAATTGCTGTTTTAAGTGCTGAATAATCATTGCTTGCCATTGAAGGAAAATATATGAAGTCTATCAATCTGTATGATAATCTGCAATTTGCATGTACTATGATCTAATAGCTGTTGAACATAAGAGGCCTAACAATTATATGCATACACTTCTATGGCAGTAAATTTTTACACCACCTCAGCATGCGTGTACACAGTTGTTTTACATTAATTAATTACAACTTCTATTGACTTTTGCCCACTCACCTAATGTAAATTCTCTTTATCAGACATTCTTCATTCATTCCCAATTTCATTAAGATATGCTTTTATATTTGTTTTCATTAATACTACTTTTATTTTCAGAGCCACTTAGCCTTGAAACTCTAACCAAATTAGTAGAGAAATTCTATTCGGAGCCTAAGAATGAATTAGCTCAGAACGCTTGCACTCGCTTTGATCCTTTTGAAGTGGCTATTAGAAGAAGGAAAGCAGAAGGTGTCCTACATGTATTCAACATCAAGGTGAGATTTTAAGTTTCAACTGTTTACACTGATGTGATGAATATCACTCACAATGTTGATTTGCTTAGTTCTAGAGGCACTTCTAAGTTCACTCATTTCTCCCTATGCTATTGTCATGTGGTAAGTGGGTAGCCGGGGACCAGATTAAAAAAAAATCATTTATTTCTTCACATACATCTTTAATTCAATTTTTAAAGTTGGCAATTCATCTGTAGCTGCAAAGGTGTAGTAGATAATCATAACGCGGCATTATCGTTTAACGTCAAGTGAAAAAGACAAACTTTCTCATTTTTGACATCTACACAAAACAATATTGCAATAGTTTATTAAACAGTACAGTTAGTTTTAATTGCTAACATTATTATTTATTCTAAAAGGTGGAGAATGAAGGTAAACCGGTGACTAACCAAGAGAACACTGGAAGGTGCTGGCTGTTTGCTGCACTAAATGTAATGCGACTACCGTTCATGAAAAAGTATGGCATTGAAGAGTTCGAGTTTTCACAGGGGTAAGTGAAAAATTGATGAAAAGTTTGTTACTTTTCATCAATTTTATAATAGATTTTTATATTTATACATTGTTATTCATGAGTTTTAACTATTTCTTCTTCATACATTATTTCATTATTAGTTTAGAATTTAATTGTCATCATTGAAATAATATGTGGTTTTAAGTTATCATACTGTTCACATTATAATTTTATGATAATTTTATATTTGTGTGGCTTTACAGATTTATTTATATATTACAATTGTTAGTTATTATATAAAACTTTGCAATGTTAATAAAAGGTCATTGATATGATAATAATAAAAGAAACAACTTAATGAATTGTTATTACTTAACCATATATTTAGTAATATATACTTTTATGAGATTGTATCCTATAGAATGTCCACTTCACAACTACTCAGTTTAAATAAGTCTGGTTAATAACTTATATTACTATTTTATATATCTATTCCACATCCAGAACATTATCATTAACGCATTTGAATTCCTAAGCGAAAGGTCAAGTCAGGTCAGACTGATAGTTTTCAAGGCAATTTTATTCAAGTCCTGGCCCATTGGATTTTTTTTAACTAAAGTGTTAAACTACCAATAAGTATTCCTTTTTTCTTGAAATTATAAGTAAGGATACTTTAAAAGTATGATCTTGTTGTCCTTCAATCTGTTCATTCAATTGTTATATTTTATTTATATCATTTTATTATATTTTATCAATAATATATTTTAATATTTTTAAATTAGCCAGCTTTTTTTTTTGGAGTTTTGATCTAGAAGATGTATTACATCGAGTCTTCTATCATAGTTACACAATGTAGTATTGATATCAAAGAGGTGGTCTTTACTAAACTTACAAGTTGAAGTTGCTTATATTGGAATTGCACATGCTATCAACAAAAAATAAACACAATTATGCATAGATTGCTGGATAGTTAGATAGATGCATAGATATTATTTAAAAGCTAACCAATTTAATTGTGTACTTTTAATTTATAATTCGGCTAGGTAAGTCCAACTTCGACGCAGAGGTCAATCGGCGAATCCAACTCGGATGGGCAGCGTTCGGGAAACTTCGGCAAATCTTCTCGTCGAATATACCTCAATGTTTGAAGACTAAAGTCTTCAATCAATGTGTGTTGCCAGTGATGACCTACGGAACCGAGACGTGGTCCTTCACTGCTGGCCGTATGAGGAAGCTCAAAGTCGCTCAGCGAGCTATGGAGCGGGCTATGCTCGGTATTTCTCTGCGTGATAGAGTTCGTAACGAAGACATCCGCAGTAGAACTAAGATAACCGACATAGCTCAGAGGATTAGCAAGCTGAAGTGGCGATGGGCCGGCCATATAGCTCGTAGAAGCGATAACCGTTGCGGAAGAAAGGTTCTCGAGTGGCAGCCTCGTACTGGCCATCGCAGTGTGGGACGACCCCCCACTAGATGGAGTGACGACCTGTGCAAATGTGCGGGAAGTCGACGGACGGAAGGTGGCTCAGGATCGTGCTTCATGGCAGTCTGTGGGGGAGGCCTATGTTCAGCAGTGGACTCAAACAGGCTGAAATGATGATGATGATGAATTTATAATTTTAACTGGCATTTGACAAATGAAACTACGTACCTGTTACGTTTTTGTGGTTAAACAATTATATTAATATTTTAAGTAAGGATATACCTCTCTACTATACAGTGGCCTTTTGTGCCTTAACACATATCTTTTCTGCAGCTACCTATTTTTCTGGGACAAGATTGAGCGCTCTCATTACTGGCTGAACAATATTGTGCAGACCGCGAAGCAGGGTGAAGACTTGGATGGACGCCTGGTTAATTTCCTCCTGAAGGTATGTACTAAGCTTATGAGGTTATTTTTCGCACTTTGAAATTGATGACTCCACGGCTCAGTTATCAAGGAATTGGCTTCGGCGCCGGGGTAGTGGGTTCGATTCCCACTCGAGACAAATATTAGTGTGACCCATCGTTTATGTATGTATTTATTTATTTAAAAACTTTATGTACAATGGCGGACTTAACACCATTAGGTTTTCTCTACCAGTCAACTGAATAGTAAACAGAGAGAATAAGGAGGTGCGATAGAGCCAGATGAGATAGTGAAAACATTATAATATATAAAATATTATATACATATAAATGTACATATATATCCTAATGCAAGGACAATGTTTTAAAAAAAAGCTCCAGACGCCATGTCCATACTTTACTAATGTTTATTCTTCATTCCTTTGCTCATCACGACATTTTCAGCGAGTTGATAGATTAGATTTTAAATTATAAATAGCGCAAAATATTGACAATAGCCTTGTTATATGTTAGTACTTATAAATCTTTAGTCAACACGCAAATCGCTATTAAAAATCTTGTTTTATTATGTTAAGATCATGTATACCGCAATCATTATAGAATTATTAGATTATATTAGCTATACTTATATAGATAAGTATAGCAATATGTTGTTGGTAAATAACTAAAGGAGAGATAAAAAAATTATCATATAGGTTTTTATTGCTCATACAGTACACACTTACTCTGACAAGTCAACCATATAATAATAATTGTACTTTTTTGTGTTTGTTTTAATGTTTACGACTAGAAGTTGGCTTCTTTACATAGAGAATTTAAAAATTGTATAGAAGTTTACATTTATCTTATTCGGATGTGGGTATTTTAAATTTATTTTAACATTTACTTTGTTGTTTTACTTTACGTGTATTCGTGAATTTTATTGCTAATTGCAGCTAACTTTTACCGTGTGGGATCGAACCCACGACCCCTGGCTCCGAACCCGATGCCTCGGCAACTGCGCCACGGAGTGAGCTGAGGGATCGATTTTCAATTTGCATCCGACAGGACCCCATCTAACGATGGCGGCCAGTGGGACATGATCGTGAACCTGGTGAACAAGTATGGCGTGGTCCCCAAGAAGTGCTTCCCCGAGTCATACAGCTCCCGGCGCAGCATGCACATGAACGCCATCATCAAGACCAAGGTGATGATTGATTGTGACACATGAACATTTTTTGTTGTAAAATAAATATGAAAAGATTGTTCCCGCTGCGGGAATCGAACCCGCGTCCTCGGCATTCGCGACCTGACGCTTTAGCTACTAAGCTAAACGGCTGATTGCCACACCGACGAAAGTCTTAACGTCTTTAATCTACATTTTTTAGCATTTGAATCAATCAACGTGATTTCAATCTTTGGGTGGACCTGGGTGATGAGGAACACACGTCTCCACATTTCGGTTCTTGGGTAGATTTTCTAAAACTGACCTATTAAAAAAGGAACTTTGATTAAATCAATTTCTAAATATATTTCATTTTGCACAATCAATAATTGTCCGTACAAACAAAGTCTCTTTGCTCTAACAATTTTTCATCATCATCATCATTTCACCCTGTTTGATCAAATTATACACTAATGTTATTTTCCATATACAGGGTGGCTTTTATAAAGGTGCCCGAATTCACACAGGAGGTTCAGACTCGGTGGTATAATCGTTTATTGAAATAAAAGCAACTTTTTTTTTTTCAAAAAAAATTCCATTCTATTCCCTACAAAACAGAACTTGTTGACAATGCGGTAGTCATAAATGCGTCGTATACTTTTGAAACGAACTTGTGTGCGTGTTAGTTATGAATGATCACGCGTAAAATAAATGAGCTGCCCATAAATCACGCACTTTCCGAGTAAAATAATAATGTAAGTAAGTGTAGAGTGATTTTAAATATTTATCATTTTTTATATAACATTAAGTATAGAATTTAATAAAAAAAAATGGATACACCTAGAAAAGCCTCCCTGTATGTTATAATAATTATGTAAAACATATTTTCAATTTTTTTTTATGATATTCAAACCCCCCCCCCCCCCCCATTATGTAAGCGCAAGTGTACTATGCATTTTCATCGGTTTCCAGCTGCGCGAGTTCGCGAAGGAACTAAGGCTGCTGGTGGCCTCCAAGACACCGGACCCCGTGATTCAGAACACCATCAAAGCGCAGGTCGCGATCATTTTCAACATTGTCGCCACTTGTCTGGGTAATTTGCGGCGGGCAATGCAACGCCATTCATATATATGTGTGTGTCTAAATTGTCGATGGTTGCTTACCACTAACACTGTTATAACCCAAGTTGAGTACTGTAGCGATTGCATTAGCACTGGTGGTGTACGAGCTTGTCAGATGGCGACAGCCAATCGATTGTCTGACAAGCTCGTATACCATTCGTTCGGATCGTAGACGACCTTCCAAGCGGTTGCTTTCACTGAAGAAATCAATGAGACATTTATTTGTATGCGCGTTTTCATTCTACAGTTTGGCGCTGACTTGAGTAACTGTCTGTAGCCAAGCACAACAAGCTTCTTTCGGCCGAGTACGGTGCGTAAGGTCTCGCCAGACTATTCCAAGATAGTCGTTCGTCCTTGGATCTGATCATTTGGATGATGGTCAGATCGTGTGCCAAGGTCACAAATATCGTTACAACCAAGCGGCTGACCACAGATGTCTCCCTGCGACTGCTACGATCCGCTAAAAAAATCACCAAAGAATAAGCTGTCAATAACACTGCCACTACTGGGGCATGAGAAACAGCATTCGGGTTTATTCGCATAAGTTTTCTGGTTAACCCGTCCGACGTTGTTCTGATCCATCCGCTAGATGGCGCTGAACTAAATTACTAGAAAGCATCGACTTGACAATAAGAAGTGTCTCCTTCGCATTAATTTTTAACTTTAGTACTAGTCTCTGCACATAATACGAAACTTTAAATTGTCAACTTTTGAAGATAAATTAACAAAAATCTTTCATATTCATGGATGGCGTCAAGCATTACTGATTACCAAGCATTGGTCTGGGCGCGAGACTGGAAGACGCGGGTTTGAATCCCCCAACGCCGAAAGTTTTTTTTTTTTTTCATTTATCTGCAAAAATTCACAGTTAAAAGTCGTCTGGAATCCGGAGTGTGTGTACATACCATCTTTTATCTATACATACATTTTTAACTCACCAGGCACCCCTCCGGAAAAGTTTGTCTACGAGTTCTATAATAAGGACAAGGCTTACAACACCTTGGGACCGCTGACGCCGCAGGAATTCTACAACAAACATGTCCGGCCTCTGTTCAACGTTGATGACAAGGTATGTGACGGTACACATCATCATCATGATAATTACGCCTTTACATTTTACCTTTTTTATACATACCTTTTGATTGTAACCCGATGACATTCGTTGAATTTACTTTCTTCCACAAACAACTAAGTGTGAACAATTTCAAACATTTTGTATAAGCTACCCTAATAGAATGTTTATTATAATGTTCGGGAATAAATTGAGACCAAGGATGTGTGGAAGTGACTCTTGCAATTACATTAACTGCTGATCATTAATAATAATTTGTATAAATCATTATATAAAAAAGGGGTAACCGGAATGGCCACGGAGTTCCGTTCGTTCTTCTCTGGACAGGTCTAAATTAATGAACCGGTGGTATATTTTAAACATTCCATAAGAGCTTAAAACAAGCCTATATTGAATAAAGAAATTTTGAATTTGACTTTTCATTTTTCATACAAAAGAATTAATATAGCGTCTGGCGAGTTACCAGAAGACGCAGATTAGAAGCCCGCAGCGCCGAAAGATTTTGTTCATTTAACTAAATTTATCAAAATTAAAATTTTAAGTCATCGTCGCCTTGAAATGTTTCTCTTTGTCAATATTCATTTTCGATTCGTTTGAAGTTCTTCAATGAATTTGATAATAACTTTAATAAAAATTTTAAATATTAAAACTGGGCAAGTTAATTTCCTTTGCACGCCATACCTTTCGAAGGACATTTCACAGAGCGCGGTCATTCACCTCATTCGAGGTCATCATTGACATTGACATTCCCATTCGTATTTCAAACGCATTACGCATTTGCTCATAAAATAATTTCCTGATACATTCGAGTGAAGAGGTGAAGTTTATTAACGATTTAAAAAAAATTACAGGTGTGCCTGGTGAGTGACCCGCGGGAATCGAACCCGTTCGGGCATCTGTACACGCTGCAATGCCTCGGCAACGTGGTAGGCGGCAGGCAGACCGCCTACAACAACCAGCCCATCGAAATCCTCATCAAGTAAGTACTACATTCACGGTGGTAGGGCCACGCAGCAGCCTCGGCTGTTGCACGAACGGGCATGCCCGTCCGGGTAAGTACCACGACCTCACAGAAGACCAGCGTAAAGTGGAAGTATGACAAATACTTTCGCGTTTCGTCTGGTGAGTGAGGTAGCCGGAGCCCAATTTTCAAAAGGTTGTCAACGCATCTGTAACCCTCGGGTGTAGCAGGTGTCCATGGGCGGCAGTATTCACTCACCATCAGGTGGACCGTCCGCTCGTTTGAGAACTTTTCACATAAAAGAAAAAAAAACGGAGCAGTTGCCAAGTTGTTGGCTTCGGCACTGAGAGTCGTGGGCTAGATTCCCACAAGTGGTATGACTACAGATATTTGCCTCTAATCTGAGTGAAATTTGCAAATGTATGTAAAATGGCCTCACAACAGGATAATTTCGTCCTACAGTAAGGGCTATCTCTTTGTTTGTGCTGTTTTTATCTGGCTGGCTTTGGTACTATTAGTTACATGATATTTTAAAAAATAAAAGTAAAAAGAAAAAAAATTTCCCGCCAATTTTCAATTGTTTTTGTCCGCCAAAATAGTTGAATCTAATGAAGTATAAATCGATACGTCTACAACGTCTCATTACCAACAAATGTTATTTGAATTGCCAAAAGGATTGTTAAACTCTCTGAATTGATCAGAATGATCAATTCAAAGAGTTCAACGATCCTTTTGGCAACTCGAATTGAAACTCAAACATTTGATTAGCCATTTGACAGCTGATTAGTTGAGCTTAACGATGATCAGTGTTTAAGAAACTGGGCGTAAGACTCGTTTCGACTTGTCCAAAACTGGCGGTTTCATGGATGTTGTTAATTGTGATTTCAGAGCGGTGAAGGACAGCATCGAGGGTGGTGAGGCGGTGTGGTTCGGATGCGAGGTCTCAAAGAGATTCGAGCGCAAAAACGGCCTCGAGGATTTGGACGCGTGAGTAGTGACGTCACCCCACGGTCTGACGTCATAGCCACAACCACAAAGCTTCTTTCTCATGCCGCTACGGTGTGTCTTTGTGAGAAGGTCGCAACTGAGCTCACTCGATGTTAAGTGATATAGGTGATAACAGCCTCCCATGGACAATTGTAACACCCGTAGGGTTGTAGACGGTGGTAGGGCCACGCAGCAGCCTCGGCTGTTGCACGAATCGGCAAGCTCGTACGGGTAAGTATCACGACCTCACAGAAGACCGGCGTAAAGTGGAATTATAGTACTTTCGCGTTTCGTCTGGTGAGTGAGTTAGCGGGAGCCCAATTTTCAAAATGTTGTCAACGTATTTACAACCCCCGGGTGTAGCAGATGTCCATGGGCGGCGGTATTCACTTAACATTAAGTGAAAAGTCTGCTCGTTTGACAAATTTTCGCATAAAAAAAAATATAGATTAAAGCTTTTTAAATTAATCCTTTACATATTTTGTATGATAACATTTATATTTGTACAACTCAGTGTGTTCGAACATGTGATGTACATGTATGTGTTAATTGATAAAATATTTGATTTTTCACCAGACAAGACTACAAGCTTGTATTCAACACGGAGGTTCAGATTGGGATGAATAAGGCTGATCGTCTGTCTTATGGCGATTCGTGCATGACCCATGCCATGGTCTTTACAGCTGTTGGAACCGATGTACGTATTTCATCTCTATATATAGGAATTATAGAATAACATATTGAATTATAGAAAATCTCTATATAGAGGAAATATATATATATATATATATATATATATATATATATATAGGAATTCTTCTTTCTCTTTCCATTAGGTGGGGTGAGTACCATTATGACACCTGCCTAGGTGTCATAATGTAGTAGGCTACCCTGACTGACGTCAGTCCTCCAGGAAACAAATACCCGGAATATCATCAATTATCTAATTATTTTCGGTCACACACAATAACTTGCCGCGTTTGTGAATCGAAACCACGATCCTCGACTAAGTAATAATAGCTTAGCAACAGCACCACTGACTCATTACTAAAAAATAATTAAATATTTATTATCAAAATATATAGCTTTCATGTTTTTCAACTGCAGTATTTTTCATAAATAATTTAAAAAAAATACTATAGAATGATGGATTATTGCGATTGCAGAGTGAACTTTACAAAACACTCGCTTCCATAAGTTGGCTTTTCTATTGAACTAATTCTTTCTTTTCCCTCTTCATACATGACTTGAACGTTTTTCAGGACAAAGGAAACCCAACAAAATTCCGCGTGGAGAACTCTTACGGCGAGAAGGAGTATGACAAGGGGTATCTGCTGCTCACCGCTCCTTGGTTTAGGGAGTTTGTATTTGAGGTGACTAATATTGTAAATCATAAAAAGCTTTTGTAATCTATGGCTACAGAAGACTGGCGCGAAGTGAAAGTATTATACTTATGCGTTTGTCTGGGCTGTCAGCAATTATCGTCATGCATATCGTTATATGGACTATGTACTCTAGCAGAAAAATAACAAAACTTAATGGCAAACCGACATGAAGTAGAATTATGTATTATGGATTCAGTGATAAATATTACACATGGAAAAACACAATCTGGTGATTATGTTTCGGTTTATCGGTTTCATTAGTCTCGTCCCAAAAGTCGACGTCCATATAAATATTATCGCCAAGTATTGTTTAATTTTGAATTTCAATTGAACCTTAAGCATATACCTTTAAATGTTACGGATGACTGGTGTCTGTGGTGACCATTTACCATCAAATGAACAGCTTGCTTATTTGCACAATATTCTCTTAAAAATGTATATGTTCTTACAATTTATTTTCCAAATTTTTCAGATTGTCGTGGACAAGAAATATGTACCAGAACATGTATTAGAAGTTTTCAAGCAGCAACCCAAAATATTGCCGGCTTGGGATCCAATGGGCACTTTGGCCTGTCCCGTGTGTTCTAAGGAATAGAGAAATTGTATGTGTTTGTTTTATGTCATCATTTCAGGAGCTCGGGGTATAATGTTACTTCACATTGAATCTCAAAATTAAAAAAAAAGGAATGCGGTTTTCTCTTTCAATATTATATGTAGAAAAATTTATTCTTCATTTTTTGAGATAATTGTATAATTATATTTTCATTATTGTAAGGGTCAATTTAATTATTGAATTTACAATGTAAAGAATTATATATACAAATTTATTTTTCCTAGAGTTAATCTTGCCATATGAACTTCAGAGCTTCTGATAGGTACAGGTCAGTTTATTAAATATGTGTAGTACATGTTTTAGTGGTAAAATATTAATTACTTAAAAAGGTACATAACTAAAAACCATTATTTTATATTAGATTGCGCAGGCTAAAGCCTAACACCTGTTCAATATGTATTTCTACTCCCATGGATAAAACTTTAATAACTAAAGTAAGAGTTATTGAGTGTAAACTGGTGCTTTTTATCTTATCATTAGTTTATTGTGTTCATTCATAGTTACCGATATATTGTTAATTTTGATAGCCAGTTTTTTTTTCATACATTTGTTGGTTTGTTTTCAATAAAAACATCAGATTCATTGTAATTTTTAAATGTTGTTTTATTTATTTCTAAGTTGTTTATAGTGAATTAGATCCTATCTACATTTAAGGAATGAATGAAGGATCCTTCCCATTAAAAATGTGTCAAAATTCCAATTAATAAAATTTGTAATAACTTTGTAATTACTTAGTAGGGTTAAACATTATTCTTTACCTTTTTTTATGTGAAAAGTTTCACTTGTTCTTAAGTGATTACCGACGCCTATGGACATCTGCAACACCCAAGGGTTCATAGATGTGTTGACAACTTTTAAAAAAATGGGCCCCAGTTACCTCACTCGTTAGACGAAATGCGGAAGCATAATACTTCCACTTCATCGACCTTCCGTGAGCTCTTGGTACTCCTCGGAGGAGCCTGCCCATTCGGTCAACAGAAGAAACTCCCGTATAAAACTACCATAGGCTATGAGAAGTATTTTGACAAAACCCAAGAAATTAAAAAATATTACAGTTCATATTCACATTACATTTATTAAAGGAAACGGTAGGTCATATTTTTACTTGGCCTAAATATTTTTATCATTAGACATGTGTTTGAATTAAAATTAATTTCACTTCACACATATTACTCTTGCAACCTCTACACTTCCATCACCCATATTTGTAACATTTTTCCCATTATCACTACTTTCTTTGCCATGTGGTAGCTGCTGTGGTTTTTGAGTTCGTAAATACTTTAACTTCGCCCAAACACCTTGGCACATACGGTTTAAGCGTACATCGCGTGTCCTCCTAGCAAATGCAGCTATATTCCTAACAATATGCCTGGCAAGTTTCAATCTTTGTTTCTGTGCATGGGCTATAGCAGAATACAATCTGCTACGAGCAGCCAGGCCATCATCACCAAGCAATCTTGAAAGTTTGTACTGTCTCATAGATATCTTGCCAGCTTCCTCTGCCTAGAAAAAAATTAAGTTATACATTATGACGGACCTATGACACTATCACAGTGAGTAAGCAACACATGTTAGTTACATTGGTGCCAGCAGAGGCATTTAAATGAAAGTCACAAAAAATAACAACGAAAGGAGGTAGCAATACAGTATTAGTGACTCATCAAAATGTAAATATACAGCGTGTCGTTACAACCGCGACAATAAATGAACACACGTTTAATGCTACTTGCCAATAATCATAAAAAATATAACTTCAAAAAAAATACATTTAAAAAAAAATATTTTTCAATCAAACTAATTAAGTAAAAAAGAAACAAAACTGTAACACGTTTTAAACGTGACATGCTGTATAACTTATGCTTTCGGGGTTCGATACTTAAAGTAAATATTTAAAAAAGTTTATATTATGTACTTTTATGTACCTTTTAAGGAACAACATGAAGTTAGTGTCGCTCTAACTGACACATGGCATCATTTATCCCAAAGACGCCATAAGAAATAGTCCAGCACATGCCAAGCATAGGTAACATATATATGCTAGGTAACATGTATATTTACTTTAGAAATGATGATTGGAGAAAGATCTACATTTATGTCTACAATATAAATCCTGAAAACTTACACAATGCTCAAAGTAATCCCCTAAAGCTGAATATGCTCCTCCAAGTGTTGACAGCCATGAGAAAGCATTTTCTATTTCAATTCTAGTCCAAAGCAAATACAACATTCTCTCATTCCTGAAAATAACTTCTTTAGATTTTTTCGTTACTTAAAATATGATTTTCTTAATAATCTAACTAATATGAGTATAATACTGTGAAATAAAGTGCGATTCAAATTAACATACCAAGCATAATCAATAATTTCCTTGTCCGGCGGTTCTAATATAAGTTTTAGGAACACCGTTCCATTACGTGGATATTTACATAGTTGATTTAAATTTCTTACGAGGTTAGCTCTATAAATATCAAAATACAAACATTCTTTGACGAATGCTTGTAAAAATAAAGCATTTGTCGTGTATTTCAATTTTCTGGCTCTTGGTAATATACATCCGATATCAATATCGTAACATTCTCCGGCTTCTACGCCTATTGTTTTGTAACATTGTTCATCTTGAAGCATAAAAACGCCTTCCGTTACATAACATATCGTAAATGAGCTTCGAAAAAGCCAAATTTTGATAAATACTAGCATTTTATATTAGGTTATAATGAATATGAATCTTCAATATTCAATTGTGAATGTGAATGTATTACAAAAATGACATTGACATTGGTTAACTGACTTAGTGCAAAACAAACAAACAATAAGACAGACTAATTATAAAATTTTAATGGACTAACAGTAGAGATTTTTTATCAGCTCGATTTAACGTACCTGTTTCCCTCTTAGTGTAATTTAAATACACGACATAGTATTTGTTTTCGAGTAAGTTTTAAAGTGCCAAAAGCCGCTATAAGCTTTAGGTGCGAGTTGGTTACATCTCGGGGCTTTGGCAGGGAGCTTCACGACAGTTAAATCTCTGGAGATGCCGCACGTCCATAGTTTTATCATTATCATCATTAGCTGTTTTGAGCCCACAGCTGAACATAGGCCTCCCCCGATACACGATCCTGAGCCACTTGCAGCTATGGCAACCATGCTATGGCAACATAAAACTACTTCAAGAAAATTTCGGAACATCGCCATCTGGAAGACAAATGAAATACTAAAATACATAGTGCTGCCACTATAAAATATAGTAATAAATCCTATGGAGATTTTACACATTAAATTAATATATAATAATGTTTTTTGAGATACAAAGAACAAAAAAAAGAGATATTTAAATAAATATTTATTTTCATCCACTTCATTTCTTATTTTAAAGCAAATTTAGGCAACTTTTGTAAATAAAACGTTTTAAATGCGGGGTGGTTGCTCTGTTTGATATGGCAGCATCACTTGAAAAATTAATGACAATTATTGTTATTCACTGTTATTTTTTTGATATTTCGAATCGTGCACACTGTACATTTTTATTATAAATTGTGATACCGTTCGTTAATTTTCTGAGAGTGAAGTGAAACACAGCACGCAAGCTTACTCAATACTCAAGACCTGCGTCTTGAGTCTTGAGTAAGTCGTGGTGTGGCGCTTGGATTCGTAGCAGGTATGCAAACTTGTATGTTAATGTTACAAATTGAATGAATCTCATGTACGGTATAATACTGTTGTAGTGTGATTGAGTAAACAATATTATAATTGACGGGCATGTTGGTTTACGAGACCCAGACTACTACACCGCTGTTTGTCACTTAGATTCCCACCCAGGACAAACATTTGTGTGCTTGAAAATGTTTACTTTTTCTGAATTGGTTGTAAATATATACATGTATGTATTATAACAGTATATGTTATACTTAATCATGTATGTCAGTAATCAACTTACCATTAGTAAAAGCTCTGCTCAGTTTGGTATCAGATGTCCATGTGTAAAGAATGTCCCTATATGTTATTATTGTATTATTGATAAAAAAATAATTAAGTTATATTTTTTTTTTCATTACAGAATGTGGAAAATTACCTAAGGAGAGCATTGAAACCATAACTTGTCAGTTTTATTTGATGACCTGTGCGATAGTGTAAATGGCAGCTTCAATGAAGGTCAAAAAGGAAAACTTAATAGAGCAGCATTAACTGCCACGCCACATCACCATTTATGGAATAAATTACTATAGGTTTCCGAGTACTATTGAAATATTTAAATTCCAAGGATATAAGTTATTTATTGTTGTAAAACTTCAATTAGGATGCATTGGAGAACTCTTTTGAGAAATTACATTGAGAAAATTACATTTCACAGTATATTAAATTGATAATAAACACTAATTAAGATTTAAATTTTCTGTCTTGCTCACATAAAGAAAGGCTGCTTAATTATTTACTAAACAAAAGTCCAAAATCTTTTTCACAAATTGTGTAAAGATGTCAATTATGTTCTCACTGGAAAGATTGCCTTAAATGATAATATGAAAAATTCAGCCCACAATCATTTTTTGAAAAATAAAGAGAGGAAAAGAAAAAGATAAAAAGAAATATTGATAAAAGTTTAGTTAATTAAAACTTCAAAATGTAATAAAAACTTATGGTTTGTTGAGAAATGATAGGAGTCTATGTTTGTAAATTAAGACAGACATGTAACTGAATTATGTCTTAATTAATTATTGAAATAAACTGCTTAAAATGATTCAACATCTTTTTATTTATTCATTTATTTTTGTATCAGGTACTTTAGTATTAAAGTCAAATATAAATAAATGTCACAGATTTTTAATTGTTATGGGAACTTGTAAATAAATTAATTCAGTTTAAAATTATTATATATATATTGATTGTTAAAAATTGGACGTGTAATACGTCAAATATATTAAATATATTTGACGTATTACATGTCCAATTTTTGTGGTAAATCGAACTTATTAAAATTTTTAATACCTAGTAACTACTTTCCTTAGCTAGCAATATGTAGCTATAGTTAGGTATATTTATCAAATTTAGTTCCGCATTTGAATACCAGGAGGCGCATGTTTGACAGCAAAAAAACGAGTTGCCTGTCTATTTCCAGTATACAATAGTAGTCTTTGGCCACTTGCACCCGTCGACCTCCAGCACAATTGCACAGGTCGTCACTCCATCTATTGCGGGACCGAAGTCTAAATAGTTTTTTGATGTTTAGTGCGATTCAGAGCTCGCTTGTTAAGTATGGTATTTCATTTGGTATTTTAAGTAACATATTTTTGTTTCTTCTGTACTTGTCTCCCTGCCATACAATCCCTGTTGTGACAATAAGACTAATTTCATTTATAGAAAGCATGTATAATTTTCACTAAGATATACGTGAGTCTGTGTTTCAAGTGTCTAATACACACGATATATTCGTATATGCTCACCGATGACTCAGCGGTGCCGTTGCTAAGCTATTGACTCCAGCGGTGGGGATTCGTGGGTTTGCAGGGTCGCGGCCGCTTGAGAAAAATATAGCCAAAACCATTTACAACATAATTTGTTGTGCCGAGCCTACTTAGGTGGGATAAGGGTAAGAGGATGATGATGATGATGAATTTCGTATATGCCCGGCCATTTTTTAGTCGCTTACGTTGTGATAATGTTACTTGTTATTTAAAAGCGAGCCTGCGTTCCATCGATCGATTGTTCCTCTGACTCTTCCACCGAACTCCTCATTTCTATATTTGAAAAAAATCCCTTTTCTCTATGTAGGGAATTTTATATCTGGCAATCCAGAAATGGGCAAAAGTCCAAAAGTGAGACCCATGAGACCCCTCCCCCTGTGCCTGGTCCACACTCGACAGGCGCCATTTTGATTCGTCCTGCGTCGTCGCTTGTCAGAGTTGTGGTTAGAAGATAATTTCAGCAGTTTCGTCTTCACCAAATTTTAAGGGTCTAACAGTTCGTTAATGAAGTAATTAGAGCTACCTCAATGATGGCGCGATACGGTCAAAGACCGGAAAATGCCCTAAAGCGGGCCAATGGTGTGTACAGATTTCCCATATCATACCACGTTGCGTGTTACGCGCTGTACTTATTTAATTTAATATGATAAATATTTTATTTTTTGGTTTACTACGTTATATAATGCCTGTATTGTGTTTATTTTATTTGTTGTTGATAAATTTAAAAGATCTCCAAAATTCTTATATTCAATGTAACATAACTAACAATATGTTTTGTTACGTCTACAGAATTTATGGACCTTGACAAGCCGGCCCGGGCTTTGGATACTCTACAGGAAGTATTTCGTAATAAGAAATGGGCATACAACTGGTCAGAATCGGTCCTGGAACCGATTATGTTCAAATACTTGGAACTCTGCGTCGACCTTCGGAAGTCGCATATTGCTAAAGAAGGTCTGTTCCAGTATAGGAATATGTTTCAATCAGTCAACGTAGGTTCATTGGAGCAAGTTATAAGGTATGTATTTCTGTTCACAAATCCATAGAATTAATTACCTTTGGGTGGGGATACCAGTTAGAAAGTACAGTTTATAACATTGTGTCTGGTAAAATGATACAATGTTTCTTATACAGAGGGTACTTGCGTATGGCGGAAGAACGCACAGAAGCAGCCAGAGCTCAGTCCACGCAAGCTGTCATTGATACGGACGACCTTGATAACTTGGCTACACCAGAAAGCATCCTCTTAAGTGCTGTATCTGGAGAAGATGCGCAGGATCGCTCTGACCGAACTATACTTACACCATGGGTAAATTAAATTGCAATATTAGTGCCTGGATTTTGAAACACTGATCATCATAGAAATTAACTAATCAGCTGTGAAAAGGCTTTTCAAATGTCGTTTGAGTTACCAAAGTTACCAAAAGGCAACAAGAAAGCTGATTTCTACGTTGATCAGTGTTTCAGTAACTGGGCGACAGTTTCAAACAACACTCTTCTCAAATCATAGCCAAATAGACAATTTGCGTAAAAATAAAATAAAACTAACTTGTATCACAATGTTATGATCTGTTATAGGTGAAATTTCTTTGGGAATCATATTGCCAATGCCTGGAGTTACTCCGTACCAATGCACATGTGGAGACCTTGTACCATGATATAGCCAGGATGGCCTTCCAGTTTTGCCTGAAATACTCACGCAAAACTGAATTCCGAAAATTATGTGATAAGTTGAGGAAACATCTAGAAGACATTTGTAAGCCCACTGTAAGTAACATTGGTTGCATTTATTAATAACTGTTGATTATCCATACTGTATTTCATTCATTTCTCTTTTGTGATAGGTCCAAACAGGCAATGTGAGCATCTCAAAACCTGAGACCCAACAACTAAACTTGGAGACCAGACTGTTCCAGCTTGATAGTGCCATACAAATGGAGTTATGGCAGGTAAGTTCTGCACATAATTCTTAGATTAAACAGTATTACAATAGGAAAAGAAAAATGCAGTGTATACAGGGAGACTTTTTAAAGGTGCCCAAATTTGCACAGGAGATTCAAACTTGGTAGTATAATCGTTTATTGAAATAAAAACAAACTTTTTTTTTAAATCACCATTCTATTTCCTAAAAAACACTTAGAACTTGTTGACAATGCGGTAGTCATTCATAAATACCTAAATAAAATTTTATTTTTCACGCACACAAACTAACTTGCGTGCGTGTTAGTTATGAATGGTCGCGCAAAAAATAAATGAGTTGCATATAAATCACGAACTTTTTGAGGTAAATTCAAATGAATGTAATTGATTACTTACAAGTGATTTAAAATATTTATAATTTTTTGTATATCATTATTTATGTCTAAAAGTGGATACATTTAGAAAAGCTTCCCTGTATATTATTTCAATATTATTAATATGTGAGCAGGTACTTAATAAATTAACTGATATTGCCAATCTGTGCTTGTGAAATAACTGTCACTATTTTCTATAGGAAGCCTACAAAGCAATAGAAGATATTCACAACCTGATGAACATGTCCAAAAAGACTCCAGTTGCAAAAACTATGGCCAATTATTATGGCAAGCTTGCTTTAGTGTTTTGGAAGGCCGGGCACTGCCTCTTCCATGCTGCTGCACTACTCAAGCTGTTCCAACTGTCCAGAGAAATGAAGAAGAATATCACTCAAGAGGAATTACAGAAGTAAGCTATGATAGATTTGCTGTATATCATCTTGCAATCTCAGACAAGGTTCTGTCCATTCAATATAATGGTTTCGTGATTAGATTACATATATTTTTGAAAGCTTTTGAACTATACATGGTAAATGCTCTTCTAAAGATGATATTAAGAAAGATAACATCAATCTTTTTAAAAATTTCTAAAACAAAGTGCTGTATGAATATAAATTAAATTGGAATCCTATATGACAATTACTTTTTCTAATCACCCAGGGCAAGCTTTTGTGTGACACATCAAATTTTTTTTAAATCTGGTATCCTACAACACAAAATAATGTTATCTTACTGTGTTAATTTATGCCTGTACAAACATTATATGACATGTAGAAATATTATAAAATTTTTGACTTATGTTTGTAGTTATGAACATAATTATAAAGGACATGAACTTGGATAATGTATTATATAAAATGTGTGAATTATAAGTTTCATAAAGTAGGAAATAATTATATTTGTATTTTTTTCTTTCACACAGAATGGCCTGTCGTGTACTGGTGGCGGTATTATCGGTACCTTTACCGTCGCTGCATCCTGAGTTTGATCGTTTTGTTGAGACCGACAAGAGTCCTGTTGAGAAGGCGCAGCGATTGGCAGTTCTGCTTGGGCTCGCTCAGCCGCCAACTAGAGCTAGCTTATTGAAAGGTAAACGATAAAAGTCTGTGTCCCTTCACTTAATTAGTGGTTGTGTTACTTTTTAATACTCCTCTGAATTAAATCCCATTTCTGACTGACTGTAGTCAACAAGTGGTAGGCCTCAGAGGTAAATCAAGATGCAAGTTAGACGCGACAGGTTTGACCTAACTATTGGCTACCTGTGTTAGTAAACTCTTGTACAAATTTAATCTGATTTCAAGTGAATTGCATTTATTTAAATATAATTACTGATTGACCCATGAGAACTTTTTGTACCACAGTAATGTGTGAATAAGTATTTATCAAAACTTTCAGTCTACTTCGCTATCTTTAGTTGAAACTAACTGTCAATATATGGTATTATTTTTCATTTGCTATAAGAAACTTTTAAACAACTCTATGTAATCAATAACTATCTATACCTATATTTAGTCAATAGTGGTAAAAATAAGTGTTAAATAATGTTGGAATAATTATGTTTGATGAAGAATTATGCTAGACAAAACATAAATGAGAAGTAGCAAAGGAAATAACATGAACCTAGCTTTCCTCTCCAGTTTCCTTTAACCGTGAGTGTCATGACTTAAAAAACCCAACATATTGCCATCCCAGATGTGATACGTCTGAACGTGGTAAATCTGGCATCGCCGCAACTCCAGCAGCTGTACTCGTGGCTGGAGGTTGAATTTGACCCACTAACTATCTGCGCCAACGTGCAGAGCACTGTCAAAATGCTGCAAGAAGAACCTAGTGAGTACCATTCAAAGAATATGTAAAGAACATGTGATTTCTTGTTTCTACATAAATATTAACGGTGGTAGGGCCACGCAACAGTGTTCGCTGTTGCACGAATGGGCAGGTCCGTCCGGGTTAGTACCACGACCCCGGTAGAGAAGACCGGCGTAAAGTAGAAGTGTTGCACTTCTGCGTTTCGTCTGGTGAGTGAGGTAGCCGGGGCCCACATTATTAAGAGGTGGCAACGCATCTGCAACCCTACGAGTGTTGCAAATGTCCATGGGCAGGCGGTTATCACTTAACATCAGGTGAACCGCCAACTCGTTTGCCACTTCCTCACAAAAACAAAAAAGAAAGAAAATATTACTAGCTCAATAAAATATTCAACCATTTGGTAAACAAACCATTTCAGTAAGTTTGCTGCCTATGGGACACCTACATTACATTAGTATTCAAAACCTAGTTGCATGCAATATAAAAATGTCTTGAGTTATATTGATATCTTTTTAAAATAGTCAGTAGTTTAAAATAGCCAGTTTTTGTAATGTTATTTTATAAAGTGAATTTGAACATATATTATTTTGTGTGGTACCAAATGCCAAACCCCAAAAACAAAATTTATTAAATAAAATTTCTTTCACATTTTGCCCTTTTTGTATCATACTGACATATTCTGTTGTACTAAATTCCACTTGATGACTCCTTGAGGCAGTTGCCAAGGTATTGGCTTCAGCGCTGGGGGTCGTGGGTTTATTTTTTGTTTTCCACCGTTATAACAAAGTTATAACCATGGCGGCAGTAGGGGGTCATGGGTATTATTAACACCTTTTTTTTCACATGACAATATATAAACATACAAAAAAATATTCCGCTTTCACTTTTCAGACTCATCCCTCGCTCAATACACGGTGGCGTTGACGGACGTGGCGCTTGTGCGTTTGGTGCGTCAGGTCGCGCAATGCTACTCCTGTGTGCAATTCTCGCGTCTCCTCGAGCTGGCGCACACCGATGACCTGTTCCATCTTGAGCGCCTGCTGGTCGACTGCGTCCGCCACAACGACATGCAGATACGGATCGACCATGCCAACCAGTGAGTAAAGTAAATTAATAGCTTAGTACTGCTGGCCAAATGCCTCCACTGTCCAGAGTGTATTGGCGGACTTCACATGTCTTCGAAATGTTTTTTTTTTTGTCATTATTTCGAAAATATGCAGGTTGTCATACAATGTCTTCCTTCACCGCTGAGCATGTGATATATCAGCACTTAATATTAACAATTTTATTGGTGCTGGTATACTGCCGGAGATTGAACTCAGGTTGTTCAAGTATATTGATTTTGTCCGGGCGCTCGATGTATGTAACATCAAGCGCCTGGACAATAAGCTATTATCGCCAATAGCTGCAACCATGCAAGAACTTCATGTGATGGTAAAATATCTCCCTTGGCATCTGCAAAACTGCTGGAGTTATTGGTATATTGCTTATCAATATCATTGTTGACAAGTTTGTATTATTGTTTTAAATTAAAAACAGCTATATAGCTTTCATACAGTGGCCTGATATTTGTTTCCAAAGATTCCTAGCCAACATCTTTTTCAACATCATCTTTAGGAACTTTTATACTAATTGACTTAAGTCCAGGTATTTGGTGTGCAGTCTTAACAAGTATTATTTTTAACAGATGCGTACACTTCGGAGTGGAATCGGGCGGTGGCGAATGGTGTTCCGCTGCCGATGAGGCCTGCGGTGGGGCCATATTACAGGCGACACCCGCCGAGCAGGTATATTCATGGTTTGATAGAAACTATTCTCGAATTTTCGCTGATAATGCGGTTCACGTAATTATTATAGAAAATTCTATTTTAATTTGTAACATAACTTCTATGTTGTTATGTTTAGTGCCATTTTACTTCAGCATTGTAGACATTAATAATTGTGGAAAAACCCAGCATGTCAAAGGAATAAGAAATGCGCGTGCAGCAATCTATCGTATAAATTGATACATGATAGAAGTAAACGCCCATATTCAATATTCAATCAGAGACAGATATATTTGGTTACTGTAGATAGAATCTTGATATAAATAGTATGGATTTGGTTACCTATCGCTAGTAACCAAATCTATCTGTAGATTGAATATCGAAACCGGCCATTAATCACAAGTTGCCATATGACAATTAATATTTACAATTTATCTCTGATTAGCGTAAAGCTACTTTGTTAACACTAATAATTGTAAATTGAAAACTAAAATTTTTAATAAAAAAAAAATGTGTACAAAACATTGTAATAGCTTAATTACATTCCGCACCGAACACCAAAAATCTTGTGTCTTGTATTAACTGGTGTTTTTGCTTTCAGTCCCGAGACTATTACAGCTTCATCTGTCGCAGAACCGGTGGGCTAGCCAGAACCCACGGGTTTGGGCCCTCCGCTGTGGGTAGGCCCGCGCATGTGCTCATGCGTGCGTTTAACTACGACATGTCATCTAAGGGCCATTGAAGTTGCGGTGCAGACCGAGACCCCGATGGCCGTCGACTGTGTTTTTAGCTAATCGGTGGCTGGCACCAAATAGAACGTCCCGTTGCAGATGCGCGAGCAGCTAGTTCGCGCCGCCGAGGTGCTCTCGCGCGCCGTCCACGAGCTGTTCCCGGAGCGGCGGAGGGCGGAGCGCGAGCGCTCGCGCGCCACCATGGTGCAGCACTACCACGAGAACAAGCACGCGGAGCACCACCGCGTGCTGCAACGGCACAAGATCATCGAGGAGCGCAAGGAGTACATCGAGCGGCTGAACACAGTTCGCGAGGAGGAGGAGCTACGGTGAGGGAGGCTAGGGCCAACCGTGGTGTAGGGCATTTATAATTGTAAAAATATCAATATCGGCCCCCGTATATCAAGAAAAAGTGTCCAACATCGATATGTCGACATTTTCTCCTTAGGTCTTAGAAATTCCGTCGTCCAAAAAACAGTTCCATCAAGTATTAAATATTTGACACCTAAGGACTCTGTGCCAGGTTCGAAATTAAAAAAATATTGTTTTGGATACGATTTTGAATATTTTATATCGATATATCGGATCCAAATATATCGGCATATAAAATCAAAAATATAGATATATTTCTTCCGACCATTCAAAAAAAATCAAACCTGTGAATCAAAAGAGTTTTGATTCACAGGTTTATGCCTACCCCACCTAGATGGGATAAGGTAGGATGATGATGACTAAAATATACTAGCTTTTCGCCCACGGCTTTGCTCACGTTGAAGCTTTTAACAATACTTTTTCGTATTAAAAACCTTTGTCAGGCTCTAGACTTTCTGAGATCTGTGTACCAAATTTCATTTAAATTTGGAATTTTGCTTTATTAGTTTTGGAGGGAAAGCGAGACAGACAGACAGAGGTACTTTCGCATTTATAATATTAGTATGAATGATAAATATAATATCTGACGTTTCTCTCTGCCGTGCAGCCGTCAAGAGGAGCAATTGCGCGCCGCCGCCGCTGCCGAAGCGAGGCGGCAGGAGGCGGAGCGCGAAGAGCGCGAGAAGCGTCGCCACGCCTCCGAGATGGCGGCCATGCGCGAGAGACATCTGCGCGAACGCATCGCCCACATCTCGCAGACCATGCACGGCAAGAAAGTTCTGCAGAAGCTCGACGAAGAGGTGAGCATCTCAAATACTGGAATACTGGAAACGGTTCCCTCAAGTTGAATTGCACATCTCATTTATGATATCATCTTGGTTTTTTTTTTTTTCAATTTCAGATGTAGTTGGACATTTGCAATAGTTCACCACTATCCATAGGGTTAAAAATGCGTTGCCACCTTTCAATTAAGTGGGTCATCTGAAAAAATAAAATAAAAATGCTGTCCAAGCAAATAAACGCTCTAGTTTTTGTAGTCGCGTTCACTTTACAAAAAAAATAATATCCTAATTATCAGACACCAATAAAGATAGACGCAGATGTCTACTAATTAAAAAACTTATTGGGTCCTGCATATAGGAAATCAGAGTATAAATTAAGCGACGTATTACAAATTATTTACTCAAATAGTTTAAGATACATAATGTTCAATAAGAGTGTTTTATGGGTATCATATTATATTTACTAGTTTTAATTAGTAGTGTATGATTGCTATTATACATTTTTTAATAGAATTCTCATTATTAAGGATTTGAAAAAAATGGACGCAGAGGCAATCGCACAACGCGAGGCAGAGGAGCTAATGAAAGAGCGCAGGGAGCTTCAAGCCCGTTTGAAATCGCAGGAGAAGAAGGTACAATATTTATACCTGTTGAAAATTAAAAAGAAAGTATTTCTATGATATTAAGTCATTTATAACTAACGTTTTATTTTATATAATTATATATTTTTAATTAGTTGTTTTGATTGATTTAGGTGGACTATTTCGAAAGAGCTAAGCGCTTGGAGGAAATCCCATTGCTCCAGAAGAGTTTAGAAGAGAAGCAGGTGCAGGATAAGGCGTTCTGGGAACAGCAGGAGAAGGAACGTATCCAACAGCTCATTGGTGAGTTATTGTTCTTCTTCACTATAAACCTAAGAGGAAGCTATTGTGTCGCATCTAACCTGACTTACCATTATACCGCGCAGAGGCGAGGGCGCGCGACGTTGCCACTTCGGCCCGTTTGGCGCGTATGGCGGCGCACCGCGAGCAGTTCACGGCGCGGTTGCGCAGCGAGCGTGGTGCAGCGCACGTCAAGCGGCTCGCCGACTTCCAGCAGAAGCTCGCCGCTGAGCGAGAGGCGCGCCTGGCCCAGCGCCGCGCGCAACGCGTCGAGCGCCGCAGGCAGGAGGTGCGTCCTCCCTCTCTCTCCCTCTTTCCCTCTCTCTCACCCTTTCTCTTTCTCTCCACTCCTCTTTTTCTTCTCTCTCTTTCTCTCTCTCTCTCACCTTCATCTAGACACTTAAAGATAAAAAAACGGTATGAACAGTATGTGCATTCATAACAAGTTGGCTGCCATTTTCAGTCGAACCTCTGTCTATTTCTGCCTTGCTTTCCCTGTACTTGAATGTTACGCTTCACTTACGGTACCGAGGGCATGGTAATCATACGAGCAATTGTCGCGAAGAGAAAGTAAGAGAAGCGCTTCTCTCTTAAGTGTTTTAACATTATAGTTCTTCACTCGCACTTCTAAGCGACGATTCATCCTATTCATGCGATTGAACAATAAACACCAATGCCTTTCTCACCACCTCTATTCGTCCCGTCCCATCTCATTAATTGAAACGGATATATACTGACAAACATAAAATTAAGCTTTACAAAACATCACCAGATATACAAAAGATACGGCATAGTATTCAGGGTGTCTATAATGTTTGGACATTTAACATTGCAGTGGCTGGCCGAGAAACATCGCGCGGAAGAACGCGCAGCCGAAGAAGCACGCCGCCTCAAAGAAGAGGAGGAGAAGCGAGAGAAGGAGGAACGCGAGCGTCGTCACCAGGAGGAGTTGGCCGCTCTCCGAGAGCGCAAAGAGCGCCAAGAGAAGTGAGTTTAATTTATTTATTTTTTCTTAGGAAAATACGACTTACGAAGGAGATTTCCAAATATAATAATAATATTTTCTTTATGAATACAATAGTGTGGAAATGCCTTAGCTGTATAAACTGAACCAGTAATATTTTAGAATGTTCCCAAATGATAGTGTATGATGAAATATATGACCATGACATGTTTAAATGTATGTGATTATTTGTTACTGAGAATATAATAAATGAAGTATGATGAGACTTTCCAATCAATATTATTCTCTAATAAAGTATTTATTATAAGTATTCATTTATGTCTAAGAAACATGCGCAATTGTGCTTTTAGGGAACACCAGGAAACACTGGCACGTGCAAGAGCCCGCAAGCTGGAGGAGCAGAAAGCAGGCGCCACGTCCAGCTGGCGTCGTGGGGAGGAGTCAGCATGGCGCGGTGCAGGTGGGTCACAGGCCTACATTAACTTGTAGGCCATATCTTAAGGCCTGTTTAAGGAATTGCAGGGGTGAGGTCATTGCCCCCACGTTTGTGCTTTTGTCCAGAATTCTTTGATGTTCCCATTACAGTGTGAAAAGAAATACTGTTGATCTGTTAGAGACCAGATCGGTAATGAAAATATTAGCAGTTTATTTCTAGTTAGCATATTACTGCTGGGCATTAGTATAATGTGTAGTGGTATGATGAATTGTGTTCAGGTAATTCTATGAAATTGTAGAACCGCAGGATGAGATGATGCTTGAGACATACTGTGACTGCTTATTATAAAAGAAATATAGTGCTAGATTAGAGGAATTGCAAATTGTCTTGACCCCAAAGGTCGCAACGTTTCGGATACTATATCCGAACACAATCACTGATAAAAAAATTGTGTTGTAAGTAACAATATTTTGAAGTTTTAAGGCTGGCAATGCTCCTTAATTTTATGGCAAAACACATGTTTGAGCAGCACAAGGAACATGCAACCATAACTCAAACTCAGTCCAAGTTTTACAAAAAACTGTTCGTAAGTAAGTTACCACTGGTTTGGAATGCAGGTTCAGAAAGAAACCAACAAGAAACTCAACAGTTGCTCTTTTTTGAAAAGTTATTATTAATTTATATTTTAATAGTGGTATAAGTCTTATTATAGTGGCGTTCTAAGGGGGAGGCCTATGTTCAACAGTGGACGTCTTGCGGCTGATGATGATGATGATGATGATGATGATGATGATAAGTCTTATTTTAGCCTATGTGATGAGTGTTTCATCTTTGATTCTTTCATTCATATTTGTTAATTGTCTTATTATAACCAATATTTTTGGAAATAAAGGTCGACGTGAAGATCGTCCGCGTACCCCTGATAGGAAAGCAGAGCGTGCCCCATTGCCCAAGGAAGAAGAAAAGTTAGTACCACTTTTTCTATTTATTATCAACTCCTTTAGTGATGAGCAGGAATTTTTGTTTTACTTCAACTCTTATTTATTACATTATTTATGCAATTTGAAAAGTGATTGTAAATTATTATAAATAATGTGTTATTTACTAATGACATGTAAACAAAAAACTATTTTTCAATCAATATTTTATGAATTGATTTGAAAAGCTGAATTATTTAACATCTTCACAAACAATACATGACACAAACCTAGTGAGCAGCATGTTATCAACTGGTCCAGTCTAAAAATAAATAAATAAAAATCAATATAAATCACTTTATTGTCTTATATATAACTTTTAACTAAACACACCCTTAATTTTAAACTATATAAAAATATAATTCATACTCATATCTCTTTAATTTTTAATGAGCACCAATTTATATTAATAATGTCTATATCATCACGACAGGCTAGTGGCAGTAGCAATGAAAATATAACCAAATTTTTTATCTCTAAATACATTTTCAATGAAATTTTGTAAGCATTGTATTCCTGCATTGAGTCCATCACAGCGTTTTCGTAGGTAAGAAGATGGCAAGCATGCTGATGGAACACCCAATGTTATTTGATAATCGCCCATGAACATTTGCAACACTAATAGGGTTGCGGATGTGTTGCCATCTTTCAATGCCATCATAGGGTTGTAGATGCATTATCATTATTTAACGGCCGTACCATATTCGATGTAACGTGATCTTTGTGTCTCAATAGGGAAGTGGAGAAGGTACGTCCGAAGGAACCAGTCGAACCACCGCGCAAGTTGGACGAGCCGAAATCCGCCACCGGTAGCAGTTGGCGTAGAGACGACGGATGGCGCTCCGGTGAGTGAGACTAAACGCAATAGTAACTTAGCAGGAGTGAAAGACAAAAAAAAACTGACATGCATTAAGATTTGATGACTCCGTCCCGCAGTTGCCAAGGTATTGGCTTCGGCGTCGGCGGTCGTGGGTTCGATCCCCACACGGGACAACTATTTGTGTGACCCACAGATAGTTGTTTCGTATCTGGGTGTTTGTCCGCGTGAAATTTCACAGAATATTCACAGAATTATATTATCCTAAAGTAAGGGCAATGTTTTTAAAAGAAAAAAAAACGGATTTCCTTACTTCAGTTACCTCACGCACCAGACGAAACGCGAAAGAATAATACCCCTTCACAAAAACTAGCCTTTTTTGAGGCTTGGTCTGCTTTGAGTCTGCCCATTCGTGCAACAGCAGTATTTGCTCTCTATATGCTTAGATCTTAAAAACTAGGCAACTAGATTTTGATGCGGTTTTTTTATTAGATGGAGTGATTCAAGAGGAAGGTTTATATGTATCATACATTGCACCGGGACGAGTCGCCAATTACTAATATTTGTTATTATTCGTGTTTCCAGGCGGACGTGCCCCGCCCGCCAGCCGCGATGAGCGTCCCCGTTCTCCAGAGCGGCGGCTGCCACGCGACGACAGGGGCCCACCGCCCAAGGACGACCGTCTGCCACCGCGCGACGAGAGGTAACTCACCACACCCCACTGTCCACCGCCATTTTGTTCTCCAACCTCTTGTTACTGTTTGTCAAATGTATGTATAATATACAAAACCCAGTTGTACATAGTACAACTAAGAATATTTTATTATGTAATAATCTTTCAGCAAACAATGTTAGTTTAAACTAAACATTGAGACAACGCCTAGGCCACTTAAATTAAATATTGTGCATCAAAATATACAAGGCTTAGGCGGCAAAGAACCCGAAATTGAATTGTTCCTTAGGAAATTTAATATACATGTCATCTGCTTCACAGAGACATGGTTACATAAGCACTGTTATATTGTTAATATAGAAAATTATAAATTGTTAAGTTCGTTCGTAAGAGTAAATGCTATTCGCGGTGGCTCTCTTGTATTAGTTAGAACTGATAAAGTCTGTAAAAATCGACAGGATATAGTGGCACACTCTGTCGAACGTTCTATTGAATTATCCTGCGTTGAGAGTCAACAGTATATTATAGTATGCGTATACCGGCCCCCTCAGGTGATTTCGATCAGTTTGAGTGCGTAATGGATGATGTTCTTAAAAAACTATGTTCAAGTAGTAAATCATTAATAGTTTGTGGAGATTTTAATGTGGATTTATTACAAGTAACACAACTCAGTAAACGACTTTTAAATTTATTTAACTCATTTGGACTTAAAAATCTTTTTCATGAACCAACTCGTGTTACTAACTTATCCTCCTCATGTATAGATAATGTATTCTGTCACAATGATGTATATGATAAATATGTTATAAATCATTTGAGCTCGGATCACTTTGGGCTAAAATTTTCAATAAATGAAAAAGCTAATACAAGCAAACTTAAGATCAAGTGTAGACTAGTCACTACTAATAGAATAAATGCTTTTAGAGATAAAGTGGCACATCATATGTTAAATAAAGATATAGGAGTCAATAACCCTAATGATTCTTATAGATCAATGGTTGACTTTCTCATATCTTCTTATAATGATACTTTTAAATCGCGCACAATTGTTAAGAATTCAAAATTAAAATTACAGTTAAAAAACAGTGGGTATATACAAAAGTAGGGATTCATTGTATGAATTATATAGTATGAGGCAGTGGAATCAGGATCCTAACTTCCTTAAACGGGTACAAACATTTTCAAAAATATTTAAAAAAGTCTGTGTTCAGGCAAAATCTATTTATATAAGAAATAGCATAATAAATTCAAACAATAGAACTAAAGCCACATGGGACATCATTACCCGTATATCTGGAAGAACCAAGATATTCAGGGAACCTATAAAACTTATTAGTTATAGGTAATACTCCCATAATATCAGATAACGAAATTGCGAGTAGTTTCGAAAGCTATTTTTTAGACATTGCGGTTAATGTCACACGTACATTAAAATCATCTCCCGCAGACGCAATTAATGTTTTAAAGAAATAATGTTACCCCTTGTCTACACACATTTAAATTTAATCACGTAGATACTTATGATATTATAAAAGTTTTGGATTCTATTAATCTTAAAAATACAGAGGATTTATGGGGTATGTCCATAAAATTAATGAGCACAATAATGCCATATATTGCACCACATTTGGCTTCTATTTTTAACAACTGCATAGATTCTGAAATATTTCCAGATCTTATGAAATTTAGTAAGATAATACCTGTCTACAAAAGTGGTGATAATAATGATCCAGGCTATTATAGACCTATTTCCATATTGCCATCTCTTAGTAAATTTTTTGAAAAGCTAATATTAAATCAACTTTTAGTTCATTTTAATGTGAACAAAATCTTTCACGATGAGCAATATGGATTCACTAAAGGCAGATCGACAACAGATGCGGGCGTCGCACTTGTCAAACATATTTATAACGCCTGGGAAAGGTCACAAGATGCAATCGGTGTCTTTTGTGATCTTTCAAAAGCCTTCGACTGCGTAGACCATAAAACTCTCCTTCAAAAGCTAGAATATTATGGCATTCGTGGCATTGCCCTCAATCTCATTGCCTCTTACCTTAGAATTCAAAAGGTATCTATAAATGATGTTAATTCCGCTGGGTCCCAGAAGAAAATGGGAGTCCCACAAGGATCAATCTTGGGCCCATTATTATTTTTAGTATATATTAATGATCTCCCCTTTTATGCCAGTGGGCTGTGTGATGTTGTACTGTTTGCTGATGATATATCGCTTATTTTTAAAGTTGACCGAAACGTATTAAATGATGACGATGTGAATAGTGCACTTTCACATATCCTCCACTGGTTTACTATTAATAATATGGTATTAAATGCCAAAAAAACCAGATGTATTCTTTTTACCCTTCCCAGTACAAGAAGGAAAAGTTTTAGTTTTATTAATCAAGTTGAGTCTGCTGTATTTCTGGGAATTACAGTAGATATAGGCTGCGAATAGGCTGAGCTCCGCAGTTTTTGCGATTAGAAGGGTTAGGCAGCTAACAGACATCGACAGTGCCAGACTTGTTTACTTTAGTTATTTTCACAGCATCTTGTCGTACGGCATTTTGTTGTGGGGTCAGATATAAATTCTATATTTATTCTTCAAAAAAGAGCTGTCCGAGCAATCTACAATATTGGAGCCCAGAATTCACTCAGAGATCTTTTCAAAGAGGTTAATATACTCACTGTTGCTTCTCAATACATTTATTGTAATGTTTTGAATATACGTCATAACCTTAATTATTACCTAAAGAATAGTGACAGACATAAAATAAACACTAGAAATAAGGACAAACTTACTACGCCATTGTTTCGTCTACAAAAAGTAAATAAGTCGTTCATGGGGCAAAGTGTGAGCATGTATAATAAAATCCCACAGTCGATATTAAGTCTGCCGCTTGACCAATTTAAATGTAAAATTAAAAATCAACTGATGATTAAAGCATATTATACCATTTCGGAATATCTCGACGACGCCAATGTGTGGAGTTAATACTGTTGATACTCACGTAGGCTAGAATAAGACTATTATACCTGTATATTATATTGTACCCTGATATTTTTGAAAAAGAGCAACTGTTGAGTTTCTTGCCGGTCTCTTCTCAACAGAAACCGCTTTCCGAACCGGTGGTACGCTTTACGAACCTATACACATAATCTTTGATGTAAAATTTGACGATTCATAAGAGCGCGCAAGCGTCTATTTGAATAAATATATTTTTGATTTGATTGAATATACGATAAACTAACAGTGACATCTTTACTAATGTTATAAAAGGCTCTTTCACGCAAATACTATTGAATGGATTTTAATTAAACTTTACAATAATATAGCTTATAGATGAGAATAACACATAGGCTATAATTTATACATACATATTTTTATGTAAATCTGTCTTTCTGTCTGAATGTTACGACTTCAGCCTATTCTACGTAGACGTAGTCGCGGGCAGCAGCTAGTTACGAAATAAAGTACCACATTGTGTTTGGTAAATTTTTTGTTTAAAAAATACTTAACTTCATATACAAGACAATGACATATATGGTTAATGACAATGTCCCGCGTATTAACCTATATTTAACAGACTGAAGAAACATCAACCCTACAGATGTAGCATAACATTGTCTATAATCAACGTGGTATGTAATCACTAATCATATTACGATTATCATTGTTGGGTAAACGACGATTATCTTTTTAAAAATAACTTGTTTATCATACCTATAATGAGTTTTATAAATGTGGTAAATAAATTCTCGATATATCCATATGTTAACATAGTGTAAATCATAGTTCGTAGCGTAGGACAGGAGAAATAATTATTATGGTGCAAATTCCATTACAACCAATTAGGTTCAATCTCTATCCAGCTCTTCTAACGGTGCATATAATAAATTATTGAAATATATATTTGATGACTCCGTGGCGCAGTGTCCAAGGTATTGGCTTCGGCGTCGGGGGTCGTGGGTTCGATTCCCACATGGGACAACTATTTGTGTGACCCAGAGATAGTTGTTTCGCATCTGGGTGTTTGTCCACGTGTCCAAATTTATGTTCGTAAAACGTCCTTACAACACAGGATAGTGTTATCCTAAAGTAAGGGCAATGTTTTAAAAAAAAAAAAAAAAAGAAAGATACATTTAATTTTTTTCTGCCGCCAAAACACTATTCTGCTTACTGCCTAAGCTCGATAAGCGTCTTATTGTATATCTTTTGCCCACAGACCCCGCGCTGCCTACGTCGGCCGGTCCAGCGGGCCTGAGACCGGCAGCTGGCGGCGGGGCCCCGCCGACCCGCCACCCGCCCCCACCGTAAGTAGCATATCGGAGCTCCTACGTTTTGAAGGTCGACCACAGGGTTCGATTCCCGAAAAAGGACATATTATTTTTGTGTCCAAAAAAAAAAGTCAAGTAACAGCCAATATAACACCACACGACCCCACTGCGGATTGCCGGACTTCACATATATCCGGAATACTTTTTTTTTTGTTATTATTTTGAAAACAACAGGCAAATGCAACAACCGCCTATAAGTCAGCACTTAAAATTTATAATTTCATTAGTGCCTGGGCACTGGAGATGGAACTCGGGTTACTCGAGTATATTGAAAAGATTAAAAGTGGATCTTACGTACACGTATGTTGGCCACTCCTGCTCTATAGCGTGTGCAGTTAAGTTTCGGATTGAAATGTTTGTAACTATAGTAAGTAAGTTAACAAATGAATTATCTCACTCACTTATTTCTTCAGGAACGATCTGCTACATGGCGTGCGAGGGACGCGCCGCCGCGCGACGACCGCCGAGACGGGCCCAGAGATCGTGAGATCACCCGAGACCGAGATGGTCCCAGAGACCGAGACGGACCCAGAGACCGGGATGGGCCCAGAGACCGCGACCGCTACCCGCCACGGAGGGACGACGGGCCAAGGAGGGATGACCGGGACGGACCCAGAAGGGATGACCGGGAAGGACCCAGAAGGGATGACCGGGACGGCCCCAGAAGGGACGACCGGGATGGGCCCAGAAGGGATGACCGAGATGGACCTAAGAGAGACGACCGGTAAGCTACCTCAAACGCCTTGTTTTTAATAAACAGTATTTGTATCTATCCCTTATTTTCGCTTTCAGTTCTAGAGAAAAGTATATAATAACATACATCATTGGTCACAGGTCTAAGATATAGAAACCAAGCATGCTTTGAAATTAAATGAAATAGCTTACATATTTAAGCAAGCTAAGTATTAAATTAAGTTTAAGAGAGAGTTAAAGAGCACGAGGGCTTTCTTACGTGAGTGTGAATTGACTTTTACAGTGATGGACCCCGTAGGGACGACAAAGACCGTCGCCCACCACCACCGCGTCGTGACGAAAAACGTGAGTTTTAAGAACTAAGAGCCCACACGCGCACACACATGCACTTACATGTACACCCACACATACACACCACACCACACTAATTTGAATAACTCGCTAGTGTGACCAAGTAAATATAACGGTATATAATGAATATAGCTCAGAATGACCAATTATAATTTAGTTAAAATTGTGACTATTGCATTTGGAATACAATCATATAAATATAAATTAAATACATAATATAATCAAATGCATAGACTAATTAAATATTTCTCACTTACTTCATGATAGTTTTCAGTGTTGAACATTGTATTCTGTTTTACTTTTTCGTTATAATTTGTTTTTCTTTATTATTAACTATGCTAAAACAAAGATAATTGTTCTATTTTAATGTCTCTTTTGTCTTAAAGAGTAGCTTTACTAAAGGTCCCTATATTATTTTTATTACTTGCACTTCTATCACCGTTGGCGTTTAATTATAAAATGTGTAGATTAGACGCATTGGAAAAATATCACTTTGATTCATCTATTGAACAGTTACATAAAAATTATAACCAATAGCGTAATACACAACAATTCATATTAGGCTATGTTAGAAGTAAATCCTCTGAAATAAATCCCATTTGTAGTTGCACAAAAACTATATAATGGTAGGCCTCAGAGGTAGAGTATTTCCGGTTAGACGCGACAGATTTTCAATCAATTGAGAGTCTGTGTTATATAGCACTGGGACATACATTTTCAGCTTTATCAATATGATAATAATCAATATTCTTTAACTTTTTTAACTCTCGTAAGATTTATATATCAATTCTTTAACATCTGTAAATTATATGATGAAACTAAATACAACTTGATAGGTTTAAAACGTTTGTCTATAACTATCTGTGTTTTGCTAAAAAAAATGTATAGGATTGTAAACATACTACGGAGCAAACACTGTTTTAACATATAAATTATTTCTAAGGAATTTGTAGAGTAGAAACAAATTTTGGGGTGGACCACCCTTATCACTTAGAGGTATATAAAATACTACCGATTCTTAGACCTACCAAATATAAATATAAAACTTGAACCTACCAAATATAAATAAAAAAAAGTCGATCAAACCGTTTCGGAGGAGTATGGCAATTAACATTGTGACACGAGAATTATTATACTAAATTACTATCGGTATATTAATTGTATTTCTTAAATGGAAGAATAAATGATTTAATTTTATTTGTTTCAGCGCGCGACGCTGACGGTGGCGCTTGGCAGTCCGTCCCCAGGCGTTGAGGTCGCCAAGCTCGAACTCGTTGAAATTGTGAAGGGTTCAGTGGCGTATTGCGTATTACATCCGCCTCTTATATTACTAGCGTGCTGGCTCGCCAACTCTACTGTACCCTAATAAACTATGTAACCGTTTTATTAGCGTCGAGGTTTTTATAGACTCATGCTTACCGAATATATTATAATTTGTCCATCATGGGGGTTTGATTTTGTTTTTTTACTGGCCGAATATAATTCCCACACTGCAATAAACACCAATCTGTTTCAAAATTTTATTCTTCATCCATCTTTTTTTTGGTTCCTCGATTTATGTTCACACATCGCTGTATTGTTCTGTAAATTTTCATGGACACCATTATGAAATTAATAAACGCTTTTATGTTTCTCATCGTTATTATATAAATATCTTTGTCATGTTTTACTTTAAAATACATTTATTTACATTTTTGCGACTATATATCAATTTAGAAAATTTCAGAACCCTTTCCTAACTATAGAGTTTAATTTCAATATTATATATTTTTCGTTGCGGTGTGCCATTATTCGGTTTTATTTTTAGCATAAGGGTTATGCGTAATAGTTCGCTTTATTTCATTTTTTTTTTTAATAGTTATTAAATAACATTTTTATTTCTTATAATGCTTTCTACAATTGATAATTCGGTCACAATGTTCCATTAATAAACAATAATTGGCGAAGATTTCCATGCCGTTTAAAAACCACTTGCAGTGTTACATCAAGTTATTATGAAACAACAGTTATTGTATCACCGTTTTATATTTTACAATAAATCATGACCATTAATTTTGTGTCTCATTTCACTTTAACCTTACAGCTCGGGCAAATATTGACCTTTCCCCATCTATCTAACTACTTTAAACTTTTATAGTTTACTTTTGTCGAGGGTCAATATATTTTATGAGGCCTCAAAACCAAAGTGGGTTCGAACTGTTTTAGCAATGAGACATTACAGGTGTGAACACAGTGAAAAAAGCCTATATCAATCTTTGTCTGCATTATTTATTTGTTCAAAACTGCCATTTCATATTTCTGTCCGTTAAGAACACTATATAAGGTAAAAAAAACTAAAGTATCAGCCTATACATGTCCCACTGCTGGGCAACGGCCTCTGTACAGAGGGTATCAGGGCTTAGGCCACCACGCGACCATTGCAGATTGGCGGACTTCACATAACTTCGAAATACTTTTTTTTGTTATTATTCTGAAAATATCTCAGGCTGCTTGTACATATTGGAATAAAAGGCGTGCGCCCTGATACTCGGCTATCACGGCTCTTACTGAGCTATCACTGATTTTCGAAGGCGAATCGACTACATTATTTTGATCGTAATCAAAAACTGCTGGATTCCTACAATCAGAAGTTGTCAATGATGAATTCACAGAAATGCATGAGCTAGACTAGGATATTAAAACTTTTAGAAAAAGTACGGAAAGATTGTCGCCGCTGTGGGAATTGAATCCGCTCGAGGCCGCGAAGCGTAGCACCATAAACAATTTAAATTTCTAGACTTGGATATGTTAAAAGACTTGAGTTTTTAGACCCAGTTCAATCAGAGGATCGAATAACGACTGGGAATTTCAGTCTCAGTTTAATTGAAAAAGTCTTACAAAATTTAGAGAATATATTTATAATTTCTACTAGGTAAATAATTAAATACGTTTACGTTTTATATAAATGTTATGAAAATTTAACGTAACAAAATGTATACTTAAACTCTTTTAAAAATTGTTTAATAAACACGGCTATTTCTATAGTGTAAGGAAGGAAAAAAAAAATGTGTATTTAGAACTATGGTTTTATTGCGTCAGGGGTTGTGAACACGTGAATGGATCCTCACTGCTTTGAGGCGGCCTCGTGTATGTTCTTCTGCACCTGCTGAGCCTGTTTCACGAAGTCGTCGTAAGCTTCTTTGATTTTGGGTGCGAGTTTGGCGTTCGTCTCCTCAACGTTGGCGGCTACCTCCTTGGCCAGCTTTTGTGTCTCCTGTAAACGAAATCGTTGTTAAGAAAAAGATCTTGTAATGCCTATCGAATGATGTCATCGGTATCATTGTTCCGAAAACTGTTTCTTACCATTAACCTCAATATGAGCACGTAATGGTGTAAGCTAACTTTATAATAACAATTAATTTACTATTAACAAATACTAATTATTTAAGATGAGCTATTATTTATATACTATGTATTTAAATAAAAGATAATAAATAAAATGAAAAACTACAGGATAGATATTGATTAAATTTTGAATTTATTTCTTCATATATTCCATGCCCATTATTTAATTTTAAGTGATTAACGTTTTATGAACAATTCACAACTATTTTGACGTTTTACAACTTGGCGGCATTAGTTCCGATTTCGAACACGTGCCAAGTGATCCTTGTAGCGCTGTTAGGTTAGAAGTTTAGAAGTCTACCGCCGCTTTTAAATATACGCAGACGAATTCACGGGTATCATCTGTCCTGAGTAATGCGAATGCTTTTGCGGTCAACCCGTTCGTCAACTGGAACTGTTGCGTGCAAGTAATTCACAGGCCGAATAATTAGGTTTTCTTTGTACCTGAACGGTGCTTTGGACGGCGGCTTGCAGCTTGTCGCGCAGGGCTACCGCCTGCTGTTCGATCTCGGGGTGGGCTTGGCGCAACTCCTCGGCGGAGCGTTGCACGTTCACTCTCGCCTGCTCCAACGCTTCCTTCACCTTGCCGTTAGCGTCAGTCATCTGGGATGCAATTGTTAGAATTAGACTTGACGTATTAACGTGAAGCCATAATAACAAGTTTTGATGTTAGTATGTTATATTGATTTATTGTTTTTATATTAAACATTGTTAATGAAATTATTTTACACGAGACCATGACGCTGGAAAGAGTTCGAAACATCGGGAATTTAAAAATCTAATTAAACACTACAAAATCCGTTAAAAAGTTTCATTTAGTATGTTATTTCAAGTATCGAATTATGCATTGGTCATAAATATTGACACGTTCACATCATAACGCCATCATCTCTGTGGGGTTGGCATAACATGGGAGTCATTTGTTTGAGGTACTGGCAAGTGGCAACGGTTTTACAGCCGGTTTGCCCGGCGTCTGAACTTCCACTGGAACGAATATCCAGATTCGGAATAATGATCTGTGTGCCACATAAACACTTGTCCTGTGTGGGAATCGAACCCGCTTAGTAACTAAGCCATCGAGTACTCCGAGGGTTATTCGCACAATAAATAATGATAAATAATAATTAATAACAAATTTCGTAATTAGAGTTTATCGACCCACGAATGGTGGTAGGTTTACCATGCATCTGACGGTTGTGGAGCCATTCTTGTTTCATATTCCATGCAATGTGCACATTTGAAGCATCAGTCGAAAAAGATTTTACAAGATGAGAGTGATAATTCTAATTGTACTTGAACGGTAATGGATCAGCCATTACCGTTCAAGTTTAAGAAATTATTACTATTTTTTTTAGGTTATACATACTTTCCTTTACTGGAAGAGATTCCTTTGACTGGTAAATAATAAACGACTTGAAGATATTTTAACTATACATATTCGAGAAGTAAATATGAAAAACATGCATCTGGGGCGGGAATTAAAATCCGATGGACACGGTCTAACTGAGCCATAAAATGAAACAATTACACAATAACCCAACGACCTCTAGTCAATATCGAGCAACATCCATTACAGTGAAGACATTAAACGGATATTCAGAGATGAATGCGTTTGGAGCACAATAGTGAGTCTTTGTTGTTCGACAGCTTTATTTGGACACGCCTAGAATGCAAAATTGTCGGACCATAAAATGCATAGGGAATTCAAATCACGCCCTCGCATTATTCGCTAGCAGCGATTAAATGCTGTTGACATTCTGCGGACGTTCCTCGGTTGAACTTGATCGAGGGAGTATTTAGTCGTGGTTGTATATAGCGGAAGGCTAGAACGACAAGATTTTGATCTCTTAGGAAACGGGAAAAATCTAGTTGCCACAAGTCCTGCATATAATAGCTCTTATGCGGCGTCAAAAATTACACCGTATTACTTTCTATATAATATACACTTATATAATTGCTTTTGCTTTAATGTTAAAATCAATTAATATCGCGTATGATGAGACGTTGAACATGTTCCATTGCACATGGATTAATTTAAATAAATCTTTAAACGAAAGACAACATCCAATTATAATCTATCATATTAATGTTGAGTTAATATGAGTAATAATTCTGCAATTTTGCACGATCCCCAATACAGTTTTGCCAAACACTTCGGATAACCTTTGTAACCCAACGATTAAAGTAAGTTTGATAATTCGTGCTCGGAAAAAGCAAGGGCGATTTGTTGCAAATCGTCGAAAGTGTGTTTATGAATTTTTGGATATCTTGGAAACTAAACTCCATGGTTTACAATAACGGCTCGATAACTGCAGAAGAGATCATCCTTAGTCGTGTACTCACAGCGTTTTGCAGGCTCGCCGTGAAGGCCGACAGTTGCTGCAGCAAGGAGTCCGTGCCCTCTTTGAAAGCTTTCTGCACTTCCTGGGAGTTTTTGGAGGTTGTGATAGCGTTGAGCTGCTCCGTGAACACCTTCTGGAAGCCCTCTGCGTGCTTCTGTATGTCTTGCAGAGCCGACGGGGCCGGTGCGTCGCGCCGTACCAAATGCGCCTGAGTCTGTAATGGGGAGTTTGAAATTTTGATTAGATGTTCATTGAACGTAATAGGTGTTTCATAAATTACTTCTCTGAATAGCTCTCTGATTGATTTAAACACGATTCTTATTATTCGCTGCTGTGTGACATCTATATTATTTTGTTGGACTAATTAAAATTACATATTTTTTTACTTTTTTTGTAAAATTACTTTTATAACCCCTTTTTGGATGGGGGAAAAATCCATAGGTTCCATCCATAGGTAAAAACACGTGACATGTGCATGTCGGTTATTCGATAACCGACATGCACATGTCACGTGTTTTGTCATTGGCTTATGTGACGTTAAAATGTTGATATCATTAGGCTTTCTAATATTTTATCATTATGAAGCAAATTACTAGTAAAAATTCTTTCAAAATTGTTATTTATTGGTTTAAATTTACAAAAATAAACTAGGTCATGTGCAATTTAAATAAGAGTTCTGTTAATTTAATTGAACAATTCATTTAAATTTTTAAAAAATTTCCAGTTATTCCAGTTTAAAGTTTTCACTGCTATCGACAGTCCCCACGATTTTTAATGTAAGTATGTACTTACAAAGTAGTATTTCTATCGCAAATCAAATTTTATCCCAGTTAAATATTACAGTTAGAAAAAGAATGCATTTAGACATAAAATAATATTCTTCATCGCTAACACTTAGAAATATTACAGCTATTGAAAAATTACTGAGTCGAACTAGGTTTAATGTTATTGAAAGATAAAGCTACAAATGACAGATATCCCAGCCGAGCTAGGCACTTACCAGGGCAATAGAAGCGAGGAGGATCGCGGCGAACTTGGCCATTTTTCTCGAGCTGCAGACGGATTGACGAGCGATGAGAGAACCCGGGGGAATGGTGCCGATACGGAATCACCGCCGCTTATATAGCGCGGGCCAATTCAGCGCGGGTCCTTGGTCGAGGGGGGGATACGATACGAGTCCAGGGCCCTGCGAAATTTTCCCCTACTGCCCGCCCTCCGTTCGTAAGCTGTTTACAAACAATTAGCGGTGTTTACAGCTGATACGGGACGGTTCTGGGGTCGACGTCTAACGATCGATGACTAACGGATGCAGCACGGTACCACAACAGCTTTATAGTTTATTGAGGTGAAAACTTCTTTTAGCGCGGTACGCATATTTTTAGATGAGATAAAATCTCCGGACTCGCGACACCGATACGAGACGCAGTGTAGTCTGTGCTTAATTGAGTTTTTGAAAAGAGAATTTAATTTTACAATGTCCACTCGACGCAATATTAGCTCAAGGAGATATAAAATTACAATTGATGCGGTAATCACGAGATATTTAAATGACATCGAATCTAAATTGTTTATTTAAAAAATGTCTAACGCGCCAAAATAAGTTTTCACTTTTGTCGGCTCAATATAAATAATAGTAAAATAATGAGGTAATACCTCTGAGTAATACCTGCATATATATACATACGTACATGTGTCTACATACATTAATACATTAGTTCCCGATTAGGTGTTAACATATTAATCAACAAAGTTTGAGACTCGATGGATGTAAAGCCTAGCGTAGAGGCATTTTACAAATGAAAATCACTACAAAAACTTTTCAATTCTACTTCGTTCCAAATGGGACTTTAAGACGTAACCTCAGGGTCCAAAATATCCTAACATTAGTGTATGTCAATAACTATATCTTAACTTTAGTGCCAACCTTGTGAATCATCAACTTGAAAACAGACAATAATCAATACAACATAATATCCTAACATTGTTTGCAGTGTGTAGTGACACTTCAATTTGTTTAGGTACAGTTTTGGAATGTTAATATGTACTGCCTAATATTGCGAGAGTCAGTCTGTACAGTAATTGTTTAATGATTTATTTGTTGTAAAATCGTTAATTTGTTCATTAATATAATATTAATAGAGGAAAGAAATGTATTTAGACTATCTCACGCCTTTGTGCAGACGATCATAAACATGCTCACAAGTATTTTAAATTAGTGTGCAATAATTCACAGAATTCAGCGAGGAAATGCAGCTAGCGTCCTTGGCACCATGCCGCGTGGATTAGGTTTATTAGATAATATGTAATTTTAGATAGATTTAATCTTGTAAATATTAGATCAATAAAGATTGTATAATTATTTTTTTAAAAAAGTAGTTCAATAAGGCTATTTACTCTATTTGTTAAGAATTAACTAAATAGATTGTTTCACAAATACTTTAATGACATCAGTTACAAATATCGTAATTAGTTCTCTCTCGTAACTCTCTGCAGCGATTTAATACAAACATGTTTTCCTGTCGTAAATTATTTGATAAGCAATTTCAATGTTCTATGAAAAAGTGGTAGTTTTTAAAAAATTCTATTTTTCTTTTCTTTTTGAATAGGTACATTTTATAATTTAATAAAAATAAAGAGTTCTATGTCCTAACTACCAGTCTATTAAATATCCAAGTAAAGCAATAATACAAACTTTTTAAAACCTATGATATTATATTTTAGTCTTTATACTTGATGGATGACTCCGTGGCGCAGTTGCCAAGGTATCGGCTTCGGCGTCGAGGTTCGTGGGTTCGATTCCCACACGAGACAACTATTTGTGCGACCCACAGATAGTTGTTTCGCATCTGGGTGTTTGTCCGCGTGAAATTTCTGTATGTAAAACGTCCTTAAAACACAGGATAATGTTATCCTAATATAAGGACAATGTTTTTTTAAGAAAAGTACTTGACTCCGTTTTTTAAAGTATTATCTCACAGGCATCACAGAAGACCGGTGTGAAGAGGAAGTATTATTTTTTTTGCGTTTCGTCTGACGAGTGAGGTAGCCGGGGCCCACTTATTAAATCATAGGAACATATCTGCTACCCGACAGGTGATTTAACTTAAGATCATGTGAACCACCTGTAGTGTAAATTATTCAAGAAGAAAAATATTTAAATGTAAATATATTTTTATTCTGTTTTCTAGTATTTGTAGTTTAATAGTTATAGCTGCAGAATACAGAAATACAGCTGTGAAAATATCAACTGTCTATTCCCATGGTTCATGAGATACAGCCTGGTGACAGACGAACAGACCGACAGTGGAGTCTTAGTAATAGGGTTCCGTTTTAGCCTTTGGGTACGGAACGCTAAAAATAATTCTATTGATAATGTTATTACTTAGATATTGACTTTGTTAAAAATACAATGCATGTACAAATTTACCTTTACTATGGAAAAACGGGGCACGTACAGTGAATATTAAAAAATTAATTGAGATACTGGCTAGAGCCTCTCCACGTTGTCCAATTTTATTATTTACTGGGTTTTTGATATTAATAACGGCTTCTTAAGTTTTGTCGTATTTTATTAATCTTTGTAAAAAAGCTTGCAAATGTTAATTGTATACGTTTTTACATATAAATAGCCTTTATTTTTTTTTGTATCCAACAATTATTTATCGCTGTGATGCAATACAGCATTCCGGAGATGCGGTCATTGTCTAGGTCGTACAATATGCGATTACTTATCGGAGTTGCTCCTAGTGACCTTCTGTCAGTAATGTTCTTTATTGTTTCGGCGGATTCCTAATGTATTACAGTGCAGTTTTATTTATATAAAGGTGGAAAGCGTGACATCTCACTTGATTGTGATCGGTCCCGAACGTTTACAAAAGTGGCTGTACCCTGTCTCCTAGAAAGGAGACCTATGATATGACCAAGAAAGACTACAGCCCCTATTGTAAATGACCGGGAGCAATCCAAGGGCACGTTTCCAATTGCTTGTTTGCCGGGATAATTTTCAACCTTCTTCAAACCCAATTTAAAAATATGAGATGATAAGATCGCAGAGCTTCTTGACGGTTCTCTGGACGGATCTAGATAGAATAGATCCCTAGCATTTGTACCCTGCATGCGGTCGCAGCGAAGGGAAACGTTGAGTTTGACTTCCAAATCATTATTAGACTATATTAATGATATATTTATTTTAATAAGGCTAAACACCCTTGAAGTACCTATATATTAAGGTCGATCCCTTATGCACACTGTAACATTACATGCGAGTTGGTATGGAAAGATTAAACTTAAAAAAATGTGATTTTTATTCCATGTCTCTACGACATAAGTCTGTACATAAGTCTGTAGTAAAAATATACATGCTCCATTCTTACGAATTTATGTATGGTACAGCTGTCATTATACGGTAAACTAAAGTTAAAACTTGAGTAAAAAATGTATAGGTAATACAAAAATATGTTTTCGTATATACATACAACGGTAAGTCGTACCTAATTTAAATCAGGATTTTAATAACCTTAGGATTTTCTTTTCATTGAAACAAACATTTTAATAATAGAAACTTATTATAAACAGTTTCAAGAACAATGAGTATTTGTTACATAAATGCACTTTTAAATCTTTTCAACATTATCTGTATAAAGTTTCTTGGAACTTTGGGAATTAAGATAATAATGAAAGTTTTGAAATCACGAAGAAAAAACTCTTGTTATTTCTTTATCAACAATAGTTATGAATGTTTCTTTAAGCCGTTTTCTTCGAATCTCTAAAAATACATTCATAAACTTCGTAGGGTCCTACCTAAAAAGGCTTCGATTTAGATTTGTAGAAACCAATTGTGCGTTTTGTTCCATCATTGGCCAGATGTGCTCTTGACGGTTTACGGGCAGCTCTTTAAAATTTTTGTCTTTTTACAACAATAGGAAATAAATTTTTACACATATTTTTATTTCTAGTGCAAACTCTTCGCACTGAAGATGAGGCTTTCAAGATACCAAACGACGAAGTATCGAATCCCGCACCCCACAAATTTCACATTTTAAAGTATCACTCAATATTTAAAATGTAGATGACATCCAATGTTCAATCCAATCACTTTGAAATAACATTGACATTGGCAAAAGTTTTGATCAACTGCATTGTCTCAATAAAAACATAGCCCTGTTAGATAATTAAACCGTGCCGCGTAACTCCGTGGCGCAGTTGCTAATGTATTGGCTTCGTCTTCGGCGGTCGTGGGTTCTATCCCCACACGGGACAACTATTCGTGTGACCCACAGATAGATGTTTCGCATCTGGGTGTTTGTCCACGTGAAAATCTTTGTAAAACAACGCAGGATATCTTAAGGGCAATGTTTTAAAAAAATGTAGTAGCTCTGGATGGCTGTAAAAATTTGTTGCTGTTTTCGACTCCAACACCAATATGTACCTACTTTTCATAACCAACCGATTAGCGTCGACCGTTTCGTTAGTACTATGGTACATGGACCACGCAACTTTATTACATGGTAGCAACGCATCTGCATACATACGCGTATGGCAAATGTCAATGGGCGGCGGTTAACATCGTGTGAACCATTAGCTCATTTGCCACCGTTTCACATAAAAATAGTACACGCATGCGCTCTTCGCAACCGAGCGGGGAGTCAAGACAAGTCAAGGAGAGTCGACTTAATCTATCCGCATCCGGCTTAATTAGAGACAGTTGCCGTTCGTTTGTAAACAAGGTACACTATGTAAGTAATTGCCGGCGTCGTTTGCCTATTGCTAATGAAGGTCAAACAACGGCAGCGATAAATTGAGCGACATTACGCGCGTCACGTGTCAGGGAATGTACTTTGGCTTCTTCGATCCGATATTCCGCACCGGGGTCAGCGGCGGTTGTCTCGTAGTTTAAATGCACTCTTTTTTTTTTGTTTTTTGCATGTGCCAAAGTGACAAACGAGCTGGAAGTTCACCTGATGTTAAGTGATAACCACCGCCCATGGACATTTGCAACACCCGTGGGGTTGCAAATGCGCCACCTTTCGATAAATTGGGTCCCGGCTACCACACTCACCAGACTACCTACCACAGATATCTCTAATAAACTAATATCCATATTCGGGAATGACTTTTGACCTCTTTGAAGTTTTATTACGCAACGAAATTAAACAAATTTGTGTGGTGTTTGTCTTGTTTTCTAATTGAATTTCTATTGAAAACGTTGCCCTTACTGCTGGATGTTATTATTATGTGTTTCGGGGACATTTTACAATTCATCGGCTACTTTTGTAGAGGTCCCGGCGGTCTTTTAAATGTAAACGCCTGCTCGCTTTTGAACTTTTCCAATAAAAAGGGTTAGCTGGAGCTTATAATTTTTAACATAACAAAAACTCGCCTTCAAACAAGGAACCAAAAAACATTGTTAATACCTATTACATTTGAGGATTGCCCTCGATTTACTTTCCTAAACCTACCCTTGGGATATCCCCTTTCCGACAAAAAAAGAATCATCAAAATCGAGAACACACATAAAAAAATAAAAATATATACTGTCGAATTGAGAAACTTCCTGCTTTTGAGGTCGTCTAAAAAAGAAACCAAAATTTCACGTGGATAACAACCCGAATCGTAACAATTATTTGTGAGTCACACAAATGTCCCGTGTGCAACTACACCTACATCTCAGAGTCATCGACTTCTAACTTTAAATTCAAAAAGAAATTATTTAGGTTAACATCAAATAACTACATAGTATTAAACAAAGTCGTCCCGCCATCTGTCTGTCCCTATGCTTAGATCTTTAGAACTACGCAACGGATCTTGATGCGGTTTTTTTTACTAGATAGAGTGATTCAAGAGGAAGGTTTTTATGTAGAATACATTGCACCCGTGCGAAGTCGGGGCGGGTCGCTAGTTAATTGATAATTCGATCAGATGATATTTAAACCAAATGTTGTAATAGAGGTTTCTTAATACAATGTTTAATATACGCACCTGTACACTGCCAACAATATATGCAGCCACAAACTGCGTCCTATGAAATATATTCTAGGCAACCCTTAAATGTGTTCGCACCATTCTTACGCCATGTATAGAACAACACAATGTGAGGGTTGCCAGTTCTTATTAAAAGTTTAATTAGAATAGAAGTTAATCAAACCAAAAATATTTAAAACCGGCGGAATTTAAACCCCGTTTGTTGGCACTGTGTTTATTGTTAACTGAAATTTAGTGCTGCTTCACCATGTGGTAGTGGAGTGTAGGAAAATATCGTAAGATAAAGTAAAAGTGAAATATACTTTATTGTACACCAAGAGATATACAGTATTTATAGTTACAAGACAAATGGGTACAACAGGCGGCCTTGTCGCTTAAATCGATCTCTTCCAGGCAACCTTAGGGAAGAGGATTCATTAAAAGGAGAAAGCGGCAGGTGTGTACTAAATAAATAATAAGAATAGTACATACAGAGAAAAATATAATAGAGAAAAATATAATATTAGAAAGTATTATACATATAACCAGAAAATAAATAGTAATATTCAAATGTATATTGTTTGTATTCTATCGTATGTATACCGCTATGTATAAAGCACTAAATTTAATATTTTTTTTTGAAAAATGAAAAAAAATATATTCAACAAATATCCATAATTATGTTTGGGGTCCTAATATGCGTTCGGGATATCTTAAAGTTACGGGAATACGAAATAAATACATTTTATATTTCAGAGATGTGTGAACACCAAAACTTTATGGGCTCGGGTGGCACACTGGGGCAGCTTTTCTAAGAAAACCATGAATGTAGGTTTACTTCATTAATATCTTTTTGTTTCTTTCTTCGTGCCTTCTTTTGTCTTTGTTATATCTCGAACATATTATCTTGTGTACGTTCCATCTTGTATCTATTCATCAATAATAATTTGAAGCATTCCGAGAGATGGCATGCCGAATAATTTAATATACTGTAATTGTAATTCAATTGTTTCAATTGACCGATCGTTTTTTTTAAATTAAACGCGCTCAAATAATTTTATATTATGAATGTGCATTTATAATTTAGGTTTTAATTCTGTTATATACCTCATGCTATGTAGGTAATTGAATGTAGGATAACAAATCATTCATTCAATGTAAACAGCGATTCAGGAAATTTCAAAGATACATGAATCAATTTAGCAAATCATTCGAAATATTTG